>OX463846.1:8557568-9030120 GCA_949825065.1 Odontocerum albicorne | reverse complement strand
TTTTAGCGCCCCATTGACTTTATTTTCTATCGCAAAACATCATTCGATATCCCTCGTAACTCTTCCATTATCTTCCAACTTTGATGTATAGGAGTGAAAGGTGAGCGTGAAAAAAGACTGAAAAATGCTGTTAAAATGTGTACACTGAAAAGAATATGTGGGATGATAGTGTAATGAAGTGATTAGGAATGAATGTGAACTTAAGACAATAAGGTATGCTAAGTAAGATGAAGAAGAACGAATTAGAGACATCGTAGGAGTTGTTTGAGAAGTCTTATTTATTTATGTAACACTATTATTGCAAATACAATCTGGCGGCCGTATTCCCAGACGGCAATCCCTTCCAGCCACCAGACAAACGTAAATGAAGCAAGTTTCATGGTCGCAAAAAAAACAGTCAAATGACTATTCATCTCTATGAAATCCATGTGCACATTCGTGAGCATACACCCACAAACCCCACAAAGACGGACACTCACTCATAAAGTGAGATATCATCAATCAGAGGAAAAGGTAGAGATGGTGGAGACGAATGAACAAAATCAGAAATAAAACAAGTTATATTACTGACTAGAAGTAATGCAGAGTTTTCGTAGAAGTAGTACGGGTGTGGAAGTATCGAAGGATGTGTATCAAAATAGGAAAGTCTGGCGGTGTGTCATCTCTGCCTACCCTAACAGGGAAAGAGCTTGATGGTATATAAAAATGGTTTTACATTATTTTACTCGAAAATGATGTTTGATATAAATGACGTGTTCGAGACCTACAAACACCTCATGTAATAAAATATATAATTGCGAAAGTATTAACAGACATACTGCAATGTAACTAACAGATCAATTAATAGTTACTGACAATAGTCAAATCCAGACATGCAACACACTCATATCCTTCACAGCGTCCATAATACAATAATTCTTATTGTATTATGGACGCTGTACCTTATTGTATTATGAACCTCTTGCTTTATTATCGCTTGAAGCCTTTGTATTGTCACGGCTGTCTTTTGGGTCATTAGTATTTTTCTTGTGTTTATCACCCAATATATATGTGCTGGAGGGGAATAATGGACGAAGGTCGTGGAATAATATATATTTAAGTGTTGACCAAATATAGTGAATAACCTATTATCAAGCGCCATCACGTATGCTCCGTATAAGGTCAAAATGTAATAAAATCATTTTAGAACTAAACAATGGCATCAGTGACAAAACAAAGATGCAGTAATTTGCGGCCGTGCACGTAATGAGTCAAAACGACGTAATTCGCGGTTCCGATGTGAATATTTTGACTCATTCACTCCTTTGGCTCAATGATACTGAGGTGAAATGAATTATAGGTTCAAGTTGACTTATGCTGCAGGTGTTTATGCAGACTTGATCATTTTATCAACCTTTTTAACCTTAACGACCCCACCTGTAAAAAAATTAATATCTTATTTATTTAACACTTTTATTGCAAATACAATCTGGCGGGTTTATTGCTATATGGCAATCTCTTCCCACCAACCAGATAAAAGTAAATTAAGCATGTCACATGGTCGCAAAAAACATTCAAATGACTATTCATCCCCACGAAATCCATGAACACATACGTGAGCATATGCCCACAAACCCTACATAGACGGACAGTCACCCGACCATTATTTTTCATATAAAGTGAGATATCATCAATCAAAGGAAAATGAAGGGATGGTGGAGAGGAAAAGGGAAAAAAATCAGGAATGAAACACGTTATATTACTGACTAGAAATTGAGAGTTTTTTCAGTCGCTTCTTAAAGCTTGCCAAAGACGAGTTTAACATTGGTTTGTAACTGATTCTTATGTACCTATATCTTACTTAAGGTTTCGAATTTAACTTGAATAAACTTTGTGAATCCATTTTAAAATGTTTAACAATAAATTGCTTAGCTATTCCACTAACTACATAAATCCCCTACGCGTGTTTTTACCTTCTATTCCGAGGCTCTCTTTAAGCGGAATGATTCGGAATCGTTCCATCTGAAGATAACTTTGGGATAAGAGGTAGAAATACGCGTAGAGGAGATTAATGTTATTAATGGGATAACTAAGTAATTTGTTGTTAAATACTTAATATATTGTTGATACACGTTCAAGTGGCAGCACAAATATTGTACTTGCACAAACACGATAAGCCTTATCAATTAAAAGTATCTACTGTCACTAACAGAGCAGCTTAATTGTTCCTTTTCCTTTAAAAATGAGTTATTTTCGTTTTGTATACGTCAACAATTTTTATATTCGCCACTCTGCCTGATATTTCACCGCAAATCACCTGGGGGCAGCGAAACATGTTGAAAAACAATGGTTTCGTTGCTACGAATACCTCGTGATCCATCTAAGGAGAAGTCAAATATACCATGACCTCCGTAGACTAGTTGGTAACACATTTGCTTTCCATCCGGGGTTTCGGGTTCAATATCGATGGAACCTGATTAAACATAGAAAAAGAGTCCCAGTATGGTAAATCAGCTTGTCTGATACGAGTACTAAAAACTTATGCGAATTTTGATACCTCTTCAAGTGTGGACAAGATGTTCCATCACTTGTAGAGCTGGGATGTTTTTTCCATCTATCCATGGTTCTCTTTTGGGCGGTTTTCTCTTTTCTTTTCTTTCCAAAATTTGACTACCTCAATAACCTAGTTGGGAAGACCCCTGCATTTGAGCTTCGGAGTAGATTTCATTGATAAGCCTTCCAACTGCATCTTTTTCAGATTTCCATCAATCAAGTTTCTCGAGTCAGATTTGATAAGTTGACGTGATAAACTAATGTTTTATTTTGTCTCAACTTCATGCGTTGCTGACCAAGGATCAAATAAAGAATAATATTAATTCAACAAGGCTTCTTTAGGTAGACAGTGATATAATACTCGGAAATTTTTCATACAGATGTTCTTTCTCCATCTTCATTATCTTTAAAACCAAATTAGGTCTCCCTGAAGTGCGATTTATAAATACACTCTTAAAAATTTGATTAAGTCATACTAAGATAAAAAGCTATCTCCGGGGTGGTGCTCCTTTTCTGATGCCGCCACACCACATAGTGAAAAAGATAACGGTGGCACTAACAATAGGTCAGATACCACGAATAGAGAGGAAATTTAAACTAAGACAGTTGAATTGTAAAGATTTGAGGGGGAGCATCGAAACTGCTAATGTTTGATTAGGGGACTTAGGAAATATGGTTGGATCAAGTGAATGATATTTGAGAAGAAGGCATGTACGAGTATGTTAAAGTCAGAGAAATTGTAGGAGTTGTGTGGGAAGGTATATTGTATTTTATTACACTTTCGTTGTATACAGTATAACCAGGTGTGGTTATTGTCATGTGACAATATCTTCCAGCTGACTATAAATATGTTTAAGAGGCCTGAAGTGAAAACCAGACTGGATTCCATTTTAAAATAAATCTTGTTTCCAGCGGGAATCAAACCCGCAACCCGCAAAAGGGCTGGGACACCAGCATCTTCACAACTAGGTCACGGAGGTCGTGTTGTGTTGGTATGGATGAGGTGAAATATGTGATTTATTATAGGAAAATTGAGGGTTTTCTTCTCTGTACCCACATAAATTCAGTTTTTAAACCGTCTTAACTAGCGTCATCAGAGATAACATGGAAATATGAATTTCCATCTCCCAGCTGACAGTATTGATTATGTTAAATGTCTGAACTTTTGGTACAAATCGTCTAAAAATTCGAGTATTTACTATCAGTACATAATAATAATAAAAATAATAATAAAAATAATAATAAAATGACTGCATATAACTTCGTTTAGAGAGCAAACTCTCTTCAAAGGTACTCGAACTCAGAAGTCAAAACCACTTAATTTTTGTTACAATTTTCAAATCACATTGTATTAAACTATACAAGTATGATTGTACAGTATTACACAATCATCGTATACATAACAGCTTGGTTGCTTTATTGCCATGTGATATTTTAGAGGTCTGAAATAAAAATCAGGTTTAAACCCTTTTTTTTATTTAGGTTCTAACGGATATAAAATCCGAAATCCGTGAGTTTGAAGACTGACAGTTCTTTACCAACTAGTTCGCGGAGATCTAAATTTTAATCATTAAATTAGACTTCAGAAACTAACTACATATTAGGCATTAAATTAGACTTCAGAAACTAACTACATATTAGGCATTAAATTAGACTTCAGAAACTAACTACATATTAGGCATTAAATTAGACTTTAGAAACTAACTACATATTAGGCATTAAATTAGACTTCAGAAACTAACTACATATTAGGCATTTTTTTTAAAACAAGCATGTTTCTTTAGAGTTATTAAAATAACAAAATATAATTATAAACTAATGACGTGTTTATATTGTGCCTCTCTCGATGCCGAGTACCTCGACGCGAACTTGTCGAGAACAATACAGGCATTTGTAAATACAACTGCGAATATAAATATTCTTCTCACACGTTATGAAATAGCGAAGCTATGTGTTTTTTCTCCATCAATTGTTGTTACCGCCTTCTGATTTCCCAGTTTTCCTATGAGTTGGCTACAGAGAGATATTCTACCTGTAGAAGCAACACGCAACACTATGACTAATGGCGACTTGAACCTCTTTCGTAAGGATCATGGCGAGTCGACTTTGACTCAATGTAAATAAATACAGTGGGGATGACAGATGATGGAGTAGAGACTCCGAAGAGAAATTGGTAGCAGTGGCGTACTGACGAGAAACATGAGCGCGCAGTAACGGACATAATATCCATGCGGAATGTCGCTGGTTCGAAGCTCGCACTGTGCTACTGCCTTCGAAAGACATAAGAAATTGTTTTCTAGGTATTCAGGGTTATAAGGATACCTATGATTTCGGTCATATCTATTCTTTAAAAATAATGCCGGTATGTTCCGATCGTCTGACTTCGGTGGGCCATTGGATCAGTAAAGCGGTGTGGCCGGTGAGTTTGCTGGTATGCAACGGTTCACTTCCTTAAAAAAGAAACAAATGTCACAGCCCAACTTCGCTTTACGACTGAATTTACATTAGAATGGCGAGAGGATTCTCGACTACGAGTCCCAAAAACGATGACGACTGGCGATTAAAAAATACACCGAATGTCAGTTGAGAACTGCCGCTTTTAAATGTGATACTCGTATACTCCTCGCGCTATTTAAACATTAGACAATTATTTAATAGTTTTATGCTAAATATATGAACACTATACATATATGATACACTAGACTACACCTAAAACCGAATATGTTACTATCACATATCGGAAAATCTACAAACGTTTCTTTGTAGTTCGCCTACCTTTGGTAAATTTTCTGCAGTTTTCTTACCAAATATGTTTTTCTAAACATATGCAGATGTGGGGAAGTACCGAATGTAATGGCTGCAACCAGCTCTTTCCTATTCAGCTTATATATATTTATTTTGTTATATTTTTAGTAATTTCGTAGTAAAAGCGGGTTCGAATTCCGAGTTAGATTGTCTTTACGGAGAGTCTACTCTCTAAATGGCGCTGTATAAAAAATAAATAACATATGGGGTCATGTGGAAAATGCCGCATCCGTTACCTTAAGAACCTGGAAGAATGCTTTGGGTGCAGTTCAACTAAGTTGTGGGGATATTGTCCCGATGATAATCGGATTAGGGATATCACATAACAGTTGTGAGATTAGACACTATGTGGAAAAACAAGCATATGAACATCCAAAGCAAGGTGAGGATATACAAGACCTGTGTCCGCCCCATAATGACATACAGCATAGAGTCCAGAGCTGACACTGTCAGAACCAAAAATCTCCTTCGAACCAGCGAAATGAAGGTACTCAGGAGTATCGCTAATAAAACCCTTCGTGATAGAGTACGAAACACAGAAATCCGAAGAACGTGCGAAGTTGCAGATATTGTCAGATGGAGATGATAGAGAAGAAGGTTCTGGAACGAACACGTATCCAGAATGGCGGAACCAAGAGCCGTAAGAATGGCCAGGGACAGTATCCCCCAAGCAAGCAGACCTCCAGGACACTTCCCAAAATATAGAAAGACAGTTGGCAGTCGACGTCACAAGAGGCAAACAATGATGCAGGACCATAACAGGCCAACAGGCCTAAAATAAGTGAAGAAGAAGAAGAAGTTGTGAGATTAAGGTACCGAAGTATGACTTCTCCATTAAATTCAGTTTCATCTATAAGGAACATATAAAATAATATTGTGTTTATTATTACAAAAAAGTGAGCAAGTATTTTCAAAACGGTATTACAATTTGCACATAATACGAGTAATTATATAAAATACACAATGAACAGTTTAAAAAAAAAAAAAGTTCTTTCGTTTATCGTTATTTGCACAATTTAAAAAAATGATTAAATTACTTTGGTTATTCAAAAACCGGAATGATGAAAAAAAAACCTTCATTTTAAATAACTTAGAGATAATGCTTTACGGTCTATTGAATTCCAAGAAATCCTCTTCAAAAGTATTTAAAAAAAACTGATAATTCTAACATCATGAACAGCAAGACTCCTTTCATAACTATGGGAATTTTTCTCGCTTATTTCCCACACAAACCGTCTAAAAACGCCCATAAACTGACACTGCTACTCACAATACTAAGTTGTAAAGAGGTTGAGTTTATGGAGAAAGACGTTTTTTTTAATCTCCATGAAATCAAAGGTTTAATAACTTCAAACAGAAAAGTGTTGAAGTATTATGCAAGACTGGTAAAGATACACAATTTAGGTGACGATACTGAAATTATTAAATTGTAAGGCAGCCGTTATAAAACAAATGAGTTTATAATGAGAAACTATAATATAGGGTGTTGACTGAAAAAAACATTTGATGCCCTGGTGGCCGGGCTCACCTTATATTGGTGGGGTGTAACTCGGTCGTGGGGATGTTATTAGATGAGCCCAGACTTTTTGATGGCTTATCTTTTAAATGTATTTCTCTTATTTATCTCGAGATATATTTGCGATTTCGGAATGTTTTAGTATATACCATATATACATGCTATGTTGCTATCAATAAACCTATATTTATTTATTTAAAACCGCCTTACAACTCGAAGGTTCGATTTCTGTCCGTACCCAGATTTCAAAGAGATTTTTTTCAATCTAGTTTTCACTCAATAACACCTTTCTGGTAAGTAAGAAAGATTGTCGCATAGCAACAAATCCAAAATGTTATGTTCCATACACCAAAAGTGTATTATAATATACAAATACAATACCAATGTATAGAAGAGGTATTGCCCAATTAAAAAAAATTAATTCTTCAATTAAATTATTTATTGTAAATCAATAATTAAGTATCCAACTGTAATTATAATATATAAATCAATTACAATTACTTCAAAAATAGTCAGTGAGAAAAATTAAGCTGTTTTGTATCAACTATCAATTGTTTCATACCAGGCTTCATGCTTGTTGACGATCCTTCCAAATGGGTATCAATCAATCTTGATATTTTACGGTTTTTATGGACATTCATTATTAAGAGAGTTTGTTCTTATACATGAGTTGAACCAAATATCACAATTATTGTTATTGTTAATTCATCCAAATTGATATATTTTTCAGTATTTTAATTACAGGAATTGTGCCCACTGGCTTACTAGGTTACGCTAATATATTTTATATCTAGCGATTGTAAATGATGTGGTCCATGATATGGATCTCTCTGCACTCGCAGAAAAGTGACAGCTAAGACCCACTTGTGCGTATCATATGCAGTATAGTCCAATTCACTTGTCATATTTAGAGTGCATCACTTTCTTACAATGTATGGAAAACCAAATCATCTCCGCCGTCAGGTCTCTCACACATGTCCAAGTAAAATAAAACTATTATTTGTTTTTAAAAATGTAGAAAGATATTAAAAAAAATAAAAGCATTATACGAAACATTTGACAAAATATTGAATTGCTTATATAATAATGTTTCAGTTAGTTAATAATAATAATAAAAGTTTAATTTATATATCACCATTTAGAGAGCAGACTCTCCTAAAAAGCGCTCTTACTTGGGATTCGAACCCACTATTATTGACAGATTAAAAAAATATTATAAAATAAATACATATCGGTGGAGTGTAATGATAGGTGGCTATTAGATAAGATATTTCCATGCATCTTCATATGTTTAGAAAAAATGGGAAGAAGAACTACAAAGCAACCTTTGTAGATCTTCTGATAAGTGATAGTAACACATTCGACTTTAGTTGTAATAAAGTGTTCATATATAATCATAGATTTTGATAGGATCTGCCTAAAACGATTATCTTCCAATGCTTTCGAAAGCTGGACACGCTATACATAGCTTTAATACTTAGATTAGACCATTCTATGGCTCAAGACTAGCATTAGCAAAAACCCTATAACAATACCCCGCCCTATTGGATCGATTCGGAACAATCGATTTATTTGTTAGATATTCGAGGATTAAATAATAAGTTCTATTCGTTTCCAAAGGTACATTTCTCAGACACAAATTTGAAAGATGCAAAATAGCGATTCCATTAAGAGACTTGAATGAATTGAAACGGTCATTGAAAATTATTTATGAACGAAAATAATTGAAACGGTCATTGAAAATTATTTATGAACGAAAATAAAATGTTTTTTTTGTTTAAATAACTTTTCACCTAACATATGTTGGAAGCTCTCAGTTAAATAGCATTGTTGGTATATATCAGTTACGTTTTTGCAAAATAAATACACTATGTTCGTGTCATTAAAGCACAACGGTATTTGAGATGAATTATAACTTTACATTGTTATTTTATTATTTCAAACTATGAACTTTCTTAATAGTTCGCGAACGATTAGAGACATTTTTACAATCAGTGTCTATTTATAAGAAGGTAAAGAGATATTTGAGTTTATATGACTTAACTAAGTTCAACAGGAGACAAACTATCAAGTTCAAATTTGGGCTTGCTATATTCTACCTCATGCGTGAGATGCTTTGTAAACCTACAATTTACTACGGTGATTCGTCACTTCCACTGCTAATGCTTTTGATGGCATTAATTCATTTATTCACTTATAAAAAATGTTTCCATATAATCAAAAAATTACTTTTGCCTTGAGGTTAAATTACGTGTAGTTAAATAGAATACCTAAGATAGCGAGAACCCATTGTTTTTTTAACTCAAAACTTGAACAACCTAATGATCGTGTTAAATGAGTACTCGAAAACTTTTTTTTTAAAGTATTTGAGTTCAAAGACTTCCAAAAGTCTTCAATTATGTGTAGTTTTGATAACTACGCATAATGGAAAACTGTTAAAATGGGATTATACTTTCTCTTGTTTCCTAAACCACAAACACAATTTCATGCATGGTTTCGACCCATTCTCATAGAGATAAAATCTAGCAGCTTTTACGTCTAGGACAGTTAAAATCTGCGCCCCACATGATAACATTATATTTTTTAATTTGTTTAATCAAACACTGTTTATTCCACTTAATGTAATGATACAACCCTATCGGTTTCAAGGTTTTCACCTCATCATCAGGGAAGCACAAACAAGACTCCGTTACATAAAGTGGAATAAACAGTGTATAGCTAAAAAAGTACAATACATTTATCCCTCCACAGTGTCAATGCCTTAAGTATAAATAATATATTATATTCAATTTTTTCTAAGAAGACGCTAATGAAATTCCTTTTATGAATTTTACGACAAATCTCTTTTGAAGCTACAATATATTTTATTACGAAAAATCGCTATATTAGTCATGTATTTTTTAATAAGATCATTTAACCGCCCAAAGTTCGTCATACCTGACAATATAAGACACGACAGTGCATTCTCTATATGTAACATATATCTATTGACTGTCACAACAAAGGCTCGCCTTGATGGTTTCACTCAGAATTCCACTGACCATTTTTCAATGTGTTTCGGTGTATTGCCAAGTTTTAATCATATTATCGAAGACTATTTAGATTTTAACATGTCCATTTATTCTAATGATTTCCTTCTTAATATCTCCAATTTTTTTATATGCTCATTTTAGGGTATACAAAGAGGTCAAAGAGCCACGCCTTTTTACTCACGCACTTTCGAATTTTATTACTTGATCATTTTCTTTGTAAAGCAAATAAACTAACTCAAAATACGATTAAAATATAAAACGTAGAAAAGTTGCTGGGATAAAAGTTGCTGGGATAAATTACAAATACCTTCATAGTGCTGAACTTTTAGACATTTATTTTCAACATTTCATTTTCATATCCACCCCACGTCCTCGAGAGGGAACCTCTTTAAATAGAAATGAAGTGGTGAATGAATGTCTTAAAAATATCATGGGTGTGAAAATTTTTCCTAAAGTAATAATTCAGCTGTCACAATTTGACCAGTTTTCATATTTTTATTTATTTATTTTACACATGACAAGAAATTTACACAATTTGCAAAGAAACAACAGGTTATTTAATTTGGACACACAATTTTAACGAATCTGGGTGTGTTAGCTTGCATTAAACTAGGCTTTTGCCTGTATCTCACTGAGATATGAAATCAGTTTTCTAGCTCGAAATATTTACCTGCAGTAAAATTATTTAAAAACAACGTAAACATGTAATTTGACAGTAAACTTTTATTTAGGTATGGCCATCATCATCTATGCCCCTATTGGGATAGGGTGAAAGGACAGCTCTCAACCGTCACATCATGCCCCTATTGAGATTGACAGAGAGAAAAGTCCCCTCTTCTTTCTATATGGCTACACAGCTTTTGCATTGCTTATCCATCCATAGCAATGTAATGCATACTCTCCTTTTTTTAAAATCTTTAACCCTTCCTTCCCTGTGGTGTGTAACTAGTACACATTGCTTCTAAAAACTTTAATATCTCTATAAATATGATCAATACTGGGTTCAGATTTTAGGTATTCCTCCGTAATATATTTACGCATTGAATTAAAAAAAATAATGTTAATAATAATTAGCACTTATCGGCCCAATCAGAGATATTTTGTGAAAATCGGGAATAAATTCACCAATACAATCAAACGTGTGCCAGTGTGTGACGTATGTATAATTCATTCTAAAAAACCACTATGGGTGAGAAGCGACGCTATTCACGTCTCACTGTCACTCTACTTCGGTATATGGGAACACAAGAAATAGAATCTCAGTTAATTCGCTTCTAATAGCTCGCGGGCATTCATTTGAGGTGGTTTCTTCACCCGTTTTGCGAACGTCGGTCGATATTTTTTTTATGTTTTCAGCAATTAAATTTCAATTATTATCACCTTTGACTTCAAATTTAATTAATTTAAGCGATTGGCTATGAATATTCTTATTTTTCCGATTTTAAATCGGTCATTTTACATGAGAATTGATGTGTATTGAATACACAGCACCGGAACGTGCGGATTTTTTAGCGCAGGAAGGGAAAGTTTAATTTCTTTTTTCAAATTTTTATTGACGTTTTTCTATTCATAATTAATGAACGTAAGATGAAGAAGATCATCTGGAACGAATGAATAGAGATATTAACAAAACAAGTATACAGTGCAAATGTGAGTGGAAGGTGTGTTAAACCAAGACTAAGGAAAGTATGGTTCGATCTAGTGAATGTTTTGAAAGAAAGATAAATAAAATAAATCGTAGGAGCTGCATGAATAGGGTTATGTAAATGGAAGAGGCGAAATTGGAAATTCTGGTGATCTGCCCCCTCTGCCTACTTCAGCAGGAAAGTGGCGTGATGGTATGCATGTATGTATGTACCTTTTTCTATGTTTTTCAAACTTCTCTTACCTTCTATGCTACTCGAAACTTCTCTTACCTTCTATGCTACTCTAAACTTCTCTTACCTTCTATGCTACTCGAAAAGATATTTTTTGTAAATTTTTCTTCACTCATCGTTTTATACTTCCTTATTTAAAGTCATAATTTCAAACGCCCGAAACCAAGGTGTTGATTTCAGGACTGGTTTTACTGAGAAATGTTTTTTAATCTTAATTTATTGTTTTTATTTATTATTATTTATTTATTATTACACATAACAAGAAATATACATAATTTGTGAAAAAACAACAGGTAATTTAATTTGATAAAAAATAAATCGATACTTCTTTCCGATTTTTGCTTACACAAAAACAAAACCGTTGCACGTTTTCATCAACCTGACAAACAGTGGCACTCAATTACAACTGGAAACATCATGCAAAATTAAACTCCTCACACATCATCACTCCAGAAAGACCAAAAATATTCATCCCACAATATACCGCACACAATCATAAGAATAAAAATAAAAAAACATACAGCAACACAAAAACAACAAAATTTAAAACAACAAGAAGAAACCTACACTCACGAGCCCACACAAATATTTTCCACACGTCATTCATCCTGAAAGGTTGTAGTCTTGGACTTTTGTAGCTGCCCTTGATACATTTTTAGAGTAACCTGTATTATAAAATATCGTCATTGAATACAGATTTAGTTTTGTTTCCTTTGAGTGTTTTTATCGTTTTTTTCATATCAAATGAAGATAAAGTTGTCGAAAAAATCATACAATTAAAAATCCGCACGAACTTACGTGATTGAAACTTTTTGTACTGTTATACACGACTTCATTGAAAATATTAAAACAAAACACTGATGCGTAGTGGCACATTTATTTATATGGGAAATATTCATGGTTACATAATAAATTCGAGTAAATTCTTGACTAAGGTCAATCTCAATACTAACTATTTATATTCAGACTAACTTTTAATTAATTACGTCATTTTAATAGGAAAACAACATGTTGTTTGATAAAATTCTATTAATAGTAAAAATTTCACATTGTTGAATTTATTAAACAATGTGAAATTTTGACAGTTCATAGAATTAAATTTATTAACTTTTCATTATTTTTCGATATCCGTGTATTTGGCAATTCCATTTCCGGTCTGGTTGTATGCAGAGGTTGTTGATCTCAGGAAGGTCCTTCTCCGGTAAATCTTCAATCTTAGATCTCAACTGGGACACTGTACTTGAGAAAACCTAATAAAAGCTGTAGAAATGCGTCCACTGAAAAGAATACACGAGATATGTGAGAGAATACGGAATGAAGTGATTATAGTTCGGAAATTATAGGATGAGTCCTGTGACAGCTCACAAATTTGCCCCAAAACAACCTTGTAACGATGTTCAGTAATTTTAATTATTTCATCAACTTTAATATAAGCCTCAATTCTAATAATTAGCAAGTTATTCAGGTAAATACATTACATAAGGTTGTATTGGGGCTAATTTGTGAGCTGTCACAGGACTCATCCTAGAATTTCCGAACTATAGGGATGAATGTGAACTTAAACCTGGTGTGTTAAATAACATGAAGAAGAGCACTCTTAGATGGTTTGGGTATGTAAAGCGAATGAATTAAGAAACACTTACAAAACAAATATATAGGGGTAGACCAAGGAAAGTATGGTTGGATCAATTGAATTACATTTTGAAAGAATGAAAGAAAAAAGTCAGAGAAATTTATCTCATAATATATCACTAGCCACACAAAAATATCACTCGGTTTACCACTTCTAATCCCGTGAGTCCTATCTTATTCAACTAGACAGTAAACATTGTGTGAGGCAGACAAATCCTATATAAGATATGGGACAAACTTTATTTGATATTTAGAAATAACAACTAATATATTATAGAATAATTATTTAACGACAAAAGATATATAATATTCAATGAAAACTGGAAAATTATTTTAACAACACAAATAATCATTCTACCCGGTATTAGAGGAAGAATAATTTAAACCAACAGTCCGCAAGCTATGGTTTGCGTTCCAATAGTTGTGCACTAGCATCAATCTAGAGGTACTGGAGTCGGCAAACTTTAAAATACTGAAATTCCATGGAACTTAATTAACAACATGTAAAGGCAAAAATTGCGGCAACGATATATACCTATCGAGGTAGCTAAGGTTATCCTGTTAAAATAATAAAATTTATTAAACCAGTTGTGTTGCTCCGCTAATTTACGATTGTATTTTTAACTTTCCAACTCTATTTAGATTTCATGCTTAAATTAAGAAAATAGTGAGTTCTGAACCTAAAGGAGCTATTGTTTCCTATATGTATGAATTATTTTACGGTATATGATAAAGGCTGAATGAAGACATCATAAATAAATGCATGGATAAACTGTGCTTTGGAAGTAAGGTGAAGAAATACGCTTAAAGATGATTTCGACGTGTGGGGAGAATGAATAACGAAAGAATGACCGAAAAAAAGTGTCTGGATCAAATAGGTCAGATTTTGAAAGAAACTAAAGTGAGAAGTATGAATAATAGAATATTGTGCAAGATATGTAATTGTGGAGGAGGGGAAAGTTGAGTGATTGGATTGAAAAGTTTGGAGATTAGTTCTCTCTGCCTACTCCACAAGGAACACGATGTGATGATATTTATGTATTTTTATTTATTTATTTTACATATGACAAGAAATATGCATCATTTGTGAAAAAATAACAGGTAATTTAATTTGGACACACACTTTTAATGGATCTGGGTTTGTTGCCTTTAATTTGTCGTGTCCCCAGTAAACTAGGCTTTTGCCTGTAACCTTTTCCATAAGTCATTCCTCTTGCAGGCCCAAGCACTCAAACTCCTGTCTATAAGTAAACTTTCTGAACTCACATTCTAAGATATATTTATTACACATATTATTAATTATTTTATATTAATTACTTATATGTGTGACAAAAAATGTATAATTTATGAAAAAAAGAAACAGGTGATTTCAAGTGAACACAATTTATAGGGATCTGGGTTTGCTATTGTGGATCTGGGGAGTAAAGCAGGTAGGTTTAGGTACGAGTACCAATTATATGAAATTTAAGGCTTATGTTGCAGCAGGGGGTGTAGGAATAGGGCGAAAAAGATTCTGGTGGTACATCCCTCTTTGTATGATAACTTTTATTAATTTTTACAATTTAAAAACGTTTACGAACTCCTGATTTAAATAATATTTATTTGTGTTTGTAATTTACTGCAAAAAACTTGAAAAAAAAATAGAATAAGCTAAACTGATATATGCTCAATCATGTACTGGTTTCTGTAGTAAATTATTATGATTACTTTTCCAAGAAATCAATTATGATTAAATTGTTAGATAATATAGTATAATAAGAGATCCTCAAATCATAACAATGTCTTCTGTTGTGTTGTTGTTGTAGTATTGCAATTAGCCCGCCACACCTCAACCTTGGTAATGATACACAAAGATCACAATGACGACAGTCTTGATCTTGAATCAATGAGACAATCATGATCGATCTGGTTTATTAATCAGTATTTATCATCGTGCACCGTGGGAACTTTTTGATACAGTTTCAAATGCAGCTGCATTATGGATTACGTTATTAATTGTTTTAAGATGAAGTCTGTGATATTTTAAATGCAAATTAAGATCATAAAGATGGAATCACATTTGTTTTCATAAAGGGATTTCTGATTCGATTCTTGCTAGTGTTAAAAAAAATGAAAAAAGACGTTCTAGCATTGTAGCAAAACAAAAAAAGTGCTAGATTTATTCGAGTATTGTCTCCTTTTTACGTGAGGGTAGTATTGCTAACATGTGGATACTCCCGTGGTTCTAAATCGAACAAAATGTTGTCTCCTAAACACGCTCTTCAATATGTCCCAATCACTAGTTCAGACATGTTGAAAGGTACCATACAAATGAAAATGATTTAATTTCTCATGGAATTTAAAAATAATAATAATAAATTTAATATTATCTATATACTTAAGATATTGTTTTTTTTTCTTATGAACAAAATATATACATACAAACCTTCATGCCGTTTCCCTATCGTGGTAGGCAGAGAAGACAGAACAGCAGATTTTCCTATCTTGACACACACCCTTCGCCTCTCTTCCACATCCATACAATTTCTACGAGTTCTTTCACTTTCTACGTTTCCTTCTTTCAAAATATCATCCACTTGATTCAATCATCCTTTCTTTAGTCTTTGTCTCTCACATCTTCTACTCACATATCCACTGCATATTTATTTTGTTAGCCTTTCTTCATTCCGTTCTAAATGCCCAAACCATCTCAGATTGCTCTTCTTCATCTTACTCAACACATCACTTAAGTTCACATTCATCATTAATCTCTTCATTCTACGAGTGTATTGTCACCTCATGTGCACACATTTCTATTATTATTATATTTAGTTTTTTTCAGCTTTTTTTTCCACGTTCATGTTTCCCATACATCAACTACTACTGGTACTAAAATACTGTTGTGGACTATATTCTAAGCAAATTTTGATACAGTTGGGTTTGACTTTATTTTAGTTATTGTTATAACCAAATCAAAGTGTTATAAACAAATCATAGTGTTGTAATCAAAAATAAATAATTAAAAAAGGTTTAAATTTACTATAGTTAGTCTACTACTATTTTTGCATGACCTCACATTAAAAACAATTTATTTTCCCAGCTCTTGGAAAATATGGCACTAGAAGATATGATTTCTTGGTTTGCCTTGCCTTGGAAGACCCTGAACATACTCCAAGTAGGGGTGACTAGATGTAAAGTACACATGCAGAGATGGGGTTCTTGAACGAAAATAGCTTTGGACGTGTTTGTGGGGATACACATGATCCACAAGACATGCTAACTTCTCTGAACATCGAGACTATATGATCGGGACTAGAACTGATTGTTGTGAATGATAGGGTCATCTCTTTGGTCTTCTACTGTAAATACGTCGCACTATCAAAATTGTATCGACCGGATACGGAATTTAATGAATTTTCTTCTACCATTTAGTGACCGAACACTCCAAGACGTTCGTTACCTCTTAAATATCTTATAGAGCCTTCCATTTTTTAGAACATCTTATGAGTCACGGGTTCTTTGATAGAAAATGTGAAAGGAAAAGTGAATGCGATATATGGATGAGAATGAGAGCAGGCTGAAGAATTATTTTATTTCAGTAGTATTTTCTCAGATGGTGGTCGAGTTACAAGAAATATCGAATGGCGTGGAGTGATAGGAAACAAAGTCAATAAGGCACTAACACATATATACTCGAACGAGACTGTATCAAAATCTGTTAAGATGACTGCCCACAACAGTATTTTAGTATCAATTTTGATATATTGAGAGTGCCGTAGAAATATATGCTTTTGCACTCCGAAGAATGCACGGGGTAACAATGTAGAACAGCATACGGAATGTAGTATGAGTGAGAATGTAGGCTGATGTCTGAGTTACATGACGGAGATTACTCTGAGATGGTTTAGGCACGTAGGAAAAATTAATAAAAAAATACTAATATAACAAATATGCAGTGCAAGTGTGAGTGGAAGGCGTGGTATGGGAACACCAAGGAATGTATGATTGGATCAAGTGAATGTTATTTTGAAACAAGGAAATGCAAAAGGTAAGAGAAATAGGACGCACTGTATGAGAAAAAGCATATATGTGGAAGAGGTGAAATATGTGTATCGAAATGTGAAGTCTGGCGATTTTTCCACTCTGCCTACCCCAACAAGGAAACAACGCAATGGTATGTATGTATTAACAGGTTCTTTGAAGAGCTCGTACAACTCATTGTTGTAGCGTCGTAAAGATTTAAACAATCAACTTTTTTTTAAATGGGCTTAAAAGCAGACCTCGAAATTTGATTACACCAAAAAACAGACTGCATTGTTGCACATCTATCTTCTGATCTTCCGTGATAATAATGAAGGCATAATTTGCATATTACTGCAAAAGAAAGGTCGCCAGACAAAAGGTTCTCTTCTATAATTAAAGATTTATCCTTGCCTCCTTCAAGAGATGAGGAAAAGATGTCAGGTTGATAATATTTATCATCATTTAATATCTAATAATTATGGACAAGAATAAAAACCTCGAAATTTTCTCCTTTTAAAGTGATTGTTTTATTAATAATTTTTTTTTGCACAAGTTATTCAATGTCTATCAAAATTTTAATGACCTCCGTAGCTTAGTTTGGTGAGACGCTTGATTCCATCCGGAAATTACGGAAAATCCGGAAACAATGTTTGATGTGATATAGAACGAAATATGATTATTGATGAATGTGAACTTAAGACGTATGTGTTGAGTGAGGGGAAGACGAGCGCACTGAGGTGATTCGGGCAAGTAGAACGAATGAACGAAAAAAGACTGCAAATGTGGTAGAGAAAGACCAAAGAAAGTATGGTTCAATCAACTGTATGATATTTTGAAAGGAGGAAATATATTATAGATATTCAGAGAAATCGAAGAAATTGTACGAAAATATGCATGATTGTAGAAGAGGCAAAGGTTATTTGACGAGATATGAAAGTCTAGTGCTCTGTCGTCTCTTCTTTCACCGACAAGGAAACGGCGTGATTTTATGTATGTAAAAACTATTTACCATATGCTACTTATACCCTATTACTTCTAACTTACCATAGTTCGTTTGGAAGAATAATATACAGTATAGGGATCATTAAAGAGAAAACACGAAAGGAAAGGATTTGGGCTGGACTCGAACCAGCAACTTTTGTTTTCATGACAGCCGCTTTACCAATTACTTCCCCGCATCCCACTCTTATATCTTTATAAAACCTCCCCTAAAACAACCCTAGGCCGTTTACTTCCTTTGTTTTGATACTTCCATTAATCGTTATTTTTTTTATTGATAATATTTATACATGTATCTATGGGCTGGATCTCACCAGTATGAGAATATCTCAAATACGAGTACATACTCGTATAAAAATAACACATAAAAGTATTTTCAATCTATCATCACTCATTTTTATGACCATGTTACATCTTAATTTATTTGCAAAGAATTTATTCCTAACAATTTAATTTTGCTTGTAGTGATGGAATGGTTAACTATAATCTACATTTAATACCCGGTTAAATTAAACCCACCGCAATTGAAAGCTAAAGTTAATGAGGGGTATAAAGCATGTTAACTATAAACCTTCGTTTTGATTGACATGGAATATTGTCATTTGTGTAATTTATATTATTACTGTGAATGCATGGGAAAATTAGCAAAATAAAAAGTATATGCACAACCGCAAACATTCGCAATGAAGTGTTAAGGTTATTTGTGCATGCTTCTCAGAAATGAAGTTTATTTGCATTATAAGAGACGCAAATTATTGAGATATGAATTTTAATAAAACACTAAGATTTTATTGCAAAACGTTTTTATTACTAATGAATCATTATTAACATCAATGGTACTTAAGATAATGACGATGTTTTTTAATACAAGGATTATTTTTCTTCAACATCAGTCCTGTAACTCTCCATTTTGTATTACTTATGTCCGAGGATGTCAGCATTGGCAGGATAACAGTCCACTTAGGCTAAATTCCTTCTGTTGATAGTGATTCTTGACTAAAATGATCTCATTAAAATTCTATAACGATTTCTACTAATGTGTAGTTTTTCGAGAAAAATACGCTGAGGTAATTATCTCACCATTTTTTTATTTTATGTATATATGACTAGAAATCTTATATATACATCACTTGTGAAAAACAACAGGTAATTTAATGTGGACACGCAACATTTGTTTGTTGCCTTTCATTTGTCGTATCTCCAGTAAACTAGGCTTTTGCCTATATCTTACTGAGGACATACTATATAACAAGGAAAAATAAACTGAAATTTCTTTCCGATTTGCGATTATAGAATACCTCGTTACATACTCTCATCAACTCGATAAACAGTGACACTTATAGTAATTACATATGTATATATCACATCTAGCCCCTCACACTTCATCACTCAAGACAAACCGAAAAATTCATCCCATAATGTGCCGCACATAATCATAAAAAATTCACACGTACCTTTCCTATAAGTCATTCCTCCTGCAAGCCCAAGTATTCAAATTCCTGTTGCAATTGTTTTACACTTTCGTTGCATCCCGTACTGCAGCTGCAGAAGCATTAAGACTCTGGTGTGGTGTGCACGTCTGCGTTGGTCTGGAGACGTGGCTCGTATGTCTGAGTACAGACTCCCAAGAAATGTCCTCTTTGTGCAGAAGAAAGCACAGGATGTACAGTGCTAACATTAATGCTCAGCACAGCTTGGAACAAACAGCAGTAGATAGAACCAAATAGCTTGGAACGATTGTTAGTCATCAGGGACGTAATAGAGAAAAAGGACCCAAACAAGCTACAAGTACTGAAGCTCCTTGCCATCCATGCAACAGGATATGCCTATCACAAATTTGCTTATATAGTCATCTTCCATGGCACCAACGTCATGCACCCAGGTCACTCACTTTGTATTGTGTCTTAGATTATACTCGTCACGAGTAGTGAACATTCGTTCATTTATCCATTACTATGTTTACTTAACAAAATAATAACTTCGGTTTTCACATCATTTCAGCCTCACCATTTTATTTCTACCGTTTACCCCCAAGGTTTTATAGTGGATGGCTAGAAGGTTAAAACACGAGTCGAGGAAAACAGTATCATGAATTGAATGACAAATATTAAATTTGATAGAACCACTTAAGTCATATATATCTACAAATAAATTAATATAGACTGGTAAACTAAAAGGAATAAATATTTAATTAAATAAGTTTTAAAATCCCTTAAGCGTATATTACCAACAGAAAACTAAATGTACGAGTATGTTATTGCGAATCGCCGTCTGATAAGATAGTTGAAATAGTTACTGCGACTAAAAGGTGCTTTGTTATTGAGGAGAAAGTGACAAGTTACACGACTGGTATATAAGTAGTGTAAGTGTTACATGTGAGAGATAACAGTTCCCATTGTATACCACATTTGTAACGGACGATCTGATATCTTACTTGACGTGGAAGTCTATTACTGACAACTTAAAATATAACAGATTACTTTTATTATTTTGGCATGAAACAATAAATAAATATTAAAATATATATTAATTATGTTTAAGGCATTAACACTGGAGTTTTAAAGATATTGTATTTCTTAAATTCAAACACTTTTTATTTAACTTCATATAAAGATATAACCGATATACACGTGTCTAACGGTAAAAACTCGGGTTGAGGATTGTGAGTGGAAGGAGGACAACTTCAGCAAGCAGCTGTGAGATCTTGGGAATGTATATTTCCAGGGCCTTAAGTATGTCCAATTAATTTATGTTATTATTGATATACAAGAATTCGGCATAATCGACAGAAAATGTGTGATTTTAACTAGCTATTTCAGAACAAATAAGAAGATGCGTTAAGGCCGATTTATGCTCCCGGAGACTCTTTTTAAAAGATCTTTTTTTCTTATACTAAAGAAAATGTAGCATGGTCTTTGTGACAGTTCACAAATTTGCCCCAATACAACCTAGTCAGTAATTTTAATTATTTTATCAACTTTAATATAAGCCCCGATTGTAATAAATAGCAATTTATTTAGGTAAATACATTACATAAAACTAGCAATAATGACAAATTAATACATCTTGTTACAAAATAGCAAAAATGTGGTAGTTTGTTAAAATCAAATAATTTTTGGTGACGTTTGTCAAAAGTCACTACGTTAGTCTGTATTGGCTAAGGATGGGGTATACGATAATTGGATTTTCGATTTTTTTTTACATTAAATGAAATGTTCGTAATTATCATAGTATTAATTCGTAGTGGATCTTGGTCTATTTAAAGATAGATACAAATCATACAATACATTAGAAAGTCAGTATAATGAAAATTAGGAATTAAAACGTCAGTTCAGAGAAAAATAATTTTTCGATTTATAAAAAAAAACGATTTTACCTCATCCCTTTGAGAAATGATATTTCAAACGTCACAGGGATCCAACATTTTCTTATTTATTTATTTATTTATTTTATTTAACACTTTTATTGCAATACAATCTGGCGGGCTTATTGCCAGGCGGCAATCTCTTCCAACCAACCAGACAAAAGTAAATGAAGCAAGTTACGTGGTCGCATAAATCATTCAAATGACTATCCATCCCCACGAAATCCATAAACATATACGTGAGAACATGCCCACAAACCCCACAAAGACGGACAATCACCCGAACACTATTTTTCATATAAAGTGAGATATCATCAATCAAAAGGAAAGGAAAGGATGGTGGAGAGGAAAGGAAAAGAAAAATCAGGAATGAAACACGTTATTTTACTGACTAGACATTAAGAGTTTTTTCAGTCGCTTCTTAAAGCATGCCAAGGACGGAGCGAGTCTTATATTGGTTTGTAACTGATTCCAGAGTCTCACTGCATGGACAGTAAAGGACGACGTGAAAAAAGAAGAGCGGTGAACTGGAAAGGCCAATAAACAATCTCTGTTTGAGCGTAGCGCTAATCCATGATTGGAAAGACGCTGAAAATTTTCGGCGAGATAAGAGGGTGCGGCGGGACAGTTAAGGATATTATACAATAGAGACAGTATGTGAATTTGGCGTCTATTTCTAACATTCAACCAGTTCAATGCCTTCTGGTATGAAGTTATATGATCGTACTTTCGTAGGTTGAAAATAAATCTTAGGCACACATTTTGAAGACGCTGTAATTTGTCCAGCTGTTCCTCTGTAACATCCAAGTAACATACGTCCGCATAGTCCAGAATCGGAAAGAGCAGAGATTGTACGAGTAAAATTTTGGTTTTAGTTGGTAGAAATCTTTGCAACACTTTAAGGGAATGAAGGCTGAAGAAGATCCTTCGGCTTACCTCATTTATTTGATCTCGCCATGAGAGAGTGTTATCTATTAGCACTCCTAGGTTTTTAACAGTTTTATGTAATGGTATAATAGAGCCATCAAGTAATATTGTAGGAAGTAAGTCAGTGTTGAATTTACCGAGAAGCTGAGGGCTGCCAATGAGGATCGCTTGAGACTTCTTAGGATTGATGAGTAAGCCATGCTCCCCAGTCCACTCCGAGATCGATTGAAGGTCCGTATTTAAATTGTTCAAAGCCGCGTGAAAGAAATTTGGATCAAAATGAATATATATCTGCAGGTCATCTGCATACAGATGATAAGAACATTTAAGAGACGATGTTATTGGGTTGATGAATATAGAAAAAAGGAGTGGAGAGAGAATTCCACCTTGGGGAACGCCTGCAGAGAGATCAGTCCATTCAGATATACGCTCTTGGTATTTACAGGATTGTTGTCTTCCCTTTAAATAGTTCGAAAACCAGACTATGACCGATTCAGAGAATCGTAATGAACGCATTCGAGCCATAAGCAGATCAAAGTCTACAGTATTGAATGCATTGCTGAAATCCAGTAGACATAACAATGTCAACTGCTTAAAGCTCATTCCACGTCTCACGTCATCCGTGATCTTGACCAGTGCGGTAGTGGTACTATGTCCCGGACGAAATCCTGACTGCAATGGATTAAACAATTCAAATTGATTAAGGTGGGAGTCAATTTGTATATGAACAATTTTTTCAATAATTTTGGATAGTGTGGGCAGAATAGATATGGGCCTAAAATCTTTATATGACGTGGGTGAGTCAACTTTCGGGATCGGAATAATTAGAGCCCTCTTCCATACACTAGGAAAGCTGCTAGTAGACAAAGAAAAATTTATAATATGTGTTATGATAGGAAGAATAGCATCGATAATGAAGGAGATGAATACAATCGAAATATTGTCGTCACCCATCGCTTTTGAGGATATAGTCAAAAGAATACGACGAACCTCACCTACATCAACCTCCGAAAAGTGGAGCTCAGGAACATTGGGTCGAGGCATTACATGAATTTTTCGGAGAGTGTTCTCCTTTGTGGCAATGTCTAAACTGAGTGATGGTGTTGCAAAATGTCTAATAAGGTTATTAACATCTAATGTGAAGTTACCTGAGGTGTCCGAGGATTTGACACCCATCGAGTTCAGGACCTTCCACCTTTTTGCAGGCTGACAGTTTTGAAGGGTGTCAAAAAAGTGTTTTCTTTTTGCATTCCGACATAATTGTGTACATTTATTGCGAAGTCGTCGAAAAATCTCCCATAGTTGATCATTGGGATTAGATTTGAAGTTTTTTTTCGCTTTGTCACGTCTAGCCATGTTTTTTTTAATGTCGTCAGTCAGCCATGGGGCAGGTCTATACTTTAAGTGAGTAAGTTTAAGTGGAGCGTGTTTGTCGCAGAGCTCTAGTAAAAACGTGTTGAATAGATTTATTTTACTATCTATATTATCCAATCGTTCGATGGCCGCCCAGTCAACTTCGCTTGCGTCGGAAAATAAGGCGTCCCTATCAACGCGTCCAAAGCTTCTCAGGAATTTTCTCTCTTTTGAGAGTTTCGGAGCGTGGTTGATCAGTGAGATATATATCAAATCATGATGCGAGAAGCCTGGAGCATCAATTTGTCCATGAGTTCGAACTGCAGAGGGATTTGAGGTAATAATTAAATCTAGAAGGCTTTGGGAATTTCTTGTTACATGTGTACAGTTTAGGGGCATTATTGAGAGGTTCATTGACTGTACGATTCTCAGGAGTTTATCAGATCGGCCGTCATTTTTTTTAAGGCACGTATTGAAATCTCCCATTATGAGAGTGGTATTGAAATTAGGAGTATGATCTTTCTTAAGTATAGTAATAGATATTTCTGAGATATTTGTACTAATTTATTTTTCATTCTGAAGTAAAATATTTTAGACAAGAGTAAGGAAGCTCATATAGATGGCGTAGGAAACAGAAAGTAAATTCCAAATAATCACTAATAAGCATAATACAGATTGGCATTCTTCATGGCCTAAATCATAGTTTCCCAGCCTTATTAGATTCAGTCCCTTCCCATTTTTAAAGATAATTATTTTCAAAGCTCCCCTCGGGAAAACTCTATCTTAACTTATAATAAAATTGTATGTTTAATTGTGTCTGTAATTATTGAATTTCACCATATTATTTATAAAGCTGTGTGTGTAATTTTTAAAATTTAAAAAGCTTGTACGGAGATAATACATACAACTTTCGATTCGATCGTTGGTTCAACATGTACGAACGGTTGAAAGGTTTGATTCTTGCAACGGTGCATGACTGTAAGCACGTTTGTGTAGTCAAGTGGATAAATATTTGCTTACAATGTTTAAATAACCAATTTGTTTAACGTCTTATTATTGACAATTTGCCCCTGTACGCCCCCTTTCTGTCTTTGGGGTCAGTAACGCCCCCCAGATCCCTCCAGCTCCCACAGAGGGGTGGTAGCGTCCACTTTGGGAAACTATGGGCTAAATGATTGCCTTTCTTCCAGCCAGGAGGTCACATTCGATTCTCGTTGATACCTGGTTTTTCAAAAGAGGGGTCCTGTCTGACTTGCTAATACCTTTGTGGCGTTCGTATGCGCGGTCAATGACCGGCAAAACGACCTTTGCATACCTTAACAATTTGAAACAAACAAGTGCAAGGTCCACACGCCGGTCATTCAACTCACTATCAGGCGTGGAGCGCATTCCATGTTAGAGCGAGAAGGCAACACATCTGTCGCGCCAGTTCCCAAAACAGAATGATACCTACATACGACAAGAATCGTATCGTGGATGCTGAAACGAGACGGTGGTATATCGTGCGCGCATTCCCGCACACATTCAAGAATAGTATAAATACCTACGTCTATCAATTAAATTTCTCTTTCCGCATTGCGATCTTAACAAGTTTTATTTATCAACAAACCATCATCATCATCTCTCCTTTAAGGAACACAGTTCCTAAACCTTGTTTAACACTTTTCTGATTGGTTGGAAGAGATTGTCACACTATATAAAACCCTCCAGGTTGTACTGTATACAACGAAATAGTAATACAATACAACACAATGCCTACTATTATCGGATGGTGTATTTATTAGTGTTTGGACATAGATTTTTTGTCATACGAACGAACGAACAAAGTAACTGAGATACCACATTTTTAGAAGTGTATCACTGAGTGATCCCATAAATGAAGATCAGATTACACGATAAAGGTAGACATGATCTGCCCTATCTCTTTTATGCATATATGGAAAAAGAGATAATGCCTTTGTAGAACTGATATTATTTGACTATTTCCATCATAGTTCTAAACCATTCTTAATTTGATGGATCACTCCGTGATGGATTCGAAATCGAGATTTCATATTTTTCATTAAGTGGGTCTGCTTTATTCCGTATTTTTTTTAACAAGAAATCATTATCGTTTTAACTTCTTGTATTTTTAATATCGGTTGTGACTATGGTTGATGATGTATTACTTATTGATGCATAAAATCATTAAATAAAAACAAATGGGCCAAAAAGTGTCCATCAATACCGTCATTTGGTGCATAAACACTTCCTTAGTATTGTTATTCTGTTCGTTATTGAATGGTGTTGCGCCATTGTAGCGTAGTTAGGTTTGGAATAGTTGCGTTATTATGAATTAGTATGCTAATTGGGTAATGCACCGAAACACATCGAAAAATGGGCAGTGAAACTTCTGAGTGAAACCATCAAGACGAGCCTTTGTTGTGATAGTCTATAGATATAGAGAGTGCACTGTCATGTCTTATATTGTCAGGTATGACGAACTATGGGCGGTTTAACGATCTAATTAAAAAATACATGACTTATAGTATATAGCGATGTTTTGTAATAAAATAAAGCTTCAAGTAAGATTTGTCGTAAAATCTATAAAAGGAGTCTCATTAGTTTTTTCTTAGACAATCTTGCATATATTTTATTTATAATTAAGGCATTTGCACTGTGGAGGTTTAAATACATTGTAGTTTATTTAGTCAAACATTATTTATTCCACTTTATATAACGGTATAATAAACAAGTCTTGTTTGTGCTGCCTGACGACGAGGAGAAAATCTTGAAACCGATAGGGTTATACCTTTATATAAAGTGGAATAAACAGTGTTTGAGTAAACAAACTACAATCTTGTATGTACGATTATTATTTTTCGGAAATCATTCCTGAAAGGTAGTATCTAGCTGTCGTTTCTGCCATGCGATGTCCTGCGGGGATGTCGTGTGCTTGGATTCTGTCTCTCAGCATGGTCTTAGTAGTGGGTCTTTTTTTCCTGTTCCATCTGGCTATATCATCTGTGTTGGTGCCTACCTTGATGTATGGTCGGAATCGGATAAAATGGAGTTTAAAAATACCTTGGACATGTGGAGAGAATGAATGATTGAGCGAGTATGCAATTCAGAAGTGCAAGTGTGTGCGGAACAGGTATACCGAGATAAACGTGTCTGGACCAAATGCGCTAGATTTTGAAAGAAGGTAAACGGAAAAGTATGAATGCTAGAAGATTGTGCATGATATATGTTACATCTATGAATGTGGAGGAGGCGAACGTTGTGTGCTTGTATAGAAATGTTTGGAGATCTGTTCTCTCTACCTACCCCGCAAGGGACGATATGTTATGTATATGTTCAAATCTTAAGAATTATGAAACAATGCTAAATGTATCATAAATGTTTTTATAATTCCAGTTGGATGCTCAGCAACGGTACAGCGTGTTCCAGCGCGGACTGTGGCAGCTGGTGAAGGGAGTGCCCACGGATAAGCTAACGGACATCAACGCCTGGAGACAGCTGCGATTCCAGTCGGCCATAGGAGCGGCGGCTCTTCCGCCAGATCAGCTAGACAGGGTAACTATTCATGTGATCGGATTTATTTATCTACCTACAAGAACTTGAAGAAATAGTAAAGAATCTGACCCTTTACTCACTTTGGAGCCGATCTTTTTATTACAAAGAAAGCTTGATTTCCTCTCGGGGACTTAGGAATTTGAGTCCAGTAGACTCCATTATCCGGGATGGTAGGGAAAAAATTACTCAAATAAAATACCCCGGACAATCCCCTCTAAAAAATTGGCAAAAAAACATAACTAAAAAGATTCCTATTAATTTACCCTTTTATTTAACATATGACAGCAAACAAGTTTATTTTTCCCTCTGTTCATTTCTCGCATAGCTGTTGGTGCTACGTTAATTTCGCAATATGTATTATCCTTAAAATAACTGACTTGGCTTTCCAATCTGGTATTAAAGGGCAGTTTTGCTGCATTCAAAAGTTTCTATGAAAGTACTGGCTAGGGCGTTTGAATTCCAGGTCTTAAACCGCTTTATAAGTATATTTACTGAGCTGCGTGTCAATTTCTTTCCATCATGGCTTCGGATCTTAAGTCCCTTGTAGCTAGATTTTTTTCACATTCACATGTGTCGCCATAGGAGAGGGAATCACTTTGGACAGTTCCTTCCTCGTCATTACATGACGTCGCTCATAAAAAATAAAGGTTTCGAGCTTCTAGTGTAGAGCTCGCTGAATGGAGACTTATTTTGTTCCCCATAACAGCGGGGGTGGAGGTGGTATCGAACTGAATTTACTCCTATATTTGACCCATGTATCTTGTAGGAAACCTTTATTTCACACGTTTTTCTCTCACTGTAGCCGTGATAACCATCTTCTTAAGGCTTTCACTACCCTTTCTTGCAACATGCCTTACGTATGTTAGGATCTTTTAATTGCATTGTGCCAAAAGTATTTTTCATAATCGCTTTTTCTTGAATAATAGACATTGGTTCGCCTAGTTATAAAGGGTCTTTCAAATTGAGTGGTTTTTTTAATTCTTGGATAAAACACAGATGGCGTTGCGAACTTGCCTAGGACTTGTGACATTTGAAAAGTGTAATGTATGACATTTATAAAAATGGAGTCTTGTACAATACATCAACGCGTTCAAATTGTTAAATTATTTTATGCATTGTGATCTTCGGAAACGGTGATTTTAATTGGCCACCAAGATCATGTGATCTGACACCATTGGACTATTTTATCTGAGGTTACGTGAAAATCCAGGTCTATAAGAATGACACCCAATCAATTTCTGAGCTGAAGGACGAAGTAATTCGCGTTACTGGTGAGTTATAACCGCAATTATGCCAAAATGTCATCGAAAGTTTTGACTAAAGAGTGGACATCTGTGGAACTGCAAGAGGTAGATATTTGGCGAATACTATTTTTTGTGTTTTAAATGTCATACATTATACTTCAATGACCAATAAAAAGTTTTTGAAATCAAAGCAAATTGTGTTTTATTCAAGAATTAAAAAAAATAGAATTAAAAAAAACGCTAAATTTTAAAGACCTCTTACAATCTGCCAATCGAGGAACGTCAACGGATTTAATCTGCCGATTGCCTTGAAATCAACAAATCTTATATCGGCTCTAGTTGACACGTACTTTTAAGGGTAGAGGTATCAAATTTTAACTGTTCAACATCGCCCGACTATGCGATGGGCGTGGCAGTGTAGTGTAGGTTCTTACTTGTGCAGGCCGGAAACTTTTGGATCTGAGTGATACATTACCTACGGTGTGTACCTACGTGAAAACATTTGACGGCTTATAATTTAAAAACTAATTTTTCACTTTCCAGTACAACCGCCTGATAAACGACATGTTGGCTGTATATAATAATGCCGAGATCTGCGCATACAACGAGCCCTTCCGCTGCGGACTCCGACTGCAGCCAGACCTGACCCAAATCATAGCTCGAAGCAGGGACTGGGAGGAACTGCAGCACGTCTGGACCGAGTGGAGAAGAAACACCGGCCTCAAGTTTCGAGACCTCTACGAACAACTGGCGGATCTCACAAATCAGGCAGCCCGTCTTAACAGTGAGCATTCCTTTCATCTTCTTCTATTAGATTATGATCCGACTATAGCCTCGGCTATGTACTCGTATACACTAAATATCAGTTTTCAATCTTAAAATTGCGTGATTTGTATTTCGAGTTGGAACTCGTTTCCAAACTTTAAATTAAAGTTAATTTAAATTAATGCCACGTATGTAACTCTCATATTTAACCGGTTAAGTGCCTTAAGCGAGTTTACTCGCTCTCTGTTGCTGTGCCCGTGGGGCCGGCCATACAAAAATTAGCGAGTTAAATCGCTCAACTTTATGCCTTTTTCTAGCCAATGTCTAGTACTAATTATTTCGAATAATCTAAAATATGGAACATATAGAGACATCTATTGAGATGATAGATAAATACTATAATATCACAGTTTATAGATATTATCAAATTTACAGAGATTTGCCTAAAAGCTCCGCATGACAGTCGACATGTGTCTCTAATACAGGGTTGTCAGTTTTGCGTTTTATTTATTTAACCTGTTGTTTATAGTTAAGGCATTAACGTTGTGGAGGTTTAAAGACATTGTAATTTATTTTTATCAAACACTGTTTATTCCACTTGTCTTGTTTGCGCTCCCCTGAAGATGAGGTGAAAGCCCCTAAACCGGTAGGGTTATACCGTCACAAAAAAGTGGAATAAACAGTTTGATAAAAATAAATTACAATTTATTTAACCATTGAAATGATTTTATAGTAACATTATTTACTATCATTATTTACTAATAATTAATATTTTCGTGTTACATATACTTTTAATTCTATCAAATATTTTATTAATGTATGTTTCCGTATTTTCTGTGATAAGCTTCGACAACCCTGACATTTTGTTAAAGTTTTAGTTGTGTTTTTTCTGAGTGAACGGCGGCACAAACGACACATATTGTACATATTCATAATATCCTTTGAATATATATATGTATACAAAAAAGATAATTCTGTTAGGTTTTATTTTTGCTACAAAATTCATGACCCTCCGGGATCACCCATATTAATATCTTACGGCAACTATGGCAAATTTGTACGAAATTTAACTTTTGAAAGATGTGTGCAAGGATAAAATTAAGTGAAAATCAGTTCTCACTGCCTATCCCAACAGGGGTATGGCTTGTTTATGATTATGATGATGACAGTATAGATCTAACTTAGCCAACTTCCTTGGACGTGTTAACCTGGGAAAATATTTGTTTTTCTAAACTATTTATTTATTTGATTGTTCAATGTACACCACGATGGGTTTATTTCCAAGAAGTAACCTCTTCCAGTCAACCAAATGATCGTTGTACAAAGTTCTTGCAAAGTGAAGTTTTTATCAAAGGTTTCGGCTTTAAGTTTGTGGTCTCCATATTACAATATTAACCAGTTAATAACTTTGCTGTTCCACTTATTAATTATAGCAATAAGTGGAATAACATTGCATCTACCAAACCACGCAAATTCAATTGTATCTACCACATTATTTATTTTACGAATAAAGATAAACAACAGCTTGCAACGCCATCTATCAATGTGTAAAATATACATTATACTTTTTGTCAACAAAATAGTTTTCAGTTACAGTAAGAAATTTATTTACGATAAAATTTGATAAATAGTTTATCACATATTTCATAGATGGCGTTAAAAACTAATTATAGGATTCATTTTTAAATTTATATTTGAGTAATTTTTAAGCAAAAATAAATTTATTTCATATTGAAAAATAACTTAAGTGTATCATATCTTTGATAGATAGCGTTATAAATAAATGGTTGTTCTAATTTTTAAATTTACTGATAGGGAAATTTTTACCAAAAAATAAATTGATTCCTATTTATATTGAAAAAATTGTTTAAATTGTGTCATATTTTTGAAAGATAGCGTAAAAAATAAATTATTTTTCTAATTTAAAAATTTACTTATTAGGTAATTTTTATTGAAACAATTATTTATTTCCTATTCATATTGAAAAATGAATTGGAAGTGTGTCATATCTTGGATAGATAGCGTTATAAATAAATTATTGTATTCATTTTTAAATTTACTGCCAAGGAAATTTTTACTCTAAAAATAAACTTATTTCATATTCTTATAGATTTTTTTTAAATGGTGTCACATATTTAAAGATACCATTAAAAATAAATTATTGCATAAATTTTTAAATTTACTTATGGGGTAAGTAATTAAAATTAAAAAAATAAATTAATTTCTTATTCACGTTGAAGATTAAATGAAATAAATCGTGTTTTTATTATTTATAGCTAAATTTCTTCAACAAGAAAATTAAAGAAGTAAAAAATCATTATAATCATCCCCATCATTTCTAGTCCCTTTCGGGATTGGTAAAGAGGAAATATTTCCATTTTCTATCCTGGCATATATCATATGTCTCTGCCACGTTCCAATTGTATATCATTCAGTTTTAGTTTTCTTTCGGTCAATATACTCGTATCACATAACCGATGAAATATAACACCAGTTGGAACTAAGCATTGCTCTCTCAACAAATCGGAATCACTCCGTCTAACGATAGAAGTTACAAACACATGTCGCGGTGATCACAGTAATTCGTGGAAAAGCAAAATAATTTATTATTAAATATTCACGGAAATATTTCAAGGAGCACTTTTATAAGCATCTCTCAACATATGTTTACTAAGGTTAAGGCCACACCAAAGTGCTTCGCTAGGTGCTACGTGACTAATTGACTAGGTAACTTCATGATTGACCACACCAAAGTGCTTCGCACAAATTCATTTGACATTTGGGAGCGGTTGAGTCAACAAACGATGCCACTTTCAAAACTAACCGATTTCATTACAACTTACCATTTTTATTTACTTCATGTGCAACTTCATTCCAAAGTAATTTTATTACAGGTATATTTTTGTATAATTTACTCGATGGGTTCCACAAAGGCTCCCTTTTATACACAGCTGTTATTAAAACTTCCGTCATCTTGTAAAATCACTGGGTGACAATAAAATTAACCAACACGTCTGTTCGCTAGGTGACTAATCGTCATGTAGCGTGGCACGAAGCGTGCAGTGTGACCATTGCGATAGTATGCGGTGCGTTGGTTCGTTAGGATATGTCGCCTAGCGTGCAGCGTAGCTCTAAGCACCAAACGAGGCTCCTACCTGTGTGGCTGAGGTATAACGGAATTTATTGGCCGTAGACTTTAGTCTTACTTTTCTCCTGAAGGAGTCTATTCTATGCGATATGATCGCACTGAAAAGTCAATCTCGTAAACAGGATCTGTTAACTTGATTCGCCTAGTCAATGCGGTCTACGTGATGATACCAAGCCAATCTCAGTGTATCACGATTTTCACAACTCTCCAATTCTTAATGTAATTTATATATTAAAATATAATTCTGTACCACGCATTAATCATTGAAAAATTTGTCATTTTCAAGATTTTACCAATGCAGCAGAATACTGGACCTTCCCATTCGAATCACCAAGATTTAGACTGGAAGTCGACGAGGTATGGCAGCAGGTGCAGCCACTTTATGACCAACTTCACGCCTACGTTCGAAGGAAGCTGAGGGATCTCCATGGACCAGAGAGGATCAGTAGATCTGCTCCTCTACCCGCTCACGTCCTGGGCAACATGTGGGGACAGTCCTGGACAAATATGCTGGACTTCACCATCCCGTATCCTGGAAAAAGTTTCCTTGACGTCACGCAAGAGATGGCGCAACAAGTGAGTCATTTTCTCGATATTTTAGATCTTATGCTATAGTAAGATTTGTCGTAAAATCTATAAAAGGAGTCTCATTAGTTTTTTCTTAGACAATCTTGCATATATTTTATTTATAATTAAGGCATTTGCACTGTGGAGGTTTAAATACATTGTAGTTTATTTAGTCAAACATTATATATTCCACTTTATATAACGGTATAATAAACAAGTCTTGTTTGTGCTGCCTGACGACGAGGAGAAAATCTTGAAACCGATAGGGTTATACCTTTATATAAAGTGGAATAAACAGTGTTTGAGTAAACAAATTATTATTTTTCGGAAATCATTCCTGAAAGGTAGTATCTAGCTGTCGTTTCTGCCATGCGATGTCCTGCGGGGATGTCGTGTGCTTGGATTCTGTCTCTGCGGCTTTTCAGCATGGTCTTAGTAGTGGGTCTGTTTTTCCTGTTCCATCTGGCTATATCATCTGTGTTGGTGCCTACCTTGATGTATGGTCGGAATCGGATAAAATGGAGTTTAAAAATACCTTGGACATGTGGCATTTTCTCGGTGATTTTCTTTCTTTTAAGAAGACATTGAAGACCCTACACTCAATGACGTAGAAATGGCAGTGGTAGACACTTATTTCTCTGGTTATTGTGTGCGTCTTCCACTGTGGAGAAACATAATTTTTTTTCGTTTACGTACATATATTTATTTGCAATTAATTATTCCACGACGTCAAGCCCTAAGTCCTTTGTCGCTGCTTTATTTTACAACTTCAGTATGTTACCACTGCTGTGCCGGTGAGAAAGTATAAAAGAAAACTGATCAACACAAACCAAATACAAAAAAAACTGCGTAAAAATAAGACCTACAGTAATCAACGACTAAAAATTTGCTTCATTTTGTTAGAAAGATAAATAAACATTTTGTTAGAAGGATAAATAAAAAGATACGGAAACTTGGGTTCCTTGTATGGGACCCATCAACCTCCATAGTCTAGTCAAATTCAATTCGAATAACCTTAAATCCAATTAATTCGCCTGCAAAGAACCTTGGGATAGGAGCTAGAAACACCTGTAGCGGGGATTAATTTAATTAGTAGAATATACAAGTAATTTATTGTTCAATATTATAATATGGAGTTCCACAAAGTTAAATCTCAAACCGTTGATCGATTAAATCGCATCCTCCAAAATTCTTTCTCTGTGCACTAGTCTCTAGAACCCTTTTCCGCTTCTGTGTCTAACAAACATGGATGCCAGTCTCGTCAGTTTATTCTCGACATTAAAGATAGTGCAACGTTTCCTTGGATCACCTTTTTTAGTGACCCCTGAAAATGTGGGTAGTTCTGGGTCAAATTGATGACTTTAGTGGATTCTTAGATCTACGTTTTTGAACCCTTAAACACAATTTAATGCAACAATCGGACTTCATATGTTTTACTCTTCATTACTGAATGAGCTGGCAACAATCCAAAATTAAATAAAGGAATAAAATCTAATCATATAAAAAAAAGAGAGCTCCCCCGCCATGACAGTGATTTATACACTGCCGTGACCAGGATTCGAACCTGGGTTACCACGGCCACAACGTGGGGTCCTAACCACTAGACGATCACGGCTATCGGGGCTGGTGGCGAAAGGTAAAATCAAAGCCATTGGTTTGCACTGATATAATCAGTACATTGACACACTTGAGTAAGCAAAATTATCTGTTTATACTGGGTGGACCAAGTGAAGCGTTAATTTAATTTATTTATTTAACACTTGATTATTAATACAATCTGGTGGGCTTATTGCCAGGCGGAAATTTCTTCCAACCAACCTTAATTTAATTTCTTTCATATATTCACGAAAACAATTTTTAAATTTAATTTTACATTTGATATAATTTCAACCAAATTACTTGGAACGAAATGCGTAATGTTTTAAAAAAATGACAATGGAAACCTACTTAACCTAAGAAAGTTATGCCTACAAAGCAGTTGTGTGGCGTCCAAAGATGCCGCGAAAGCGCCGCATCTCCTTATGGTTGAATATTGTTTACAAAGATGTTTGCTCAGCAATGGATATAACTTCCATTGCAAAAGTAAGAACGCGTAGGTCAGCAGCTTTTTTAGCTAGATCTTAATTTATATTAAGTTCTACTAAATAAGTTAATCCATGGCTATAGATAGACCTTTAATAGGTATTCATTTAATGCTATGTATCGATTATGTGCGACTGCCAGCGCGAGGCATGTTCGACCGCGGCAAACCCGTTTATTTGCCGCGCGAGTCAATTTTGCCACGTCTTTTGATACAGCGCGGCAGACGATCCGGCTACGAATACCGCGATCGATCAGTCTAGCGTGGTCATTTTCTTCTTCAAGTTGGGAATAGGTAAGCTTAATACGAAACTTATATCCCTCCACGCATCTTGCCTCAGCGTTTTTTTGTGGTAATCTTCTATTTAACTATTCCACATAAGCTCCTTGGAGCCGCACAACTGAATCAAATAGCGCCACTTTTCATTATCCATCTTCTCGCTTTGCCGCGCGAGCCAACTCAAATAACTAAACTCCCGTCTCAACCGCGCACCAGCAGTAAACTGACTCGCCTTTGCCGCGCACCCAAAAACCGACTGCGATCGGATTGCCGCGGGGCAATGTTCGATTTGACTCGCGCGGCAACTCAGTATCCATTAAGCGCGGCTGCCGCGCGAGCCAATGTTCGATGGTTTTCCGCGCGTAATCGATACACACCTCATCAGTCTACAAAAAAAATTTTTTTTTAAGCATACAAAATAATATTAACAAAGCGCAGGTGTTTATGAATATCAACATCATCTCACAACTCAAAAGTCACGCCACGCCACTGCTTTACAATTCACTAATGAGATCCATTCTCACTTTATCCACAGATATATGGATGATATCGATATCAGATAATTTGTTCACCGCAAGGAGATAACGGTCTTAATAGCCCAATTTGTGAATATGACACCGAAAACATATGACACCGTAACAGGTATATTATTGGGTGTACAAATAAGTCACCGCCGTTTGACAAAAGTTGGCGCCACCAGTAAGTTATGGTTAAAATTGTCAGATGTAAAATGTCATTATCGTAAGGTTGGACATCTGTCAACAACATGACCTTGAAATATTAGTGAATTTTTATCAGTATAACATATTTTTTTGTGTTCGAAAATGTCAAGTTTTGAGCCGAATAAGCGTCATTTGCGGGAACTTTTGATTTACTTCTTCAATTTGAAGAAATCTGCAGCTGAGGCGCATCGATTGCTTGTAGAAGCATATGGTGAGGCTGCCTTAAGTGAGAGAAGTTGTCGTGAGTGGTTTCAAAAGTTTAAGAACGGTGAATTTGACATCGAAGACAAAGAACGTAGCGGAAGGCCGAAAGTGTACGAAGACGCGGAATTGGAAGTATTATTGGATCAAGATTCGTGCCAAACGCAAGAAGAACTTGCACTTACATTAGGAGTGACTCAACAAGCAATTTCACATGGGTTGAAATCATTGGGAATGATTCAAAAACAAAGAAATTGGGATTCATATGAACTGACACGGAGAAACTTTGAATGCCGATTTTCCACATGTGAAATGCTGCTTGCCAGGCATAAACGAAAGGGTTTTCTGCACCGTATAGTCACTGGTGATGAAAAATGGATCCACTATGATAATCCAAAAAGGAAGAAATCATGGGGAACCCCTGGCCATGCTTCAACATCTACAGCTAAGCCAAATATTCATGGAAAAAAACTCTTGTTGTGTATTTGGTGGGATCAGCTTGGTGTCGTGTATTATGAGTTGCTCAAACCGAACGAAACCATTGCTGGGGCTGTCTACCGAGCACAATTGATGAGATTGAGTCGAGCACTCGAGGAAAAGCGCGCCCACTGCTACTCCAGACACGACAAAATTATTCTCCTCCATGATAATGCTCGTCCACATGTTGCGGCGACCGTCAAAACCTTTTTGGAAACAATCAATTGGGAAGTTTTACCCCACCCGCTGTATTCACCAGACATTGCTCCTTCTGATTATCACTTGTTTTGATCGATGACGCATGGCCTGTCTGAGCAGCACTTCACATCATATGAAGATACCAAAAATTGAGTCGATTCGTGGATAGCCTCAAAATATGATGATGATGACTGACGCGGTATTCGTATGCTGACAGAAAGATGGGGAAAAGTAGTGGCAAGCGATGGGTACTACTTCGAATAAAACATGAGGTTCCGTTCTTTCACAATAAATGCCCATTTTTTTATAAAAAACGGCGGAAACTTATTTGTACACCTAATAATAAAAAAAATGTCAAAAGTTTCTCAAAAAATAGTTTTTTTTTGTGCTTAAATGTCATACATTATACTTCAATAAACAATAAAAAAATTAAATCGAAGCAAATTGTGTTTTTTATTGAAGAATTAAAAAAACCGCTCAATTTGAAAGACCTTTAGCGTATGTCCTTGAAGGACGCGCTGATGATTTTGATTGTCTGGTATTTAAATAAAATACGTCAATTAGCAATGCGAAAGCAGAGAGTGAATGAATCGATGAATAATAAATAGTGATTAATGATGCTTTATTTATCGGTAAGTAGGTATTTATACATTTCAGAATGGGCGCGGGAGTGCGCCCGCAATATATTTTTATTTCACTCCTGTGCGTGCAGAGATAGATGGTCGATTGAAATATTGCAGACGTCGCGAATAATATTGTGGGTAGACAATTTGTTGGCGAAAACGGCGAGACAGCGTGATGCGTTCTCTTTCTACTGTGGAATGTATCGTAAATAGTATTTGCGGGTAAACAATTTCAATGTTTTGGTATGCGACCTTTGGACATATCCGAAGGTCGTTTCGTCGGTCGTTGACCGTGTGTGACGACAATATTCAGCGACGACAGTAGTTCCTACAGACCCTTTATAATAAAAATAAAGACGAATGAAGTTAAAAAAAGACCCTTTATAATAAAAATAAAGACGAATGAAATTAAAAAAAGACCCTTTATAAGAAAAATAAAGACGAATGAAATTTAAAAAATTAAAAAAACAGAAAACTGATATCTTCCAAGTTGCTATTTTACTCAACAAACCAGTGCCTGATACGCTAGTATAATTTAACAAAAAAAAAAAGAAATGACTAAAAATATAGCACCCGCCATGACAGTGTTTTTTATTCACTGCCGTGACCAGGATTCGAACCTGGGTTACCACGGCCACAACGTGGGGTCCTAACCACTAGACGATCACGGCTATCGGGGCCGATGGCGAAAGCGAAACCGAGATCATTATAACACCACAGTTCTAGTGCACCGACACACTTGAGTAAGCAGGAGTATGTGATAATATAGGGTGGTTAAAGTGCAGCTAAATTCATTTTATAAATAATTACATACATATCTTCACGCCGTGTCCCTTGCGGGGTAAGCGGAAAGAACAGATCTCCAAACTTATATATAAGCATACGACTTTCGCCTCCTTCACAATACATCTCGTCATGCACAATCTTCTATTATTCAAACTTTTCCCGAATACCGTTTTTCTTAAATCTCATTTAATCCAAACATGTTTTCTTCGTTCTACCTCTTACACGCACACTTCGCACATCTGACTTGCATAATCGCTTAGTCATTCTTTCGTTATTCATTATCTTCACATGTTCAAACCATCTTAAAACTCATATCTACGTCTTGTTTAACGTTTCCCTTCCTGTGCTAAGAAAATCCGTCAGTTCCGGTGATGTGTATTCAATACACATCAACGCACATGTAAAAATGAGCGATTTAAAATCGGAAAAATAAGAATATTCATAGCCAATCGCTTAAATTAATTAAAATTGAAGTCAAAGTGATATTAATTGAAATTTAATTGCTGAAAACATGAAAAAAAAAAACATCGGACGGCGTTCACAAAACGGGCGAAGCAACCACCTCGAACGAAAGCCGGCTGGCTACTAAACGAGAGAAGCGACTGAACTGAGATTCTATTTTTTACGTTCCCATATACCGAAGTAGAGTGAGAGTGAGACGTGAATAGCGTAGCTTGCTCACCCATACGGATTTTTAGAATGAATATAATGTTCCTTTTTTTTTATCATAACAAGTATTTTATCACTCATTCTCTCAATGTGTTATCTTAACATTCCTTTTTAAATTCTGCGTATAACGTCCGTCGCTTGTATTAATAAAATGGTACTGTACCTATACATAAAGATCTTCTCAATAAATTACAAAATACGAGTGGTACTCTCACTGCTTTACCATTTTTATCATAACAAGTATTTTATCACTCATTCTCTCAATGTGTTATCTTAAGATTCCTTTTTAAATTCTGCGTATAACGTCCGTCGCTTGTATTAATAAAATGGTACTGTACCTATACATAAAGATCTTCTCAATAAATTACAAAATACGAGTGGTACTCTCACTGCTTTAACATTAAATTGTTCTTTCGAATAACTAGAAGATGAAAAGCGGATTTAGATATATTTTCTTATATTTTAAAGAATTCATCAATCAATTCGTACCCAAACAAAGGTCAAATATACAATTGAGACCTTAAAACTATTGAAACTCCACGTGAGCAGAATATATATTCAAAATAACAAACAATCGTTTAACATACTCGTATATAAGACTAATCCAATGGTACCCCTGATAAACTAAAATGTCTAGAAAATAACTTTGCACACGATGGATGGATGTAAATGATATACCTAATGAGGCAGCAAACGGCTATTGTAAAAATTGGTAAAGGAAAGATGTAAAGAGTACTTGGAATACTTTCTGAATCGTCTTCGGCTTGTCAAGCGTTATGTCATTCACGTCGAGTTCACAGGTCTGGGAATATTACAAGCAACCAGTATAGACTCAAGCCCTTCTACTCATGACGATATAGCTGTGAGGACTTCGAAAAAGAATTCAAAATACCCTAGAAATTCTTAGCGTGTAAAGTAGTCCTCGCTTATGGTGTGCCTCTCAAATTTGTAATGATCAAGGCCCTGTATCGAGCCTCCGAATGATGTGTAATGATATGAGTATTTCGGGATCACAAATGGAGTCCAGCAAGGCTGTGTCTTAGCTCCCTTTATTTTTATCATGCTTATGGAATTTCTACTATGAAAATCCATACAGAGCATGAGAGTCTCCCAATGTTGTAAATATTGGCATCTGATATAGGACTGTGCAGTAACTGGTTGGACTGTGCAATATATATGTGGGTGAAACCTTTTTAGGCGGCTATATGAATGATTTACAGTGTATGAGAAACATATCAGAGCAGCGTCGCAAGGAAGAGAACTCTCTTCGTCTTAATCTACATATAAATTCTTTATAAGGAAAAGCATCAATTACTTCCTTGTTAATTTAATCAAATTAATTGGGTACCAAGGTTGCTGGGTATGAAGGTATCTTGAGTGAGCTGTCTATTAAGATGGGTTGAAACAGCGGTGCTTTTAAAAATATGAAAGCCATATAAGTTTCGTTAATGTTTAGTCTGAGGACTGAAGGCGTACTTATCTTGCTTTTTTTGCTCTTGGCATGTCACCAAGCCCCAAAAGAGAAGTCTTTTTAGATTTGAGAACGGGTTCATGATGTATGTCAGATAGTATGATAACGTGACGAACAAGACGGTTCAACTTCAGATTCAGCAGTAGCCCATAACCGCCATAATAAGGGTAAGGTGGGGGTATTTGGGTCACGCATTGAGAACACCATCTGATGGTTTGTCAAAAGCAGGAATGTTTTATCGCTCGCAAAGGACTCGACGGATCGAATACCTATACGGATCGAACAATGTATTGGGTGTTAACATAAGTTGTGTCCGTTTTTTTTTTCAATTTAAAAATGAACACCAAAAGTAAAACAAAATGGTAAAGGTTATACTTCATTCAAAAGAAAATTTCGTCTACTTGACATTCCATTTTGAAGGCTTGTAATCAAATAATATAATACATGTAACATAAAAGCAAACACAATATCTTGTAGAGCAGAAAATTATCTTTCGAATGACGTATAACCTTTACCATTTTGTTTTACTTTTGGTGCTCATTTTAAAATTGGAAAAAATGGACACAACTTATGTTAACACCTAATATATTATAAAGGGATGTTACGAGTATGATAGGGAAGTTCACAGTCTTACATTGAACAACGTGGTGTACCGGGTTTTGGACCGACCTAGACGCATTCCTGAAAAAAATACCACTGCAGTAACCATACAACTGTTGACCGCGGTGGTACATAACGGTAATATTTCCAAAATAAGCGAGACGACAATCGCAAAATACACACAGGTAACGACAATATTCAATATTTATATATACGAGTACATACCAAAACAAATTTTGACTTTATTCTGATTCAGTCCCTCGACAACTGTGATATGTAAACGCTATCGGCGCTGACAATAAATGTAAACCAGTAATCAATTTAAAAGTGGTTTACTTTTGAAACAGTGTGTGAAAGGCGATAAGACAAATCAGCTGTGTAAAATAAAATGGCTGCGAGTCAATATATTGATCCGTGACAGCACAAGCAATTTTCTAATAATACTTCAACTATTTATTATTACAATATTATCATTGATTTACTCGCTACCGACTATTTATTTTCTTTCATAACTTGTGGTTCATTATCAATGTCGAATAATGGTGACGAATTATGCATATCATATCTATAATATAACATACGTATACCACAAAATGAGGCAATACGACAAATCACACACTGTTATAAAATTATTATGTATTGTCGTGGACGCCAGTGGCTTAAAATATTAAAAAAAATAATACTTTAAACTGACCGTTGCCTGATTAGAACGCGAGGCCTCTGTGACCTAGTTGGTAAAACCGCTGTCTTCTGACAGTGGTTTTACCAACTTTTCGTTAAAACCCAATTTATTTCTAACCGTGTTTCAATCTGGTTTTCACTAAAGACATATTTAATACAATTATTCTTCGTTAGAATAGATTACCATATGGCAATAAACTCGCTAGGTTGTACAAAGAATTGAGCCCATAACCCTTATATTGCAAGACTCGACATCTTTCCAACTCGACATCTTTCCAACTCGACATCTTTCCAACTCGACATCTTTCCAACTCGACATCTTTCCAGCTCGACATCTTTTCAACTCGACCACGGAGGTCTTCTTTTATTTTGAAGAGTTGTTGTTGAAAACGTAAAGTTTGATGGTTTTGTTTTTAGATTTATGTTCAATATTTTTCTTTAACAATAGTTTTAATAGTTGAATTGTGTTTCATGGGATCGGGTTGATCAGCTGTTTTGATTTGATTTTTTATTATGTCGAATCTTTCGTCACATTTTTTATTGTATAGTTTATGGTTTGTTTTATTTTGGATGACGTTTTCTAAGATGTTCCGCTAAAAAAGTAAGAATCATTTTTACTCTTCGACATTTTGAAACAAACAAACGCATTTTTAAACTTACTAAAAATTCTGATAGGTTAGCATCACACATTACAGAAGAACATCAAAGAATTTCTTTGAACTCCGTATTATACTGATATATTTCGCCAAATAGTTAATCCGCAGCGCAGGGACGACAGGATTTATATTTTTATATCATTTAGATTGAGTTTTATTTCATTAAACCCAGCTTTAGTGTATTTCAATTTTTATTTGTATGATAGCCCTTCATCATTTCCGAATATATTGAAGATCATAGCTGGAAGACACTGTGTTCGGCCCCATTAATGGAACGTTTGAATCTAGAAAGCCTGGAGTAGACACTGATCATCGTATTTGTTTGTAATACTATCCTGCACTTGAAGACTTAACAACGCTCGCACACATCTAACGTGTATGAGTATTGTTCCCAAGTGATCTCTTTTAATAGACAAGTGCCCTTTTCTGTTCCAATGAAATTTTGTTAACACATGTTTTTGCTAAGCAGCTGCAGCTATGACTTGTATTATTTTTTTAATAAATTTCGCGGTCTCAGAATAGGCAATAAGTTCAATAAGACAATTAATATAGATAATTGCCTTGTGTAAAAATATGTTAAAAAGTAAATAAATAATAGGTATATTGATAGCAACATAGTATGTAAATAAACATTCTAAAATTTCACACATGTTAAGTCACTCGAATAGAAAATACATTTGAAAGAAAAGCTATCAAAAGGTCTGGACGTATGGCATTACATCCACCCAATCATGACACTCCCCTACCAATAGGAGGTCGAACACAGCCGCGAGGACGTTATATGTTTTACAGCCCACTTTCTGAGCGTTGTCAAATCATGCGAGTAGTTGCAGTTCAAATCTGTTAAACTATTTATGTATTTACCATATATACGACTTTCGTTGGTATAAGTAAACTTTCTCAGAACAGGCAATGAGCCTTGTAAGATGGCTGATATATAAAATGAAAATAAATGAGTATAGTATACAAACATATATCATGTAATTACAAATATTCAGTTAGCTGAGTTGTGTAACTTTTTTCCTAGAACTTTTTTTTTATAAAACAACTGTATCGATCCTTACTCCCTGTGATCACAGCGTGAGCCGCTTGTTATTGTTTAGCGAGAACGAAACAGAGACATATCTTCTGCGCCTTTCTACACACATTCCAAATATTATAAATACCGACGTTTAACAATAAAATACCTCTTTCCATATTCCGATTTCAAACGAGTTTTATTAAAACAACGATCATCTTCATCATCTTTCCATTCGGGACAACCGTCCCTAAACAACTTTAGGTTAGGTTACTGACTAACAGCGAGAAGTTAATTATCTCATAAGAAACATTTTTTTAATCGTGCTGTTAAACTATTTTTCATCTGACTTTTATTTTGATGTGTGTGTGTGAAAAGTAATAATAATAATAAAAGTACAACTACACAGCGCCGTTTGAAGAGTTGTTTTTACCGTTAGTTGTGTCACTTCGAACTCGAATCCACTATTATTTACAAACTAACTATTATTGAATAAATCTCCGAGTCGGCATTGCAAGAAAGATACGCCACTGTTTCAAAAGAAGGAAATTAATTTTTGAAAGCAATTTAATAAATTAGTACTGATGTTACGTAAACTTCTTTAAAGTATCTCACATGGTCTATTGCACTACATTATTCAATAGAGATTGGATTTGGTTGTGAAATTTAGAAAACTTTCGTAAGAGATGTGTTACTTATTTATATTAAGCCTGCATCTTCTTTAGTTATTTCTTTTTAAATTTGCATTACATTTTTTATTTATTTTATAAATAAATGCTGAATTATAACAAGTATTAAAAAAAAGTGTTATTTTTTTAATTATATAAGCATTTAGTACTTTCTTATTTGATTCACAAGTTCACTTAAACTGGATATATTAATTACAGTATTATTGTGTTATGATATCGTTGTATATAATACAATCATGTCATATACCAATCCCTTCCACCCAACCAGAAAAATGTAAAAGTAATCTGTAGGGCAAACCAGACATTTTTTTTTATTTATTTAACACTTATTGCAAATACAATCTAGCGTGATTATTGCCAGGCGGCAATCTCTTCCAACCAAATAGACAAAAGTAAATGAAGCAAGTTACATGGTCGCATAAATCGTTCAAATCACTATCCATCTCCACGAAATCCATAAACACATACGTGAGAATATGCCCACGAACCCCACAAAGACGGACAATCACCCGAGCATTATTTTTCATATAAAGTGAGATATCATCAATCAAAAGGAAAGGAAGAGATATATGGTGGAGAGGAAAGGAAAATAAAAATTGGGAATGAAAAACTAGAAATTAAGAGTTTTTTCAGTCGCTTCTTAAAGCATGCCAAGGGCGGAGCGAGTCTTATATTGGTTTGTAACTGGTTCCAGAGTCTCACTGACTTACCTTACCCTTTTTTTTAAACATTTGATACCAACGGGATCGAATCAGTTATAGGAGTTATCTCGTCGTATTTTACGTGTCGACTTTTTTCTACATGGTGATAAATACTTTTCTATTAGAAAGAAAACAAATAACACTACGTTGTTGATAATTTATTTCAATTTAATGCTACCTCCGTGGTCTATTTGATAAGATGCTCAAGTGACCCCCGGGGGTATCAATTCCCGATAATACCTGAAAAGAAAAGAGGTCCAAATCTGACAATAAAAATATTTCGTCCGATAAAAATTCTCGTGTCCACGAGATTTGTGCAAGTACTCGTATATTTGTTTTTTCACATGCGAGATTTTCATGCCTACTTAAATGATTTTTAACCCGAAGACTCTAATGGGGCTGAAAACAATATTGTCTCCCAGCCACGCTCTTCAATATGCCCGAATCACTAGTTCGGATTTGTTGAAGATTATGTTACACATTACACAAATGCATGAATAAGTCAAAAGCACTATTGAAATTTCTGCAAACGCTTTTAAAGAAATTTTGTCATGGATGTGTCGGAATCGAACCAAGAGCGATAAGAATTAATTAATTCACTTACCTCTAATGTGAAGCTACTGTAGAAAAAAATCATAAAAAGAGAGTACTGAGACAGCTTTATTTCTAAGGGTGTACATTTCATCCACGGTTCTAACCCACATTTTTAATGGGCCTGTTTGGATATTACTCCTTAAGCGTTAGAGGAGCCCATTACAGCTGTTTACACATATAAAAATTGGGAACATAAACTGGGAACATAATCAGCTAAGAACAACTCTAAGCTGATTAACAAATTTTTGTTTAATATACCAGATAATCATTTACGTAATCGTGAATCGAGAATGTTTTCGATGCAGTATTTACGAACTGATCTGTTACGAACATCACCACTCGCACACGGAATGACATTGTTGAATGAATTTTTTGATATCGATATCTTCCATATCTCGGTAGATAAACTGAGGATTGAACTCATTAATAAACTTTGTAGATATAACTGAGTTACTTTGCAGGGAAGTATGAGTAACATTGTTCTTGTTGCTGTAACATTAACCTCGTATTTAGATTTTAAATCAATATTTTTATTAAGTCTTAAATTTGAATGTAATAAAAGTATTAGACTGTGCCTGCTATGATATTAAAGTTGCATGAAAATTTTACAAAGAATGATCTTTTAAGCGATCCGAGCGCAGGTAGAAAAATGGGGATGCTAAAATTAAGATTATAAATGTAGAGTATGATTTGGAAATAACTAATTGGAGGGGGAATTCTGCTAACGGAGGCTGATTCTATACATTTTTTTCCAGGGTTTCACTCCTCTGACAATTTTCCAGTTAGCTGAAGAATTTTTTGTTTCCATGAACATGACTGCCCTGCCACCTTCCTTTTGGGAAGGTTCCATCTTGGAACGACCTCCGGGCAGGGATGTCAACTGTCAGCCATCTGCTTGGGACTTCTGCAATGGACAGGACTATAGGTCAGTATTCGCTCAACTTTTACCTTTGTCTCCCTCTATTCGAATATCTTCCATTTCACTTCTGGGAAATATTCGATTCGGTATACTATATAGGTATGTTACATAAAACTCGTTCGTTTGAAATTTAATTCACGGACAAACGATTTAAGTTAAATCAACTTTCTCCTTAATTAATTTAGAACGAAATCTTTTTGTGACTTTCTGGAAGTACAATAATTCTAATAATCTTCAACTTTGGATGAAAAAAAGTAAAATCATGACATTTCTTCAACTGGCAAAAAAGGTAGCTCCAATAATTAAAACACTGGACGAAATAAATATACTCGTATACAAGTATAAAATATTTGAAAAAAAAATCTTTTTACCAGTAAAGTAGTATTATTTAGTATCTTATATATGCAGATGACAATATGTAACTTGCCACATCAAAAGAAGAAATGGTCATGCTATTTAAAAAGGTGAAACATGAGAGCAAGCATCTGGATCTAGAATTCAAAAAATCAAAAACTAAATTAATGAAAATAAACCCGCCGTAACAAATGGCCACCAAATAGTGTGAATCATAGTCTAGAAGTGGTTACTGACTTTATTTGCTTAGGCTTCAGTATTACCAACAATGGAGAATGCGAGGTTGAGGTAAAAAAAAGAACTGGAATGGCAAAAAAATCTATGGCAAAGCTGAAAAACACATGGAAGAGCCGAACCGTCACAATCACGATGAAAATGAGTCTAGTTAAGTGTCGCGTCTTTGCAATATTTATTTATGATGCGGAGACTTGGACTCTGAAAGAAAGCGAGAGGCAAAAAATAAATGTATTTGAAATTTGGTGCTGGCGAAGGATGTTACAAATTCCATGGAAAACAAGGTGGACTAACACGTTCATTCTCGACGAACCGACAGATTGTCAACAGTATGCCTTTGACGAGTCCTCTTATTATTTGGGCATATTGCTCGTGACCAAGGAGACAGTTTATAGAGACTTGTGGGAACTGGAAGCGTGGAAGGACGATGCTAAGCCAAAGTTGATAGAGAGTTGCTGACTATTGTTAAAATCCGAAAGGTGTCCTATTTGGGGCATGTACTTAGTGGAGCAAAGTACAAATTACTGCACCTGATCATCCAAGGCGAAATAGAAGGCCGAAGAGGTGTTGGCAGGAGGTAAATCTCCTGGCGCCGCAATATATGTGATTGGACTGGGACGTTGGAGATCTTTTTCGGGCTGTCGGGGACAAAGATGTCAACTCTCAGGTGATATTCAACGTTGAAGGGACCTGACATGACACTGGCAAGAAGAAGAAGAGATTATATTTTTAAAATACATAAACCTTGTATATTTGTACATACTTTTATATTTGATGTTATATTATCCTACTCTGTATGTGTTTCGATAGTTATTTTTAATACATATTAATTTTTTACACACGAATAAGCTTTTCTCCTTCCATTTTCAGAATAAAAATGTGCACACAAGTGTCAATGAAAGACCTGGTGACTGCCCATCATGAGGTATCCCACATCCAGTACTTCCTGCAGTACAGTCATCTGCCCAAGGTCTTCAGGGATGGCGCTAATCCAGGTATGATCTCTCCTTTCTTATAGAAGATCCAGTCGTGTAACTCATGATTGAACATCGTGACTTCCATGGTTTCCTCTGACGACTCCTCTTCATCCATCTTTGCACTCCGCGACTAGAAGGGTAGTTGTTAAGGATATTCTAGTAACGTCTCTCACTTAGTCAGTTCAACCCATTGATATTATTCCTCTTGTGTGTCGTCTTTCCACGCCCTCAGTTACCACAAATCTCTCCAAACTGTCTCCTTGACCATGAGCAATGCCCAAAGAATCGAAGGCATAATATGCCTTTGTCGACAATGAAACTCAGCACTTACAAATAAATTTAAAATAATCGTACGAAATGAGTAATTGAAATAATTTCAAATATAATGTATTAAAAAAATAATTATACTAAAGATGTAGCGGTAAAATAAAGGTTAAAAATGTATCGCAAACTTGAAAGAAATTAATTTGACTTAATAATAATTGTACAAGAATGGAAGGTAATTTGTGTTCTTTGGAAATGTATGTGTAAAACATATAATTTTTTTCACTTGTATTTATTTTATCGAACTGTGAGGAAAAAATCTCGCAACATAGTAATAATAAATAATGATTGTTATTAACTTATTACGACGAGCGTTACAAAATTTACAACGCGTGCGAGATTTAGCGTTGCGATCGTCCGAGCCAGACAGTTGATATCAATATTCACCACTTACATTCGACACTTATTGCAGATTCGTTTTTTTTTTTTTTTTTGTAAATGAGGAGGTAACATTAATAAAATCATGTCCACCGGATACAAAAAATGAGTTGATAACTCAGATTTTTTCTTATCGACGGTACGGAGCCGTTTATCATTTCCATTTCAATGAAAAAAAGCAAATAAATAATTTTAAAATCATAATAAAAAACCAGTATTTAAAAAAAAATAATAATCTTGTCCAGGCTTCAAACCAATCAAAAAAGATCATCTCCGAATTGACCAATCATAGCTTTCCGATTGTGTCTAACTTCATATCAGTTCACCACAACTGTCAGTTTTAAATCGTAACATACGTGCAGTGGGAAGTCATTATACAGCTTTATCTACCTACTTTATACATAGTATATAGTAATATTTCTTCTTATTTTGTAACACTTTACTTATTTTCTTTGATTAAAATAAAAATAAATTACTCTACCCAATTATTTTTTGCAACACCTGTATAATATTTTTGAAATCGAACAAAAAACATCATGTCCCAGACCTGTTCAATCAAAAAAGATAATGTCCATATTTTAAACTAGAATAACTATTTTAATTATTATGATTCAATTTTAAACAACAAATCAAATCACATTAAGCGGATTCCAGATATTTTTACAATGAATTATTATGTAATATATTTTTAATGCTACAGTTTTTTGCGATTTACCAACATTCTGATTTGGTGGACATGTTCTTTTTTAATATTACCGCCTCAACCATTGCATCGTGTTGCAGTGTTTGTAAACACAGTGCTGGTTTAGCCACTACCCTGCCATTCTTACACTTTACACCTATACTTAATTGAATTAAGTTTGTAGTGATACAACTACTATATAATATAAAGAAAAACATTCCCGCAAAAAGTGAATCAATAAAGTTTCAACTCAGAGCTAAGCGGTAAGCCAAAACTTATATCCATAAATATATGTTTAGCTGTAAAATTTAGCTTTGTTGATGAACTCTGTGGTCTAGTTGGAAAGAAGCCTGTCTACTAATGTGGGGTTTGCGGGTTCAATTTCAGCTGATGCCGGATTTTTTCAAAAGATTTGAGAGTGCTCAAGACTCTTTAAAAATTCTTACTGATTGACTGGAATAAATTTCCACATAGCAATAAGCCTATCAGGTTGTATTGTATACTCGTACAACGAAAGTGTTATATAAAATATAAATTATTTTTTTTTCTAAATCGAAAAGGAACGGCAGTAAATGATTTAATTTCCTCAAAAATCATATTAAAAATATATTTTTATTCCGTGAGTTTAAGACGAATGGTCCATCATGGTTAATGTAAATCAATAATGCTTTGATATTAATATTAAATATATCATGACAAAAATATCAGATGTAACGAGAGCACGCCACCATGTAGGCGAGCGCAATGCTAGTTGTGACGTAACTAAGGTGGAAGAGCGAACGAGCGATTAATTTGCGTTTCGCTTACTTCCTACACATACTTCTATCTGATTTACGGTGGCTGGTACAGTAAGGTGGTACTGACCGCGCTCCCAATATCGGTACCTCGTATCACGCCGAATCGATTAAGATCGGAATCGCCATCGTTTTATATGAGTGTTACATATTATGTCTAGAAAGGAGAACAATATTAATAATTAATGGACATTTAATCTTTTTACTTGTGAAATGATGCATCATTATAAAAACCATTACATTTCCCTTGAGTGATGTAGGGTGTATCCTAGTTCCCCCATTATCCTTTTTTTTTCAATATCCCCTCTTATCCACAAGTCACTGATGACATTTTTATATTAGTTTTTAATATAATTGTACCGTATTCACCATCGTTGTCGAGCCGTACATTCGACGATCCTCTCGCCATTCCAACGTCAATCTCGAGCTGCTCTTCAACGTTGATTCTGTGAACTTCTTTGATGGATCAATTCGATCTCAGACGCGTACTCCTGTCTGCAGACGTCACATACATATGGATCCTTCTAAGCTGTCTGGCAACCTGACACATGACGGTTTTTATTATCCTTTTGTTGTACATAATACAGCCTGGTTCTTGATTATCATTTTTTCAATATCGTCTTTTACCTCCAAGCTGCAGATTACATTTCTATATTTGTATTGTATTAAACTTTTGTATGCAGTACAACCTGGTAGGCTTATTGTCATGTGGTTATCTCTTCTAGCCAATCAGAAAGATGTTAAAGATAACTTAAATGAAAATAAGAGTGGAATATTTTTATGAAAATCTTAAGACATGTGTCTTGCCAATTAGGCCACAGAGGTCGCCTCCGCCGTTAAATCTTAAAACGATTCCTCTTTACTTACTATTTTACAATTTTACATTTTATCCATTTAATTTATTTTTACATAGAGCTCTTATGTTAAACTTTCACCCAACACATGAAACAGTTTTTTCAAATATTTTTATGGCGGAAAAGATTGGTCTTTTAGCAATAAACTCGCTAAATTATACAACTAATGTCCAACGGTTTTACAGTATACATAATATGCTCGTAGATAGATAACACGCTGGTTATTCAATATTCCATCGACACAGCTTCCTTTCACCCAAAAATAAGCACCTCCTCTATAAAACCCTTATTCGTCTTATCTGCACCCGTTTGGGGTAGTGTGAGCAACACGGATCACCTGAAGCTTCAACGAATACAGAACAAGGCATTCAAGACCTCTTTCAACACCCATCCCAGAACAAACCTCTCCTGACTTCACGCCGAACAGCATGAAGAAACTCTCCAACACCACATCCTCACTTAGAACGTGAAATTCTGTAAAAACTAACAAACCCACAGCAATCCTCTAAAATCTGCTCTAGGGGTTTGCGAGAATAAGTCGGACCTACCTTTCCGTTATAAGCACAGGCTTCCGAAACATCATCTGTTGCCTGACTATTCCACCTACATTAATTAAAAAAAAAACGTCGATTTTTTGGCCCATGAAATGAGAATATTCCCTTCATAAACTAATCTATCATACCTATAATCAAATATATGAGGGCTGCTACTTAAGTTTTGAGACAGACAAGTAAAAACAAATATTTATCATCGAAAATGGCTTTATTGTTTTTCAAAATACTCTCCATGAAGATCAATACACTTTTGCATGCGTTTGAACCAATTTTCGAAGCACTTTTTCCATTCCGAATGAGGTAACTTCAAAACATGCGTTTTGAACGCATCAACCGCTTCTTCAAGCGTCGAAAGACGTTAACCTCGCAATTTATTTTGGATGTTCGGGAATAAAAATAAGTCATTGGGTGCCAAATCAGGGCTGTACGGCGGATGACCCATCAATTCGATGTTTTGAGTGTTCAAAAAGTCATTTGCTTGAGCCGATGTGTGAGAGCTCGCATTGTCATGGTGGAGAATGATCCGTCTTCGGCGGTTGGCTTTCCTCATTTCTCCGAACACTTCTGGCAAACAAATGGTGGTGTACCACTCAGAATTGACCATCCGACGTTCCACTAAAGGTACTGTTGCGACATGACCATTTATACCGAAGAAACAAGCCCCCATTTGCTTCGAAGTGCTTCATGCGCGAACAACTTTTGTTGGATTTGGCTCGTCTTGAAAGACCCATACAGTGGACTGCTGTTTAGTTTCTGGCTCATATGCATAGATCCATGATTCGTCGCCTGTCACGATTTTATAGACGTCTTTTGCAGCACCGCGATCATGTTATTGACTAAAACCAATTAATAAATAAACAAAAATGATGAGAAATACAATGTCATCGACTAAAACCAATTAAGAAATAGACTATAAATATAATGAAATATTCTAGACAGTTTCAAGCATAAATAAATCACTTTTTTTTTTTTAATTTACTGGTTTTATTCTCATTGGAACCTAATTTAATTAATCAAAGGTTCCAGTCTAGTTTTCACTCTCCGACTCCAGAACTCTTTAAATAATTTTTGGTTGGTTGGAAGAGATTTCCATGTGGCAATACACTCACCAGGGTGTACTGTATACAACGGATATGTAATACAATTTTCTACATTTAAATAAACTCAAAAATGTCATTTCGGTTTTATCAAAGTTATTAAATAGGCATGTATCCTTTTTGCAGACATTTTCATGCATATTAACTACGTTCATATTGTATTACCATTGTAGATATAAAATCTCAAGAGATCAGACAGCAAGGCTTTGTTAAATTTTAATCGCCTACTATTATTTTTTTTTGGCCACCCCTGCCTTCTGGTAATATCCATAATTAATATATCATTCCGACATAATCTACAACTGAAGAACAACTCACTTAAATATCAACACTTTTGTTTCACACTTATCAGCGAGTATAAAACAAAGGTTTTGCTACTTAAGTGACGTGATCTAGAAATCCAGATTATACATATTTGAACACCGCATATATGAGTGTTGCAAATGTAATTATGATTAATGACGATTCAGACTTTATTTTAAAATGAGGCAACACTACTATATTATTGTTTTTTCACAACTTTTTTTTAAATATGTTATTTATTGATGCAATCTATGATACGAGTACTATATATGTGTATTTGCTAAAGACTACATCCATATACACATCAATAAATAGAACTAATCTTATTTCTTTATTATGACTACAAGCTTACTTTATTATGACTACAAGCTAACTTTATTGTGACTACAAGCTAACTTTATTATGACTACAAGCTAACTTAATTTTTGAAATTTCCTAAGTGTAATTTTTTATTTAAAATAATTATATTAATTTCAAAATATAAGTCAATACAAATCAAATTTGGCTAACCTTATTGGACTTTAAACTGGAATATTTTTCCGATCTATAATGTACATATCATAACACAGTTTTCCTGTTGGGGTAAGCAGAGAACACAGAGCGCAAGACTTTCCAATCTCGACACACATCATTCCCCTCATATACATTCGTACACCTTCTCAAACAACTCCCACGATTTGTCTTACTTTTCCTTTTTTCAAAATTTCATTCGTTCGATTCAATCATATATTTCGTGATCTTCCTCTAGTGCGCCTAGATAAACATGTTTTTCTTCTTCTTCTCAGTGTCATGTCAGGTCCCCCCAACGTTGAATATCACTTGAGTTTAGATATCTTTGTCCCCGGCAGCCCGAAAAAGATTTCCAACGCCCCTTCTGCCAGTCCAATCACGTATATTGCGGAGCCAGGAGATTTGCCTCCTGCCAACACCTCTTCGGCCTTCTATTTTGCCTTGGATGATCAGGTGCAGTAATTTGTACTTTGCTCTTCTTAGTACATGACCCAAGTAGAACACCTTTCGGATTTTAATATTAGTCAGCAACTCTCTATCAACTTTGGCTCTTTGAAGAACCCTTGTGCTGCTGACCATATCCGTCCAGGGTATCCGTAGCATTCTCCGGTTTATCCACATTTCGAATGCTTCCAATCGGTTCATACAACAAACTTTGAGGGTCTATGATTACACTCCATCCAATAACACTGATCAAACGTAGCATTTGACTAACAGTTGTCGAAGTTTCAAGTTTAGATTATCATCGCAGAATACGCGTTTTTATCATGATGAATTGACTAACATGATGTCAACTTAAAAGATTAATGCAGACGTTGGGTTATTTTTTATAGCATCTTATCATAGTTTTCCTGACTTTATCGACCACTCTTGAGAAAATATCTCTGTCTTTGGCGGCACGAAACAGTTCCTCAAATTTCTGGATATCTCATAATTCGTGAATGTTGTGTAACTAAGACTGGTACCTTCTATCGATTCCGCATCGACCCTCAATTTTACCCATTAATATTAATTTTAGAGAGAGATATACTCTCCTCTCAATATATGGGCCAGGTAGGCAATCTTTTTGCATGGTATAATATTTAAGAGCTTTCGTTCACTTGCTCCACGCAGCCCCTCATTATTTGATATACAATGAAACCAAGAATTTCGAAGTATTTTTCGATGAATCCACATATCGAATACTTCTAGCTTATTAAGTGTTCTTCGTCCTAGTTATCTTGCTTGTCAAATCCATTCCCAGCTCTCCCAAATCCACATATCGAATGCTTCTAGCTTATTAAATGTTCTTCATCCTAGTTATCTTGCTTGTCAAATTCATTCCCAGCTCCCCCAAATCCACATATCGAATCCACATATTGAATCCACATATCGAATGCTTCTAGCTTATTAAGTGTTCTTCATCCTAGTTATCTTGCTTGCCAAATCCATTTCCAGCTCCCCCAAATCCACATCATCCTAGTTATCCTGCTCGCCCAAACCATTCCACCAAAACCAACCAAAATCAACCCATCTTCGTCCTCCAACTTCTATAGTAGCCTACTAGTCTTCCTGGACCAACCTTAAACTTTCTACAAAGAGATCTTTTTTCGGGCCTTAACATTTCATGCCCTGGAATTAAATTAAAATCTATTCATATAAAAAGCCATTTACATGTTAAAAATAATCCGATTCAAAATTGAAAACTATAATTTCATTTTATCTCCGCGGATGCACGCTAAAATGTTCATTTTTGCGGTAGATGAGCACGATTCTGTTTCGGTCACTCATCGTAGAAATCTAATCTCATCATTAATTCATAGACTAGTATGTACGAAAAGTGTTAACAAGATTGCCTATGAGCTGCAATTATGGTATATCAAGATGGAAATTTTTGGCATACGTCAAGCTTGTCAGAAACATCTTGACCGAAACGACTGCAGTTCGTTGGCAGCAAAATTTTCATATTTCATACTTAATATTTCCATTTATATGAATTCCCATGTAATTTTTAAATAATGACGATGGATATAAATAAAAATATATTTTATTATTTTTTTTGGGCCTTATTTATTTAACACTTTAATTGCAAATACAATCTGGCGGGCTTGTTGCCAGGCGACAATCTCTTCCAAACAACTAGACAAAAGTAAATGAAGCAAGTTACGTGATCGCATAAATCATTAAAATGACTATCCATCCCCACGAAATCCATAAACATACGTGAGCATATGCCTACGAACCTCACAAAGACGGACAAATACCCGAACATTATTTTTCATATGAAGTGAGATATCATCAATCAAAAGGAAAGGAAGGGATGGTGGAGAAGAAAGGAAAAGAAAAATCAGGAATGAAACACGTTATTTTACTGACTAGAAATTAAGAGGTTTTTCAGTCACTTCTTAAAGCATGCCAAGGACGGAGCGAGTCTTATATTGGTTTGTAACTGATTCCAGAGTTTTCAGGTTTGTAACTGATCCCAGGCCTTATATCTAAAGACAACAAAATACATACCAATGGAAAATCTATCAAATTAGAGTAAAAATCTTAAAATAGATTATTTGTTATAATTCATGAAATTGAACTTGGCGGAATCCGATTGATTTAAATAAAGAATAATGATTCATAAAGAAAAAAAACACCGGTTTAGATCGAACTCAACCGGTTATACAATATAAAAATGCGCAGCGAATGATTTCCCTTGTCCCATGATGTCGAACCTTTAGTCCGTCACCAGTACTATTCTTTCTTTTCACACTCAGATGTGTTGCAATCGGGGAAGGAGTCCCGTTGGGTAATTCCATCTTCGTCACTACGTGACATCGCGCTCATAAAAAATATATCTTCTGATGTAGATCGTGCTGGATGAGGACTTATTTTGTCTCCAATAACAGTGGGATCGAACTGAACTGACACTGAACTGGCGACGATGTATGCTAGAAAACGGAATGAAGTGATTACGGATGAATATTCACTTTAAAATGATATACTCAGTAAGATGAAGAAAGGCACTCTGATATAATTCAGGCACAGTTTGGATGCAGCAAATGAATGAAGAATGATTTTTTTTCAACTCTCATGCTTTTTTAAAGTGTGTGAACTGGCGAGGATGTATGTTAGAAAACGGAATGAAGTGTATATGGATGAGTATTAACTTTAAAATGATATACTCAGTAAGATGAAGAAAGGCACTCTGATATAATTCAGGCACAGTTTGGATGCAGCAAATGAATGAAGAATGATTTTTTTTCAACTCTCATGCTTTTTTAAAGTGTGTGAACTGGCGAGGATGTATGTTAGAAAACGGAATGAAGTGTATATGGATGAGTATTAACTTTAAAATGATATACTCAGTAAGATGAAGAAAGGCACTCTGATATAATTCAGGCACAGTTTGGATGCAGCAAATGAATGAAGAATGATTTTTTTTCAACTCTCATGCTTTTTTAAAGTGTGTGAACTGGCGAGGATGTATGTTAGAAAACGGAATGAAGTGTATATGGATGAGTATTAACTTTAAAATGATATACTCAGTAAGATGAAGAAAGGCACTCTGATATAATTCAGGCACAGTTTGGATGCAGCAAATGAATGAAGAATGATTTTTTTTCAACTCTCATGCTTTTTTAAAGTGTGTGAACTGGCGAGGATGTATGTTAGAAAACGGAATGAAGTGTATATGGATGAGTATTAACTTTAAAATGATATACTCAGTAAGATGAAGAAAGGCACTCTGATATAATTCAGGCACAGTTTGGATGCAGCAAATGAATGAAGAATGATTTTTTTTCAACTCTCATGCTTTTTTAAAGTGTGTGAACTGGCGAGGATGTATGTTAGAAAACGGAATGAAGTGTATATGGATGAGTATTAACTTTAAAATGATATACTCAGTAAGATGAAGAAAGGCACTCTGATATAATTCAGGCACAGTTTGGATGCAGCAAATGAATGAAGAATGATTTTTTTTCAACTCTCATGCTTTTTTAAAGTGTGTGAACTGGCGAGGATGTATGTTAGAAAACGGAATGAAGTGTATATGGATGAGTATTAACTTTAAAATGATATACTCAGTAAGATGAAGAAAGGCACTCTGATATAATTCAGGCACAGTTTGGATGCAGCAAATGAATGAAGAATGATTTTTTTTCAACTCTCATGCTTTTTTAAAGTGTGTGAACTGGCGAGGATGTATGTTAGAAAACGGAATGAAGTGTATATGGATGAGTATTAACTTTAAAATGATATACTCAGTAAGATGAAGAAAGGCACTCTGATATAATTCAGGCACAGTTTGGATGCAGCAAATGAATGAAGAATGATTTTTTTTCAACTCTCATGCTTTTTTAAAGTGTGTGAACTGGCGAGGATGTATGTTAGAAAACGGAATGAAGTGTATATGGATGAGTATTAACTTTAAAATGATATACTCAGTAAGATGAAGAAAGGCACTCTGATATAATTCAGGCACAGTTTGGATGCAGCAAATGAATGAAGAATGATTTTTTTTCAACTCTCATGCTTTTTTAAAGTGTGTGAACTGGCGAGGATGTATGTTAGAAAACGGAATGAAGTGTATATGGATGAGTATTAACTTTAAAATGATATACTCAGTAAGATGAAGAAAGGCACTCTGATATAATTCAGGCACAGTTTGGATGCAGCAAATGAATGAAGAATGTTTTTTTTTCAACTCTCATGCTTTTTTAAAGTGTGTGAACTGGCGAGGATGTATGTTAGAAAACGGAATGAAGTGTATATGGATGAGTATTAACTTTAAAATGATATACTCAGTAAGATGAAGAAAGGCACTCTGATATAATTCAGGCACAGTTTGGATGCAGCAAATGAATGAAGAATGATTTTTTTTCAACTCTCATGCTTTTTTAAAGTGTGTGAACTGGCGAGGATGTATGTTAGAAAACGGAATGAAGTGTATATGGATGAGTATTAACTTTAAAATGATATACTCAGTAAGATGAAGAAAGGCACTCTGATATAATTCAGGCACAGTTTGGATGCAGCAAATGAATGAAGAATGATTTTTTTTCAACTCTCATGCTTTTTTAAAGTGTGTGAACTGGCGAGGATGTATGTTAGAAAACGGAATGAAGTGTATATGGATGAGTATTAACTTTAAAATGATATACTCAGTAAGATGAAGAAAGGCACTCTGATATAATTCAGGCACAGTTTGGATGCAGCAAATGAATGAAGAATGATTTTTTTTCAACTCTCATGCTTTTTTAAAGTGTGTGAACTGGCGAGGATGTATGTTAGAAAACGGAATGAAGTGTATATGGATGAGTATTAACTTTAAAATGATATACTCAGTAAGATGAAGAAAGGCACTCTGATATAATTCAGGCACAGTTTGGATGCAGCAAATGAATGAAGAATGATTTTTTTTCAACTCTCATGCTTTTTTAAAGTGTGTGAACTGGCGAGGATGTATGTTAGAAAACGGAATGAAGTGTATATGGATGAGTATTAACTTTAAAATGATATACTCAGTAAGATGAAGAAAGGCACTCTGATATAATTCAGGCACAGTTTGGATGCAGCAAATGAATGAAGAATGATTTTTTTTCAACTCTCATGCTTTTTTAAAGTGTGTGAACTGGCGAGGATGTATGTTAGAAAACGGAATGAAGTGTATATGGATGAGTATTAACTTTAAAATGATATACTCAGTAAGATGAAGAAAGGCACTCTGATATAATTCAGGCACAGTTTGGATGCAGCAAATGAATGAAGAATGATTTTTTTTCAACTCTCATGCTTTTTTAAAGTGTGTGAACTGGCGAGGATGTATGTTAGAAAACGGAATGAAGTGTATATGGATGAGTATTAACTTTAAAATGATATACTCAGTAAGATGAAGAAAGGCACTCTGATATAATTCAGGCACAGTTTGGATGCAGCAAATGAATGAAGAATGATTTTTTTTCAACTCTCATGCTTTTTTAAAGTGTGTGAACTGGCGAGGATGTATGTTAGAAAACGGAATGAAGTGTATATGGATGAGTATTAACTTTAAAATGATATACTCAGTAAGATGAAGAAAGGCACTCTGATATAATTCAGGCACAGTTTGGATGCAGCAAATGAATGAAGAATGATTTTTTTTCAACTCTCATGCTTTTTTAAAGTGTGTGAACTGGCGAGGATGTATGTTAGAAAACGGAATGAAGTGTATATGGATGAGTATTAACTTTAAAATGATATACTCAGTAAGATGAAGAAAGGCACTCTGATATAATTCAGGCACAGTTTGGATGCAGCAAATGAATGAAGAATGATTTTTTTTCAACTCTCATGCTTTTTTAAAGTGTGTGAACTGGCGAGGATGTATGTTAGAAAACGGAATGAAGTGTATATGGATGAGTATTAACTTTAAAATGATATACTCAGTAAGATGAAGAAAGGCACTCTGATATAATTCAGGCACAGTTTGGATGCAGCAAATGAATGAAGAATGATTTTTTTTCAACTCTCATGCTTTTTTAAAGTGTGTGAACTGGCGAGGATGTATGTTAGAAAACGGAATGAAGTGTATATGGATGAGTATTAACTTTAAAATGATATACTCAGTAAGATGAAGAAAGGCACTCTGATATAATTCAGGCACAGTTTGGATGCAGCAAATGAATGAAGAATGATTTTTTTTCAACTCTCATGCTTTTTTAAAGTGTGTGAACTGGCGAGGATGTATGTTAGAAAACGGAATGAAGTGTATATGGATGAGTATTAACTTTAAAATGATATACTCAGTAAGATGAAGAAAGGCACTCTGATATAATTCAGGCACAGTTTGGATGCAGCAAATGAATGAAGAATGATTTTTTTTCAACTCTCATGCTTTTTTAAAGTGTGTGAACTGGCGAGGATGTATGTTAGAAAACGGAATGAAGTGTATATGGATGAGTATTAACTTTAAAATGATATACTCAGTAAGATGAAGAAAGGCACTCTGATATAATTCAGGCACAGTTTGGATGCAGCAAATGAATGAAGAATGATTTTTTTTCAACTCTCATGCTTTTTTAAAGTGTGTGAACTGGCGAGGATGTATGTTAGAAAACGGAATGAAGTGTATATGGATGAGTATTAACTTTAAAATGATATACTCAGTAAGATGAAGAAAGGCACTCTGATATAATTCAGGCACAGTTTGGATGCAGCAAATGAATGAAGAATGATTTTTTTTCAACTCTCATGCTTTTTTAAAGTGTGTGAACTGGCGAGGATGTATGTTAGAAAACGGAATGAAGTGTATATGGATGAGTATTAACTTTAAAATGATATACTCAGTAAGATGAAGAAAGGCACTCTGATATAATTCAGGCACAGTTTGGATGCAGCAAATGAATGAAGAATGATTTTTTTTCAACTCTCATGCTTTTTTAAAGTGTGTGAACTGGCGAGGATGTATGTTAGAAAACGGAATGAAGTGTATATGGATGAGTATTAACTTTAAAATGATATACTCAGTAAGATGAAGAAAGGCACTCTGATATAATTCAGGCACAGTTTGGATGCAGCAAATGAATGAAGAATGATTTTTTTTCAACTCTCATGCTTTTTTAAAGTGTGTGAACTGGCGAGGATGTATGTTAGAAAACGGAATGAAGTGTATATGGATGAGTATTAACTTTAAAATGATATACTCAGTAAGATGAAGAAAGGCACTCTGATATAATTCAGGCACAGTTTGGATGCAGCAAATGAATGAAGAATGATTTTTTTTCAACTCTCATGCTTTTTTAAAGTGTGTGAACTGGCGAGGATGTATGTTAGAAAACGGAATGAAGTGTATATGGATGAGTATTAACTTTAAAATGATATACTCAGTAAGATGAAGAAAGGCACTCTGATATAATTCAGGCACAGTTTGGATGCAGCAAATGAATGAAGAATGATTTTTTTTCAACTCTCATGCTTTTTTAAAGTGTGTGAACTGGCGAGGATGTATGTTAGAAAACGGAATGAAGTGTATATGGATGAGTATTAACTTTAAAATGATATACTCAGTAAGATGAAGAAAGGCACTCTGATATAATTCAGGCACAGTTTGGATGCAGCAAATGAATGAAGAATGATTTTTTTTCAACTCTCATGCTTTTTTAAAGTGTGTGAACTGGCGAGGATGTATGTTAGAAAACGGAATGAAGTGTATATGGATGAGTATTAACTTTAAAATGATATACTCAGTAAGATGAAGAAAGGCACTCTGATATAATTCAGGCACAGTTTGGATGCAGCAAATGAATGAAGAATGATTTTTTTTCAACTCTCATGCTTTTTTAAAGTGTGTGAACTGGCGAGGATGTATGTTAGAAAACGGAATGAAGTGTATATGGATGAGTATTAACTTTAAAATGATATACTCAGTAAGATGAAGAAAGGCACTCTGATATAATTCAGGCACAGTTTGGATGCAGCAAATGAATGAAGAATGATTTTTTTTCAACTCTCATGCTTTTTTAAAGTGTGTGAACTGGCGAGGATGTATGTTAGAAAACGGAATGAAGTGTATATGGATGAGTATTAACTTTAAAATGATATACTCAGTAAGATGAAGAAAGGCACTCTGATATAATTCAGGCACAGTTTGGATGCAGCAAATGAATGAAGAATGATTTTTTTTCAACTCTCATGCTTTTTTAAAGTGTGTGAACTGGCGAGGATGTATGTTAGAAAACGGAATGAAGTGTATATGGATGAGTATTAACTTTAAAATGATATACTCAGTAAGATGAAGAAAGGCACTCTGATATAATTCAGGCACAGTTTGGATGCAGCAAATGAATGAAGAATGATTTTTTTTCAACTCTCATGCTTTTTTAAAGTGTGTGAACTGGCGAGGATGTATGTTAGAAAACGGAATGAAGTGTATATGGATGAGTATTAACTTTAAAATGATATACTCAGTAAGATGAAGAAAGGCACTCTGATATAATTCAGGCACAGTTTGGATGCAGCAAATGAATGAAGAATGATTTTTTTTCAACTCTCATGCTTTTTTAAAGTGTGTGAACTGGCGAGGATGTATGTTAGAAAACGGAATGAAGTGTATATGGATGAGTATTAACTTTAAAATGATATACTCAGTAAGATGAAGAAAGGCACTCTGATATAATTCAGGCACAGTTTGGATGCAGCAAATGAATGAAGAATGATTTTTTTTCAACTCTCATGCTTTTTTAAAGTGTGTGAACTGGCGAGGATGTATGTTAGAAAACGGAATGAAGTGTATATGGATGAGTATTAACTTTAAAATGATATACTCAGTAAGATGAAGAAAGGCACTCTGATATAATTCAGGCACAGTTTGGATGCAGCAAATGAATGAAGAATGATTTTTTTTCAACTCTCATGCTTTTTTAAAGTGTGTGAACTGGCGAGGATGTATGTTAGAAAACGGAATGAAGTGTATATGGATGAGTATTAACTTTAAAATGATATACTCAGTAAGATGAAGAAAGGCACTCTGATATAATTCAGGCACAGTTTGGATGCAGCAAATGAATGAAGAATGATTTTTTTTCAACTCTCATGCTTTTTTAAAGTGTGTGAACTGGCGAGGATGTATGTTAGAAAACGGAATGAAGTGTATATGGATGAGTATTAACTTTAAAATGATATACTCAGTAAGATGAAGAAAGGCACTCTGATATAATTCAGGCACAGTTTGGATGCAGCAAATGAATGAAGAATGATTTTTTTTCAACTCTCATGCTTTTTTAAAGTGTGTGAACTGGCGAGGATGTATGTTAGAAAACGGAATGAAGTGTATATGGATGAGTATTAACTTTAAAATGATATACTCAGTAAGATGAAGAAAGGCACTCTGATATAATTCAGGCACAGTTTGGATGCAGCAAATGAATGAAGAATGATTTTTTTTCAACTCTCATGCTTTTTTAAAGTGTGTGAACTGGCGAGGATGTATGTTAGAAAACGGAATGAAGTGTATATGGATGAGTATTAACTTTAAAATGATATACTCAGTAAGATGAAGAAAGGCACTCTGATATAATTCAGGCACAGTTTGGATGCAGCAAATGAATGAAGAATGATTTTTTTTCAACTCTCATGCTTTTTTAAAGTGTGTGAACTGGCGAGGATGTATGTTAGAAAACGGAATGAAGTGTATATGGATGAGTATTAACTTTAAAATGATATACTCAGTAAGATGAAGAAAGGCACTCTGATATAATTCAGGCACAGTTTGGATGCAGCAAATGAATGAAGAATGATTTTTTTTCAACTCTCATGCTTTTTTAAAGTGTGTGAACTGGCGAGGATGTATGTTAGAAAACGGAATGAAGTGTATATGGATGAGTATTAACTTTAAAATGATATACTCAGTAAGATGAAGAAAGGCACTCTGATATAATTCAGGCACAGTTTGGATGCAGCAAATGAATGAAGAATGATTTTTTTTCAACTCTCATGCTTTTTTAAAGTGTGTGAACTGGCGAGGATGTATGTTAGAAAACGGAATGAAGTGTATATGGATGAGTATTAACTTTAAAATGATATACTCAGTAAGATGAAGAAAGGCACTCTGATATAATTCAGGCACAGTTTGGATGCAGCAAATGAATGAAGAATGATTTTTTTTCAACTCTCATGCTTTTTTAAAGTGTGTGAACTGGCGAGGATGTATGTTAGAAAACGGAATGAAGTGTATATGGATGAGTATTAACTTTAAAATGATATACTCAGTAAGATGAAGAAAGGCACTCTGATATAATTCAGGCACAGTTTGGATGCAGCAAATGAATGAAGAATGATTTTTTTTCAACTCTCATGCTTTTTTAAAGTGTGTGAACTGGCGAGGATGTATGTTAGAAAACGGAATGAAGTGTATATGGATGAGTATTAACTTTAAAATGATATACTCAGTAAGATGAAGAAAGGCACTCTGATATAATTCAGGCACAGTTTGGATGCAGCAAATGAATGAAGAATGATTTTTTTTCAACTCTCATGCTTTTTTAAAGTGTGTGAACTGGCGAGGATGTATGTTAGAAAACGGAATGAAGTGTATATGGATGAGTATTAACTTTAAAATGATATACTCAGTAAGATGAAGAAAGGCACTCTGATATAATTCAGGCACAGTTTGGATGCAGCAAATGAATGAAGAATGATTTTTTTTCAACTCTCATGCTTTTTTAAAGTGTGTGAACTGGCGAGGATGTATGTTAGAAAACGGAATGAAGTGTATATGGATGAGTATTAACTTTAAAATGATATACTCAGTAAGATGAAGAAAGGCACTCTGATATAATTCAGGCACAGTTTGGATGCAGCAAATGAATGAAGAATGATTTTTTTTCAACTCTCATGCTTTTTTAAAGTGTGTGAACTGGCGAGGATGTATGTTAGAAAACGGAATGAAGTGTATATGGATGAGTATTAACTTTAAAATGATATACTCAGTAAGATGAAGAAAGGCACTCTGATATAATTCAGGCACAGTTTGGATGCAGCAAATGAATGAAGAATGATTTTTTTTCAACTCTCATGCTTTTTTAAAGTGTGTGAACTGGCGAGGATGTATGTTAGAAAACGGAATGAAGTGTATATGGATGAGTATTAACTTTAAAATGATATACTCAGTAAGATGAAGAAAGGCACTCTGATATAATTCAGGCACAGTTTGGATGCAGCAAATGAATGAAGAATGATTTTTTTTCAACTCTCATGCTTTTTTAAAGTGTGTGAACTGGCGAGGATGTATGTTAGAAAACGGAATGAAGTGTATATGGATGAGTATTAACTTTAAAATGATATACTCAGTAAGATGAAGAAAGGAACTCTGATATAATTTGGGCATAGTTTGGGTAGAACAAATGAATGAAGACAGTTTTTTTTCAATTTGTATATTGCATTTTATATAAAAAAAATTCAAACTCCGACCGAGAATGAACGTTTTCAAATAGAAAATTTACATATAAGAGTTGGCAAGTTTTTATATCTACCCTCATTAGTAAAAATCAAGAACAGTTTAATTGGTAAAACAAACATATTTAAAGATATTTAAGGTGGTGATCCATGTAATAAAACATGCACGTTTAATACACGAATCTTAATACACACCTAAGACCACGCCGTTTGCCTGTTGGGCTAGACAGAGAGCAGAGAGCACCAAACTTTTCGTTCATAAATTTCATCCCCCATATCCTTTACACCCATGCATCTTCTAGTATAGTTCCTATGATTCCTTTTAATCTTTTTTTCAAAAACTTAGCTTTTTCACAATTTTTCGATATTTTTTCTAACACAACTCCCACACACGTAAGCATTAAGTCTATTTTCTAGCACAACTCCTACACATGTAAGCATTAAGTCTGTTTTTTATTTATATATTCTTTCAAGATGTCTAAAATATCCCAGTGTACTCATTTTTACGCTACTTAACATGTGTCGATCATTGATTCGAAATCATTTATAATTATTACATCCTTTATTTATTTATTTAAACACTTTCTTGCAAAATATAAATGGTGGTCCAAATGACAATATCTTCCAACAAACCAAAACATCTGTTCGGACAATCTAATAATAATCACATGGGTCTGGGACAGAGCGCCGCTACCTTCGATTTAGACGGTCGTAGCTTGCGACTTGGTTACACAACCAGCGCACTCTGTATAGACCAGTATGTAATGAGCCAGTACTTGTGGTGTGCAATAGTGGAGTCGTTAGTGCTTGTCTGTCAGGGCATTGGACGCGATAGAAGTCTGTTTACTACGGATGATGTGACGATTTACGTTATTATTTTCATTTGGTCTATAATTTTATTGTTTCTAGTATGTGCACACTTTTTATTGTTTTTCATAAACATACATGCATACAATTGGAAGAAAATAGCACACATACTTTCTTAATAAACTGTTATTACACTTTTTTGTATACAGTACAACCTGGTGGATTTATTACCTTATGGACATATTTTCCAACCAACCAGAAAGGTGTTAAGCAAACCTCAAGCGAGTACCACAGAGGAACCCTTTTAAAAAAATGATACCAACGGGAATCCCACCCGTTGCAAGGTAGTATCTCATAAACCAAGCCACGGAGATTGTCTTATAATGACAACATATTTTATCATACACTATGTTTTCAAGGTATTTCAGTATACTTAAAACGTTTTTTTTTAAATTGAATTACACATTATTAACAATATTTTTGTATATAGAGTAAGATTCAACTACAAGTCTCACCTTTTTTACTTCATTAAATTATGCTGCCTATGATATGACGTCCTATTTAAAGCAAAGATAACCATACGCACGACCCTTCGATAGATTAAAAAGGAATTTTTCGGGTATGTTATCGATGCCCTTAAGGTCAAATCGATATCAGGCGATTTATCTCGTTCGAAGGCTGAAACTTGATTGATAGATGCATGCATTAACCGATCCCGACCTTTCATGAAAAAGTCAACGTAGAATTTTCATGATTCATAAGAATAAATAAACAAACGTCAAGACTGCATATTGTCTCCTGATCTATATAACATACGAGAGAGTACATTATGAGAAAAATGTAAGACGGATAGAAATGTGGTATCGTCACAGCAGGTCAAAAACTCTCTAGTATACGAATCACAGACCGTACAACGCTTATGAACAACGATGAAGACAATATGGCCAAGCTCCTTCATAAAGTTGAAATAGAGCCGGCAATCAGGACTAGAAATAAACAAAAGTAAAACGACAGTTCTTATCGTTGACTGATTCGAGACTATGATAATAAATAATTCGTTTATATATTGTATAAGGACGAAGTCAACGAGTTCACCTATCTATGTAGATGCTCTCATTACGAATAATGGAGAGTGTGAAATAGAAATCGAAAGATTAATTTGAATGGCACAATCGACTATAACCAGCTTGATGCAGAAATGGAGTAATCGATCTATGTTAGAAAAAATCAAATGTAATTCTTCATAATGCTGTGTGAAGTGGATACGTGGAAGGTGAGAAAGAAGAAAATAAATATCAATGGTACCTTCGAGATGTGATATGTGGAAGATCACAAGGATCACTAACATCTCTATCATTCAAGAATCAGAGAAAACCGACAGGTATTCGACGACATGTAGAAAGGGAATTCTAACATGATTTGGGCATGTTGCCAGAAAGAATAGCGAAAGTCTTGAAAAGTTGGAAATCACATAGATAGAGTAAAAACGAGAATGAATAAGAGGTTGATTAAGATTAACGAATCAAATAAAAGAGTAAACAGCACCCTCTTTAAACGCTGCATTCAACACATCCCAGAACCAGGATTGAGAATGACAGGTGGTACGCACCAAGTTCCAAAGATTACAGACGACCACGACACTCAGCATTAAGCATGCGATAAAGAAGAAATATATTTCTAAAGCGCTGTTTCGCGTTAAAATAACACCTGATGAGTGCTTTGATTATGATTTTCCAAAAGCAGTCACCAAACCAATGCAATTAAAATGCTCAAACCGGAGTTTTAAGACTTTTGATACCAGCAATACTAATAATTACAATATATTTAAGAGGGGTAGTTAAAGAAAATTTAAGGCTTTTTTATTATCGTTCCCTCTGACGAGTATCCGATGTTAGATACCGCGAATTTCCTATTTGAAGTAGGCAATTCTACTTCTTTTCTCACAACGTTTGATAAATTTGACAGATAGATCGAATATTTTAGATAAGTTAAAGTTTCTTTGATACAGATGCACATTTTTATTTGGTTTAACATTACCATCTGCACATTGCGAGCTCACGCACACGCGCTCAGATACAAGCGCACCGGTCAGATTAGTGGGCCGTATTTATTTATCGAGTGAAAGTGGATTGCAACTTGGCGTTGCTCACTCGAACATGTGAAACCAGGGATGTTCAAAAATTGAATCAAACAGAAAGTTGTTGTTATTTTAAATATCTCTAGGAGAAGAGTACCCAAAAAGACAACCTAATTAATATCATCTGCTATATCAACTGTACAAATACCAATGCAGAATCTGAAGACGGTCTCAAAAAGATACTCCATGAGATTTATATTTCATTATAAAAAAATACTCCATGAGTTCTATATTTCATTATAAAAAGATACTCCATGAGTTCTATATTTCATTATAAAAAGATACTCCATGAGTTCTATATTTCATTATAAAAAGATGCTCCATGAGTTCTATATTTCATTATAAAAAGATACTCCATGAGTTCTATATTTCATTATAAAAAGATACTCCATGAGTTCTATATTTCATTATAAAAAGATACTCCATGAGTTCTATATTTCATTATAAAAAGAAACTCCATGAGTTCTATATTTCATTATAAAAATACAATATTTCCATATTTGTAGAAAATTAGTATTATGAACCGACTGGAAGCATTCGAAATGTGGATACACCGGAGAATGCTACGGATACCCTGGACGGATATGGTCAGCAACACAAGGGTTCTTCAAAGAGCCAAAGTTACTATACTACAAAGTTGCTGACTAATATCAAAATCCGAAAGGTGTCCTACTTGGGTCATGCACTTAGAGGAGCAAAGTACAAATTACTGCACCTGATCATCCAAACGCAAACTAGAAGGCCAACGAGGTATTGGCAGGAGGCAAATTTCCTGGCTCCGCAATATACGTGATTGGACTGGCATAAGGGGCGTTGGAGATCTTTTTCGGGCTCCCGGGGACAAACATATCTACTCTCAAGTGATATTCAACGTTGGGGGGACCTGACATGACACACTGGGAAGCAGAAGAAGAAAATTTTATATTTATTTCATAAAAAGGTTCTGCAAGGTGCCAATTTATGATTGTTGATAAACCTATTGAACAAGTGGTGAAATTCATTTATGATATATATCCAGACAGAAATTTCGCTGATTAGTTCGGAGAAATTGATGTACAGCAATGAGTTAGCCAGATGTACCAGGCCTAACAATGTACCCAAAATAATGGAAAAAATAATATGAAGCCATGTACTGTCTCCGGATGTCTAAAAGACAGAAAGGTAAACATTTACTAAGAACTCGTATGTGTAAGGTTTATGATGACTTGTGGAATATAATCTAGAACTGATATGACAAAAGGTATGCTTAAAACTATGTTAATGAAATGGAAACCCTCACAACGATTGTAGGCAAACTTTCGTTACAGACAAATATGTTAAGTAGATGGCATAATATTGTTAGATGAGGTATAAATTTCAAAAAATACTGGTAGAATCGTGTGGAAAGGATAGATCGTTCAAGAGTTCTCTACATAGCAATGAATTGAATGCATGGGATAGTTGGGAAGGAACATCTCTAGAGAGGTTGTGCTGATGATAAGATACTAGAAATCTAATTAAAAAGAAATAAGATAGAATAAGAAGCATCGTAAAAATATTTTTAGTTGAATGTCGTCGTCGTTGCCGGACGTCGCAGTCGAGGATCCCCTCGCCACTCTAACGTCAATGTCGAACCGTTCCTCCACGTCGATCATGTGATCTTCTAGGAGAAAACAACCCGATCCTAGATGCGTACTCCCTTCCGCAAATGCCACAGGCATGTGGACCCCGCTGAGCCGCCTGACCATGCTGACGCATGTTCACAGCGCGCTGACTGTTTCTCACACAGTTGTATGTAATAATAATAACGCATACTAATGATTTCTTCCCACTTTCAACATTGAGGACGAATAACATTACATATACTCGTACTATTAATTACCCAGATCTATCCAGAACGCTCTGATGTTCAGCCGAAATAAAATTAAAATAATGTTAAATCTAAAAACAGATGTTGCCAGAAAAACGCACTTTTGTCGTTTAAGATAACTTGGATTTTTTAAATCAGATGTCGCACTATTTTCACTTTGGTAAATAAAATGACGCTCTCGTTATAATTATGAATTTGTAATCGTTTAATTTTATCAATGTCCTGATGTAGTATTTAATGAATGAATACTCACAGGTGTATATTTTTTAGTTAAAAAATCTATCAGTTAACGTGTTGGGGTGGTTTTATTGTGTTTGATGCGGTCTTTTATTTGAAAAATTTAAATAAATGTGTTTATAAGAGTAGTCAGTAGTTAGCACCACTTTTATGTTCAATCACCGTTTTATTACAGTTTAAAAACGTTATAAAAAACTGAATTACTTAATAATACGAAAAAGAACGTACTGCATGAGACGCTTAAAAACATTAATGCTCAGCACAACAGGGAGCAAACATCAGCAGATATAATTCAATGACGTGGAACTATTGCTAGTTAGAGGAAAGACGCAATCAAGCTGCCAGTAATCAAGATGTGCAGTATCCGGCTATACCCCCTTTATGTACAGTACCCGGGGGTAAGTAATACACACCGGGCTTAAGAAAGAGACTGTCGGCCATAATCGGCTAACTTCGGCTTTGTAGAGCGTCGTCTCTGTCATTCATACACGTGTTCCGTCGCGATTTGTCAGTGACTGTTAGCGCATCGTGCGGCAGAGACGACGCTCTACAAAGCCGAAGCTAGCCGATTATGACCGACAGTCTCTTTCTTAAACCCGATGTGTATCACTTACCGCCGGGTACTGTAACTGGGTATGCCTATCACAGATTATCTTACATAGTCATATCCGGTGGTACCGACGTCAGGTACCCTGATCAACCACTTTGTATTGAGCCTTCTTTTATACTCGTCACGGGCTATAGACATTCATTAATTAAATAAAAATAAATAAATGTATAAATCTGAGTGAGGAAATTGAGTATCAGTAAGCCAACTGAAATACCAAAATACCACGAGTGTGGGGTACCCTCATATCACTACCCTTAGGGAAATCATTTTTATTATTATGACAGGGTTCAGTTTTTTTACTTATATCCTTCAGTATATTCATATGTTTTTTGTATCTCTTGGTCTACTCTTCTGTGATACATTCTTCAATATATCGCATTAAGTTCTAGTTACTTTGCAATATCATGTCGTTTCGCCTAACACATTGTTTGACCTGTTGAACGGGTGACCATTGAAACCTCGAACTAATTTCTATAGTGAAAGAGTATTGAATTGGAAGCAGGTTATTGAATTGAAAATCAAGTTATTAAAGCAGCCAATAAAAACAATTTAATTTAAAATCATTTGAAGTTCTGAATATAAAATGATTTTACCTTTTGTGTTTTTATTTGTAATTGATAATTGTCTATTTTTCAAACAGGTTATGCCCACCACCTTCCTTTTGTTTGAATAATTTTATTTTATATTTTAATACAAGTGGAATTGATTTCCGAGGTAAACCGCCCTTGAAAAGAATTTACGTTATAAATTGTTATTTTTTTTACTATCAATTCTACTTATGTGAGGTATTTTAAGCTACCCAAGTAATTTGTATAGATTAGAGGGCATTCTCAAACTAAAATGCATAGATAACACTTTTGTTGTACACAGTACAAACTGGCGGGCTTATTGCCACGTTAAAATCTCTTCCAACCAACCAGAAAGGAATTAAATTCGAACCTTAAGTGAAAATCAGAATAGAACCCTTTTTTTTTAAACTGGGTTCCAATGGTAATCGAACCAGTAAGCCGGAGTTAGAAGACATACATGTTATCAACTAGGTCTCGGATCTAAAATTTATAAAAATCTTAATCGAATTACATTCTTAAAATGTTATTTATTTAATACCCCTGATGTTTCAGTTTAAATACATTTATTGTAACGCTTACGTGCACACTTTTCAATGCAAGATATTCTACATTTTTGCTAAACGTACGTTTGTCGATTCTTCATTAATATCTGTAAAAATTCTTAAGTTTATTTGGAGCAAATGTTTACTGTAAAATAGAACTTTAAAAAATCTACTGGAATTTTTTGACAAGTCAATACATATACGAGTATTTAACGCCACTTTGAAATCAATCTCCTCGACACCTGTTTCTACCCTTATTTCGGGGCTCACTTCAGTCGAAATGATCCCGGTTTCTTAGAAGACCAACGCTGAGGTCCAATTGGAGTCATATTTCAACATAAATGTGTGTGATATATTAATCCCAAAGAATATTTTTAATGATGGATGGATTATTTGGTTATTAATAACTGTTTTATTATTGCTTTTATGTCTGTAATGTTTATATTGTATATTATTATTTTTAAGGTTTATTTTAAATGCCAAATAAACACACCCACCATCAAGTCAGTAAAATGTATTTAAATCTAAAATTCAATTTTAAAACATTTTATTCCATGCAAAATTGTGTCACATTTCCCTTAATATCTCAAAACCATCAAAATATGGCTTAGATATTTCTAAACATTTATATGATTAAAAAATAAAGGATCGCGATTGACTGTAGGATAGAGAATTATTTAATGAAATACGCCTGAGCGTGTAATGGTTTATAGTGTGCAATCTGTTGCACTTCAGCAAATAGACAGTCTTAACAGATCAAATAAAAAGTTACGATGTCAAGGAGATCAATGTCCCAAGATGATCGGCAGGCTTATTCTGCAACAGCCTTTCGTTAGGCAAAGTTTAATGTAAAACAAATGCGTTGTAGTGAGATAGGGGTGGAAATCGTACATCAAATAGTACTAAGAAAAATTCTGTCAGGTGAAATATTTTAGAATATCTATGAAACACAGTCTGTGTTTAATTTAATAATATGTCTGACCATGACAATTCAAGGAGTTTTCCTCTATTAAGCAGCAAGAGAGGGAAATATTATTACAATTTTCCGTTGCTTGAATTTAGTGTAATCAGACCATTAATTTCCTTACGATATTACTTCATATATAATAATAACTTAACGTTGCATGCTATATCATAATCCAGAATAATAACTCTTGATATTGTATTTCTTAACATTATAATCTATTATTGCTTGCATTATTTTAAATCATACATTAAGTATCCAAACTGTGAAGGTTACACCAATAATGAAATCAAATTTAGCTCTTGGTTATACTCATATTATAAAGAATGTTAAAAATAAACTCCATATCCGAGGACATAAGAATTAATTTTTTTAGAAAAACTAACATTCATTTATTATATATTTTTTTCTTGATATTTTTTAAAGAAAACGAATAGAAAATATCATTTAAATTTTAATACGTTTCTTGTTCTACAAAAATAACTTAATGGCTGATTAACACGATCCCATGAAATTTTCATAAAATTTATACATTATTTTAGAACAAGTTTTTTTTTCTTTCATTTTTTCTATGGTAATGACTCTGTGGTCTGGTTGGTAAGACGTCTGTCTCCCAATCCGCAAGTTGTAGGTTTGATTCCCGTTGGAACCCAGATTTAATTTAAAAAGGATTACTGGTTGGTTTGCACTTCAGGGTTTTTCAACATATTTCTGCTTGGTTGTAAGATATTGCCAGATGGCAATAAGCATTCCAGGTTGTACTGTATACAACGAAAGTGTAATACAATATGGTCAATGATGACCCCAAAATAATATTTGTATAAACAAGAAATGAAATTCGAGTTGTCTAAAACATAAAGAACCTTTTCGGCACTGACCGCAAGAATCGGATAGATTTTTATATATGTGAAAGAAAAGGATAATTCTTGTTTTATGGTACACAGTAGATACTCGACCATTTCTCTCGAGTAAATTGCATCATTCAATTGGAAAAATTTCATCATACGATATACTGCTCAGATAACAGAAATCATTAACATTCTCCGAAATCTCCGACTTAACCCAAATATCACTTCTACCACGCCTCTTTCTATAAAATTAATATTTAATTTGACTAAATTTTTTTCAAACTTTTACAAAGCATCTCTCATACAGTTCGCTTAATATATCTCCTTAGGTCGCCTTAATTTTCAGCAAGCATAACCATGCACAATTGGTGTATACAATAAGCAGGTAGTTTATATCTAATTTAATATATTGCATTCAGCATGCATAACCATGCACAATTAGTTTATACAATAAGCAGGTAGTTTATATCTAATTTAATATATAGCATTCAGCAAGCATAACCATGCACAATTGGTTTATACAATAAGCAGGTAGTTTATATCTAATTTAATAGGTTGCATTCAGCAAGCATAACCATGCACAATTGGTTTATAAAATAAGCAGGTAGTTTATATCTAATTTAATATATTGCGTTCAGCAAGCATAACCATGCACAATTGGTTTATACAATAAGCAGGTCGTTTATATCTAATTTAATAGATTGCATTCAGCAAGCATAACCACGCACAATTGGTTTATACAATAATCATGTAGTTTATATATTATTTAATAGATTGCATTCAGCAAGCATAACCATGCACAATTGGTTTATACAATAAGCAGGTAGTTTATAACTAATTTAAAAGATTACGTTCAGCAAGCATAACCATGCACAATTGGTTTATACAATAAGCAGGTAGTTTATATCTAATTTAATATATTGCGTTCAAAACCTGCAAAATCAGACAATCCAATGTAAAAAAATCATCATATTTACATATACCAATGACAAAGGAGAATAGTTTATATAAAATAATATTTTATTTATTTATTTATTTATACGTGTATACGACAAGAAATTTTATTAATATACATGGATCTGAGTTTGTTGTTTTTCATTTGTCGTGTCCCCAGTAAATAAGGGGTTTGCCTGTATCTAACTGAGGACATATAATATGAAAAAAATAGATTGATTTTTATTTCCATTTTTTTTACTATACAATACCCCTTTGTATACTTTATGTCCTTCCATTTATGTCCTCAGTGAGATACAGGCAAAAACCTAGTTTACTGGGGACACGACAAATGAAGGGCAACAAACCCAGATCCATTAAAATTGTGTATCCAAATTAAATTATCTGTTGTTTTTTTGCTAATTATATATATTTCTTGTCATGTGTAAAATAAATAAATAAAAAAAATACTCTCATCAACTCGATAAACAGTAACACTCAATTACATATGTATATATCACGAAAATTAAACCCCTCATACTTCATCACTCCAAACAGACCAAGAATTTCATCCCATAATGTGTCGCACATAATCATCAAAAACACATCACATTCAAGAGTTCACACAAACCTTTGCTTCAAGTTATAATTCCTCCTGCAAGCCCAAGTATTCAAACTCCTGCCATAATTGTATTACCCATTTCGGTTCAGTAATTTGCACAAAATATACGTACATATATACTCAACGCATACGTCAATAAATGTTATCAAAGCATAAAGTAGTTTTCATAAACCACTCCGTTATTTCAGTATTTCCTAAGTTTTCCGGAAAACCAATTATGAAAGCGGATCTTATTCCGGCGTACCGGTAGTTTTTTTTAAGCAATTAACATACTTGACCCCATAGTTTATTGCCATTTTGAAACTAATTATCCATAGTAGTGCAGTCTAACGCATAGTTTTTTTTAAAAAAAGCACATTTAAAAAAAATACGTGGGCTGATTATAATTTTCTGACTTCAGTTTGACGACCTCATGATCTCCGTGATCTAGTTTGTAAAACGCCTGTTTCACAATTCAGAGGTTACAGGTTCAAATCCCGTTAGATTCCAGATTTTTTTAAAAAAGATTGCAGTCTATTTTACTTAATGCCTCTTTAAAATCTTTCTGGTTGACAGGAAGATATTTTCACATGGCAATAGTTTGCAAACCCTTGGTTTAGATATATGGCGTCTAAAACTTTCAAAATCGATAGTAAAATATTCTACACATAATTGTTTATCATTGGGAAGAGAAATATACCACAAAGTCGTTTACAAAGTGCATATGAACTCTGTGTCCATTATAATGGACGCCAGGTTAAAATGCATTACCTTATTTGGAACGTTGATACATAGATAATATGAACATTTGAATAGTCGCATACCAAAATACGAATTCGTAAAATACAACTAAGTAGATCGAACACAAGTTTCACAATAAAAACTGGAATACACGAATCTGCCAGTTTCCAACGTCTATATTTACTAATTAACAAAACGGTGATTAATTGCTTTTAATTGAGCAAAGTTTATTGCACCTTTACGCGAAACATTCAAAACGTTTTTATCTGCATATATTTTCAACTGAATATGAGCTTAAATCTGAAGAGAAATTTTCAATTACCAAATGCGAAAAAAATGTTAATTTTGTTTTTTCACGGCCATTACTTTTGAATCAAATTTAAGCATGAGTCTTTTGCTCAACATTTTTTTGGTTCAACGTAACTTCGTTGATTTTATTCAATTTAATTACAGTCATATTCACTTCTGGATTGGGTATACTTTTTCGTTACCTGTAAAATTTAATTCATGAGCCTCAGTTGTATCTTGGTAGGTTTATTGCTATGTGACAGTCTCATCCAACCAATCATAAAGATGCTAAAGAGACCTTCAGTGAAAAACAGGCTGATATTATTTTCAAAAGAATGTGTGAACTTGTAATCCTCGTCATTCCATCTAGATTTTTCTTGTCCCTTTTTACGAAAAAAAATCGTGGAATTGACTTTACGAACTGCGCTTTTCAAGTTCCTTTTTTATAAATTTACAACTGAAATCCATTGCATGATTTAAAAATAAGGATAATAATTGAGAATGCGCCAATTACAGGGTTATAAAGATGATAAGTTATTATTTGAAATTTCTAGATAACATAACTAAAATATGAGGAATGAGTATTTATTTAGAAAATGTTAAAATAAAGAAAACCAATCTGACATGGTTTGGGGATATAGAACGAATGATTGAACAGAGGTTAACAAAACAAATATATTGTAAATGGAAGTTAAAGGCATGGTAGAGGATAATCAAGAAAAGTGTGGTTGGATCAAGTATTTTGAAAGACTGATATGTAAAAATCAGAGAAATCCTAGGAGTGTTTATGTAGAAGAGGCGAAGGATGTATATAGAGATTAGAAAGTCTGGTGCTCTATTTTTTCTACCTAGACCAACAGTGAATTGACGTGATGGTATGTATGTGTAGGTTTAGTTGTATTTCCATCTGATTACAATAATAAAATTAATTATGTAACTTACGGAAAAGTTTTTAAAAGAAACTTTGGAAATTTCGCCATAAATCTCCAGGGAGAGAAATCAGGAAGATGTCGATTCGATACATCGGTCACAGATTCCATGACGCTGCAAGCTAAAGCGAGATGCTGTACCAACATTCATTAAAGGAAATCTCCAAGCTGTCAAAGTCGATTACAGAAAAATGTCGCTCCCAACTGAATGCAGAAATCACTAAGATCTTTCTGTTGTTTTGTTTTAAATAGATGGAAAGTATTGTAAAGTTACACTGACATACAAATTTGATAATTATATCGCTCTCCGGAAACTCATCATTAATCTTATTTGTTTAACCGACATTGAATTGACATTTTGTAATTAAAAACATAAAAAAGAGATACGAGTATCAAGACAGCATTTTTCGTTACTTATATCATTGAATGACATATGATGTGACGTTAATGGTGTGATTTTCGTTACTTATATAATTGAATGACATATTATATGACGATAAGGGTGTTATTTTTCGTTACTTATACAATTTAATGGCATATACTATATACTATATGATGTCAATGGTGGGATTTTTCGTAGCTCATATAATTTAATAACATATAATATGACTTTCATCACGCTGTTTCCCCATTTTAATATACAGAGAAGATATAGCGCCAGACTTTCCTATCTCGGCACACATCCTTCGTTACTTCTACATGCATACACCTTCTCATACAGCTCCCTCGACCTTTCTTCCTTCGTACTTTTCCTTCTTTCCAAATATAATTTACTTGGTCCCACTAAACATTCCTTGTTCTTCCTTTACCACACCTTCTACTCACATTTACATTGTATTTTTGTTTTGTATAATAAATTGAAAAATATTGAATAGTACGTTTTTATGACTGCAATTATCCATGACTGGGTTGAAATATACAAGTAGGATGGAAATCATTTAGATGTAAGGAATATCAACATTGTTTGTTATCATTTTGTTCGAATTAGTTTTTTTGGAATACAGTTCAAATGTGAGTGGAAAGCGTAGTAGAGGAAGATCAAGGAAAGTATGGTTGGATCAAAGGAATGATATTTTGAAAGAAAGAAAAGTAACAAAGTCAAAGAAATCGTAAGAGCTGTATGAGAAGGTGTATGGATGTGGTCGAGATAAAATTTGACTTCGAAACAGGAAAATATAATGCCCTATCCTCTCCATCTACCCCAGCAGGAGAACGGCGTGATAGGATCTACGAGTATGTATGTAAAGATAAAAATATCTCCACCTATTAATTCATAGGCTTAAATATACATTTTGGAACAGTTTGTTGATTTTTCTTTTTATTTTATTTTTCTCAGGTTTTCACGAAGCTATAGGTGAAGCCATCGCCCTTTCGGTGTCCAGCCCACGCCATTTACAAACCTTGGGGCTAGTACAGAAGTCAGTGGATGACCTGGCCCATGACACCAACTTCCTATTTGCGATGGCCATGGATAAAGTCGCCTTCCTTCCGTTCGCTCTGACTATGGACAAGTGGCGCTGGGATGTCTTCTCCAGAGACGTTAGGAAGGAGCAGTACAACTGTCACTGGTGGAGATTAAGGTTGGTTTATCATTCTTTATATATATCTCGTTATGGACATTGTGGTCTAGTGGTTAGAACATTTATCTTTTTACTTGGAGGTTTCGGATTCCATTTTGGACGATTCCCAAACAATGAGTCCTCCTCTGTCTGTTCATTTAAAGCTTTTACCATTTTATTTAGTTTATCGGAATTAATTACAGAATTGAAATAAACACAAGCTGTAGTCAGTGCAACGGAAGTGTAATACAAAAGTAAAACATGACTTAAGATTGCGATCTGGATAAGGAAATGGCAAAAAGTGAAATAACATAACTTGACTAATTGTATGACGTATTTTAATTGACCAAACTGAAGCTGTCAACTTGTAATTTTTTATATTTATTTTAATTAGCACGTGTAAAGTAGCGATCATTTAAAAAACACGCCGCCATTACTGTTATAAAAAATCAGGTATATTCAAGTATTCTTTTTCTCGTTTTATTTGCATCTTAGATTTTGTGATTATTATTTTACATCTATGTATGAATTTTTCTATAATTTTAATGTAAAAGCAAGGCAGTAAAATTTCATTAAACATCGATTTCGTTGATCCAAGTTTTTAACTTTAACTTTGTGGAACTTCATATTAAAATGTTTATATATTCTTTATAGTTAAGGCATTAACATTGTGGAGGTTTCAAGACATTCTCATTTGTTTTTATCAAACACTGTTTATTCTACTTTATGCAACGGTATAACCCTACCGGTTTTAAGGTTTTCACCTCATCATCAGGGGAGCACAAACAAGTATTGCTTGTGCTCCCTGATGATGAGATGAAAACCGTTACATAAAGTGGAATAAGTTATACCGTTACATAAAGTGGAATAAACAGTGTTTGTTAAAACAAATTACAATAAAATGTTTGAACAAATTCTTTGTTATTAGACTAATTACAGAAAAACAAAAGAATTTAATTATTTAGTATCTATGATATTTAGTTTTTCTTCCTAATTAATTATGCTTACCAATAAAACAAATTAATTGAAACCTATAAATTAGTAATAATAAATTGATACAATTACATGCGTAAATATGTACCAGCGCCAGACTTTCCTATCTTGACACACATCTTTCAACTCTTCCGCATCCATACACCTACTTTAAAACTCCTCCGATTTCCCTGATTTACTACGTTTCCTTCTGTACCATTCACTTGATCAAACCATACTTTCCTTTGTTTTCCTCTACAATGACTTTCACTCACATTTACATTGTATATTTATTTTGTTAATATTTTCTCATTCATTCGTTCTACATATCCAAACCATCTCTGAGTACTCTTTTTCATAGGGATACTTACGAGTACCTTAATTTTAAATTAGATTTTCAGACGGTTACATTGAAATTTAGATAAAAATAATATTAGAAAAATGAAACCTATCACGAATTCAAATCCAGCCTTGAAAATATAATAAAACACAAGCACTATTTCAAGTTACGAAACTTCACGTCTTAGTCTCAATTTTTAATATTAAAACAATACAATCAGGAGGTTCTGTGTGAAGGTTTATTGATGGGGCGGAAGCAAAATATATATGACGGCATAGTCTGAAAGATCCGTTTTTTTTGCTAACTAAAATTGGGGCATAATTCTTTTTATTCTACTGATTTTTCTCTTTGTACTCTATTTATGAAAATGCCTTTCACAATAGATAAAAAAATATTCATAGACAGGCCTATTTTTATGTCATAAGTTTTTGAAAAACAATTAATTTCATTCTATAATGAATTTTATATCAAATTACTATTTCTTGGATTGGAAAAACGTATGTGTAAGAATACATTTCACAATAGATAACAAATCATTCGTACGTATATATTTAACTCATAAATTTACTGAAAATCATTAATTTGGTTACAAAATGAATACATTTACAATTAAATCACTATTTCTTACATTTGAAAATCGTGCATGTTTAAATAAAACCGACTCTGCTCTCCGATGCGATAAGAAAAACATCGTTAATTATTGTAAATTTCTTTCCCAGCAGACATGCAACTTTTTTTTTCTTAATTGCAAACGAATGAACTCATAAAATGTATCGGTTTTTCAATTTTGTTCAACACATTTAAATTTCAATAGTTTCTTCTCTTCTTTATCGTGTTCTTAATGCTGAGCATCGTGGTCTGCTATGTCTGCCCGTCTCCATCCCTCCCGGTCCTGAGCCATGTTGATTGCAATCTTAAAGAGGATCCTGTTAACTCCTTTATTTAATCCAGCCGCCTCATAGAACACCTTTCTCTTGCTTACCTTTCCTCAACTATCCCCGTAATCACCATCTTCCCCAGACTTTCGTAATTCTTTTTAGAAACATGCCCAAAGCATATTAGGATTATTTTCCTGCATGTTCCTGTTATCGAAAGTGTTTTAGCAATCTCCAATTCTCAGATGATAGAGACGTTGGTGCGACTTTTGGTCCATGGGATATAGACCATCCGTTTCCATCACCACATTTCAATGGCATCTATCATATTTGTTTCCTTCTCATCGTTTATGTTTCCACTCTATGCACTGCTATGAAGAATACTAGAGACTAAAGGATACAGATTTTGGTTCTTACTCGTATCAGTATAGACCGATTAGTTCACATATTTGGCAGACTTGTCATAGTTGCCTTTGCCATTCTAATTCGCCTTCTGGTCTCCGTTTAACATCCTCCATTCCTCGAAATAATATAACTTAGGTTAACAAACTCGTTGAACTATTCGTAATACCTAATTATAGTTCGTAATAACGTGATAATATTTTTCAAATTGGCAACATTGGACGATTAACTTTACAATATTAATTCGGTCTACTTAAATATAACATTTTCTTAATGGATTATATTACAAAATATTATATTTATAGTTAAGATATTAACATTGTGGAGGTTTAAAGACATGTTAATTTGTTTCACTTTTTACAAAATGTTGACTTTCTTAAAAAAATATTTTATTTAAAATTTAATTGACAATTTTACTAGGGAAATTAATTCATCTTAAAGATTAACCATCGCATTCTGAAGGCAGTAGTAGCTCCAAAATAACTTTGTTCCTCGTTCTTTTTATATCCTTTTCTGTTGATATTAACCATCTAAAGGTTTACGCTTGTACTATATTGCATTATATTATAGCATAGCAAATTTCATTTCTCACTGGCCATAAAATATTTTCTGATCGCCTTTTTTTTTTTAGATTCTATGTATCCCCGTACTAGTAGACACATCGATTTCTTTTAGAATGGTGTTTCCTGTTGCATCACTGCATGAGCGATATTTTATTCAAGTTTCATTACATAATTCCTGTAATAAAATAATTTCGAGATTCGATCGCACATCTCAGGCAGTCCAGTAAGAAAAATCTGTTAGATATACTTCTTAGGCTTGTAACTATCTTCAACTTTTTAATTTAAATTTTACTTTCAGACCTAAATCTATCTGTTAATTTATCGAGTGGTAATAATTAGTTTCTTTTAAAAGAAATCTTTAAGATGCGGTTTTTTACACAAATTAAAAATTACATTCGTTCTTTTGAAATCTTAGTTATTGAATTTAATTTTGTAAGTTAATGATTTTCGCAAAATATCGTTGTCATTGTTGGACCTCGTAGTCGACAATCCCCTCGTCATTCCAACGTCAATTTAGTTGGAAAACTAAGCTGTGCTGTTGAGTTTGTTTTTTTAAGTGATTGAGCTGTTGTATACCAGCAAACTCACCAGCCACACCGCTGTACAGTACCCGGCGATAAATAATACACATCATTTGTAGAACGCCGACTCTGTCATTCATACACGTGTTCCGTCGCGAATTGTCAGTCGTTATCGGACCGGATTGTTAGCGCATCGTGCGACAGAGACGACGGTCTACAAACGATGTGTATTACTTACCACCGGGTACTGTACTGGATTCGATAGCACACCGAAGTGAGATGATCAAAGCACACCGGCATGTTTTTTTTCTTTTTTTTTGAAAGAGTATATATGGCCAAAGTCATAGGTATCCTTATACCCCCGAATACCAGGCGGAAAAAGCCTGAATCATTCGAAGCAAGTAGTACAATGTGGGGTTCGAACTGGCGACCTTCCGCATAGAAATCCAATGCATTACCGCGCGACCATGCATCTCATTATACACATATAGATTTGTAAGGTTAAATAGATCTGTAAGGTTAAATATAATATCATTTAACCTTACAGATCTTTGTATGAAAAAAATGTTTGCAATTTTTTATGCCATATTGAAGAATTGATAAAAAAATATGCAACAAATTTAAACATAATAAAAATGAGTAAAGATTTAATAACAGGGAAGCTTAATAAAGCTGCCTTTAATATTGAGGTTAAGTTAACTAATTGGTTATAAACATATTTCAAGTAACCAATGGGTAATATATATTTGTCGGTATTACATATCTTAAGCTCTACGAGTATATTCGAGTGATGGCTTTATGTAAATGTTACACGCTATTGGATAATCAATTTGCGGAAGTGTTCAAACTGACCAGAAATTACACACAAATGATACCACTTCATTGCGTAATTGTTCAATTTATCATACATTCGTATTGCGCTGCATTATTTTCGAGAACATTTCCCTTATCTGAATCTTTAATTTAATAAAATTATTTTTTCAACCAAATTAGTTTTTGAGAACAAACACAAATGAAAAGTCATACATAATTTATAGACTAGAAATTATAAAAAATGGGATTATTTAATGACCAAAAACACGTTGTATCAGGTATTTCGGAGTTTTGCACAGCGTGGTTTCGAATACGTTGAAGTTTTCATCTTTAGGGCTTTTTTGTTATCATCTTTGTCATAAGTAAATACTGCCGTCATAAGCAAAAACTCAGCTTACGGGAAAAAATCAGAAATTTTACTAAGTATGAGGCAATATTCCATATCAAATACTGAACCATAATCCATTAAAAAATACAGAAAACCATTTATTACAACACAAAAATCGACATAAATTTTACAAAATACTAGGTTTTTCTAAGCAAAAAAAAAAACAATAAAATGTGATTTATAAGCAAAAAGACAGCAAGTGCTTATGCGTTTGCTGCGTTTTTGCTTATGAATTACATTTGACTGCTTTTTTTGTTTATGAATCACGACATTTTTAAGCAGCAATGAAAAACATAAAAGTGCAGAATTATCAAAACTTAACTTTTGCCATTAGCTGCGTTTTTGCTTATGAGGGCAGAATACTGCTTAGTCTATAGTGAAGCCTCAACCGTAACGTAACGCCAATTGGTCCGTTCCACAATGGCAGAACAAGTTGAACTTATTGTTCATTTTCATTTTGTTGTTGCTTCAATTTGGTTTGGAGTACCATGCTGATTTGAGGTAGAATTCGTCGTCGCTATAAGCCAAGCGGTATTCAGCTCACATTCACTTATGGAAGAGCTGTTTTCAAATAAGCTCTGAAGATGAAAACTGCAACGTTTTCCAAACGTCGGCATCATAAGCCAAACCACGCGGTATAATATTCCGAAAACCTTGCAAATGATACGAAGAACTACAGAATCAGCAAAATACTCGTATATTTCATAAAAAAAGTTTCATTGAACTTGTTAAAAAATGGTCATAGGTATTAAAAGTGAATATTTTTTTAATAAGTAAATTATTCCATGAAAACATACCATCGTGCCAAACGCAAACTTAGTAATTTTTTATTTAAGTGAAAAAGAAATGACTATTTTCAAAATTGGCATAATCGACTTTATGTAACTTTCAAAAGAGATGTCTCAAATTGTATTATTTATACATTTATGAAATCGTAATATTTAGTTATTGTTTATTATTAAGTATTGTAAATCTACTATCTCAACATACTTAAAGAATATATTTCAAATTAGTTTGTCTGTAAAGGAAAAAAATATTATATTTGGTATTACACTCTTGTTGTATATAGAACAACCTAGCGTGCTTATCGTCATGAAGCAATCTTTACCAACCGACCAGATTTTTTCAAGTTTTAAATAAAAATAGATTAAAACTTATTTACTAAAATCGGGTACCAATCGGAATCGAACCAACAGACCCCGGAACGGATGACTGGTGTCTTTTAAACTAGGTCACATACGTTTTTATGGTAGATGGTCGAATTTTAGAAAACTTTAAAAGCACCTTCCGATAATGCCACTTAATCTGAAATTATGTATTTTTCCCTTCGCACTATGATAAATTTTTAAAGATGAGAAAAATACATTAATTTATAAAGCAGAGGAGAAAAATTTATCATTTGAGATATATCTTTATTTTATTGTAACTATAATACGGACGAAGTATGATCAGGTGATATAAAAAACTTCAACATAAAATTTCAAAAGTCTATAAACCAGAAGATGAAAAAGCGATCATCATAGAATTTGAAAGGTCTATAAACCAGAAGATGAAAAAGCGATCAACATAGAATTTTAAAGGTCTATAAATCAGAAGATAAAAAAAGCTTCAGATGCATTCAGTTCTTCATTGAGATCTTCACAAATATTTTCGTGTCTACTGTAGAATTGATGTTTTCAAGTACTAAAATGATTTTAATTTTTCAGGGAGCAATACAGTGGAATCAAGCCTCCAGTGCTTCGATCAGAGATGGACTTCGACCCAGGCTCAAAATACCACATTCCAGCCAATATCCCCTACATCAGGTGAGTGATTACTGATTACTTTCAAACACTTTCGCGAATTATTCGACCGTAAACAAAGGAAATAACTCCGCGCCAAAGAAATAATCCACATACGTAACATTTTAATACAAACGCATCAATCTTCTGTAGCCGAATTTCAATGTACGAGTATTATGGCTTTAATTAAATGTTCGTTAAATATAACCATGTGATTATAACTTTCTGTTAAGTTCGATGACTTTCATTATTGTGACGTGCAACACTTAAATTATAGAATGAGACATTTTATATGCAACATTATTCGAAATTCAATTATATTCTTGATGGAGAATGTCATGCTAGAAAGTATGTAGAACTGAGCGTATTATTTTTCGCATCTAATTTATGAATATTCGAGTTTTAGTTGACGATATTAATCTTGACGCTTTATACGATTTGTTATATTTTATTGAAAATATTTTGTTTGGTTTTTTGACGAAATCATTTAAATTTAATACAATTTGTAAATATACAAACAAATGAATGAATGAAGAATGATCAACAAAAGAGAAATATAATGAAAATGTGTAATACAATAAATAAACTGTAGACTTCTCATTCTTAGTTTAAAATTATGGACAAAAAATGATATGTACAATACAACAATAGTAGAGAAATGTTTGATAGTTAAAAATCGTAAAAATCTAGTTAAAATATCATTCTTTCTATGGGGCTAAACGTATATGAAACCGTTTAACAACTCTAATGTGTATTTATTTCTATGGGTAAGAGTTTGATAAAAATCGAAATTTTATTTTTTTAATCAAATAAGTCGTATCAACGAAGATATCTACCAATAAAAACGATCTCATTAGTTCATCTTCGTACGAAAAAAACGTAACCTTTTAATTCCATATTTCGCTTATTCCACTTATTACACGTTCTAATATCGCCAAATAAAACACAAAAATCAAAGCATGTAAACATTAATCCTGTGAATGAATGAATGGCCATTACATGTGTCCAGTATTATAGAAGGCACAATATAAAGTGGGAGATCAGGGTACTTACTGGACATTGATGCCACCGGAGACGATTACATAAACCAATTTATAATATCTATATATAGGAATACCCTGTTTCATATATGACAAGGTTTTTCTGTACTAGCAGCTTATCTGGATCATCTTTTTTTATTAATCCTAACATGCTGGAATAACGGAACAATCTGGATTTTAAAATGGGTATAAATCAAAGATGTCGTTGGTAACTAGAAACATTTATTCACAAGAAGATAATAAAACATTGTTGTTTGCCTCGTATTCATTCAATCAGTCTATCAACACACAACAGCAGGTAAACACGAATACAAATATTTTGGTACACTTAAAACAAGTTAAATAAGATCAAAGGGACAGATCAATAGTCGTGGTGGCCCTCACCCCCGTAGCTCTCATAGCCACCTTCCTCCTCGCCGTGTCCAGACTCTTCGTGCTTTTCGTAAACGGTGTACGGCACCTTTACTTCGTAGGGAACCTTCTTTTCTACTGTGTATGGGACGTGCTTCACTACGGTGTATGGCACGGGCCTGTCGACATGGACCTTCACTGGAACGGGCACTCTCTTCTCGACTGGTACATGCACCAGCTTCTCAACTGGGTAAGGGGCTGGCACTGGTACCTTCACTGGGTAGGGCACCGGCTTATCAATGTGCACTGGCACGGGCCTATCGACAGGTACCTTGACTGGGTAAGGTACTTGTTTCTCTACTGGGTAGGGTACGGGCTTTTCCACTGGTACTGGCACTGGTTTTTCTACGTGCACTGGGAAAGGCCTGTCGACTGGTACTTTGACTGGAACATGCACAACTTTCTCGACTGGGTAAGGAGCTGGAACGTGGACTGGTACTTTCACAGGGTATGGAACGTGCTTGATAACTGGGTAAGGTGCTGGAAATGGGACCTTGACCGGAACATGGATGGTTTTGGTGACTGGGTAAGGCTGGGGGATGAATACTTTAACTGGGACTGGGTTATCTATATGGACCTTGACTGGGTAGGGCACGTGCTTGGTTACTGGGTAAGGTTTGGGAATATGCACGGGTACCTTCACTATTTCCTTGACTGGGTAAGGCACGTGCTTCACGACGGGGTAGGGTTGAGGCACGTGGACCTTGACAGGGTATGGCACGTGCTTGGTGACGGGAATGCGGATTTGCTTCTCCACCGGCACCGGCACATGAACGTTCTTGATAATAGTGACAGTCTTCTCGTGGTGCTCGTGGCCTCCGAAGCCGGAGTCGCTACCGTAGTCCGATTGTCCGATTTCTCCATGGCCGTAATCTCCTTGGCCGTAATCTCCATGGCCGTAATCTCCTTGGCCGCCGATATCTCCGTAGCCGAAGTCGACCAGCCCTCGCTTGTCCTGCTTCTTGTCTGCGGGCTCTGCGACCGCGCTCTCTGCGGCGGGGGCGGACTGGGCGGCCGCTGGCTCCTTCCCCTCTTCCCCGCCCACCGCAAGAGCGGCCACGCAGGCTAGTACTGTGAAACTCTGGAAAATATATAAAAAGTAATTCATTGATAGAATGGCTTTATTTATTTATTTTGTGAAAATTTCCTTTAAAAGCGTAATTCGACCGGTTTAAATATAGGACCTCCCAACAATATTATAATTTGCTGATAAATATCTAAATCTACAACCAGCTTTCTTTTAGGAAACATGTAAATCATTTAAATCAAAAGTTTATTATATAATGATTTTGGTTTAGAGAGCAAACTCTCCTTCATGGTACTTTAACTCTGGACGTTAAGGCTTTATTATTGATAGATTAAAAATATCACAAAATACATCTATATATATATATATATATATATATATATATATATATATATATATATATATATATATATATATATATATATATATATATATATATATATATATATATATATATATATATATATATATATATATATATATATATATATATATATATATATATATATATATATATATATATATATATATATATATATATATATATATATATATATATATATATATATATATATATATATAGTTGAGATTAAAGGTAGGAAGGTGTGAACTGAGGCCACTTGATTATATATTTTCCCGCATCTGCATATGTTTAGAAAAACATATTTGGTAAGAAAACCGAAGAAAACTTACCATGGAAAGACGAACGACAAAAAACCTTTGTATATCTTCCAATATGTGATAGTAATACAATACATTCCGCTTTAGGTGTAGTGTATACGTATAGTGTTTATATACCATAATAAATGTTGATAAGACCTAATAAGGGTTTTTTCAATAATAATAAAAATAAAACTTTTGAGTATAACAGTCGTGTAATAAATACTTAGAACTTTAGATATAGGGGATGAGTCGGTCTAATTAAGTAAGATTTAATTATTTCCATTGGGCCATGTAAGGGTCAAAGATTCGTCCAAGGATTCAGAATGTGTACACCTCAGAAGCCTTTTGAAGGACATTAGTCTGCCTGTAGTGTATTAATGAATAATCATGTAAGGTACATAATATATATAATCTGCAAAATTATATAATCGTGATTACGAATTTGAGATAAAAAATGTATTGATTGAAGTATCTGCACTCTAAAAAAGAAAAGGTTACTCAATGTTTGAATCATAATGACTCAATATAATTTTACAAGGTTTTAATCAAGATATCTATATTTTTAGATGTAACTTTTAAATTTTTTGAAGTTCTCGTACGTTGGACAAATGAAGGAATACAGACAGTGAATTGAGAAGAGTATATTCTCTACTCGTATAAATTGCCCTTTTATTATACAGTGACAGAAAAGGCCGCCATTCAAAACAGAGATAATTTTTAAATGCTGGTCTAAAACTAGAAGGAAGAATTCTATAACAGACCTAAGGAAATAAGAATAATACGAAATTACGAAATAACTCCTAGTTTTTAAATCCATCAAGGGAGGATTTTCCAAATTAAGAAGAATTACAGCTATAATAGAAAGAGATAAAACATATCAAATCAACGATGGCCAATCTCCTTCGGTGAAAAAAATATGTCTTATCTCTTTCAATTATAGTTGCATACTCCTCATAATTTGAAGTTTCGCACAGTGGTGGGATTCAATGTGAGGTTGCATCTTTGTTACTGTGTAGACATATAACGTATAAAAAAATCGTTTGAGCATAAATCTAATAAGAAAATAAAACTAAGAGAAATTTCAGTCGTCAGTTATAAATGTCTATTTTGTTCACAAATTATTATATAAAATATTACTGACCACTAATACAACGTTTCTCAAACATATTCATTTTAAACTTTCTAATTCATTTTGATTGATATAAATGAACATTCTTCTCCATATTAATAAACATGAAATGCATATTGTTATAAAGCGTGAACATCCACCAATTAAAAGGTAATATACAATACTTTCTTTTGAGAAATGTAAACATTTTATCAAATTGTTCGTTACGGTGGTGGCTTTTTATGATAACAGGTTTAATGCTCGTTACTTATAATGTTAGTTTATATAAACTTTTATTTAATCATAAACATTTGCATTTTGACATTTTTAGACAGCTTAAATTACATTTTAACTTTTTTTATGAAGCTAAAACGAATGATCCATTTTTTATACTCGAGATTAAGATCTTCGAAAATATCTTGAAAAAATAAATTTTCTTTATCAATTTAATTCATTTTTGCGATAATTTTTAATTTAAAAAATATTTGAACGAAAAAAAAATAACACATTCAACTAGCAAATAATCAGTATTCTAAAGCCTTTTTCATTTTAAATGGAATTTTCATTCGTAACCCTTTAACATTTCCGAATTGGTGAATCAAGCATATTGAAGAGCGTAGCCGGGAGACAATATTGTCTTTGGTCCCAATAGTCCAAACTTTAGGTCTGGATTACTGAGTATTCGTAGGCACGTATTTCATTGTTCATAATAGGAGTGTTAGCTATACTACCGCACTTGAAGAGGCAACAAAACACGCACACGTCTAACACGTGCGAGTTTGTTACCGGGCGAACTTTTTTACCAGGCTGAAAACAATTTTATTTCGTTTTAAGGGTATCACCGGGAGTCGACCCGAACTCCCGAATGAAAATTAAGATTTTAACTAACTAGACAACGGATGTAGGCTATTGAATAGAATATTGAAAAATTGATTACTTTTTCAATGAAAATATTATAAATATTATATTCAATACATATTTTATGTTTTTATACGAAAGCCATTCAAAATCTAAAAAAAATAACTTATTAATCAAATTATGTAACATTGATGATACTTAAAACTTTTTCGCATTTTATTACAAAAATATGAAGTGGATTTTAAAATAATGCAATTATCTTCAAGCCAGGATATTAAGTTCTAAAAACCGTTTCAGATATAAAAAAGGGTACATTGTTTCGCATAAAATTACACGGATGAATGATTCCTTCTTGAAGGTCACATTTAGTGCAATTTAATTGATTTTATACTCGGTGAGTTAAAAATTAATTCACAGCACGATTCAAAACACTAGGAAATAATAATTGTAACTGCACAGCACGTTTGAAAAATAAAAAAAGTCTAAACACTGAAAATTATAGTTAAATTTGAATATCACCAAAATTTGTCAAATTAATCAAATCCGAAAATTCATAGAAGTTCAATAATATAAAGTGTCTATAATAAACATTGATGAATAAAATAAAATAAATTAAATAATGATGACATTCGAAATATGAAATTGAATTATAAAAGAATAAACAATCTTAAAAGCTTTCTTTTAAAAAAATATATATAAATTTAATAGCACGCAAAAAACCAAGAGTATAAATCTAAAGAAAATAAAATACACAAGTTCTATCGTAGAAGTTTATCGGTTAATGAAATTTGTTATTTTTTTTCTGCATATTATTGGGAGGGGATTGAATGAAAATAAAAATATACTAATTAAAACAAAACGTTTAAATTTAAATATATATATATATATATATATATATATATATATATATATATATATATATATATATATATATATATATATATATATATATATATATATATATATATATATATATATATATATATATATATATATATATATATATATATATATATATATATATATATATATATATATATATATATATATATATATATATATATATATATGTATTATGCTTTTGAAACAAATTATTTTAAGAGCAATAATTATTATATAAGAAACCAAATAAAAAAGGAACACCGACTTTAAAAAAGGAACAAACAATTTAAATTAAATGAGGAACGTATATAAACGTATCCGTTGGAGACAAATGGAGACATAACTAGCAGATTTATATAATTGTGTTAACAAAATAAACAAGTGAAGTATAATAAACAAATTTTATGTGATGAAAGTTTGGGAAGAAAGCAAACAAATAATTTTTTTTTTGAAAATAGAACATTTTATATATTGAGGGCAAGTTGTTGAGAAGATAACTGGATCAAAATCAATTTGAAAATCGAATCCAAATTTGAATTAAGAACAATTGCAATCGAACGAGGGAAGTGTATGGGGGTAATTGTAATTAAATAAATTAAAAACTGTTTTGAAAATGGAACAATTACAAATAAATTATGGTCTGTAAAGCAAATGAATGGGTCAATAATAAACTTATTTGAATATGGAACGTTTATGAGAATAACCACAATAAAACAAATTAAAAACAGTTTTGAAAATAGAACCAATTTTTAAACAAATGATCGCAAAAACGATAATTGATCAAAACAAATTTTAAAAAATTAAATAAAACGTTAAATTAATTAATGTATTCCCCTTACCAGCAATCTCATTGTCTCTCGTTTGAAGGCACGGTAGGCAACGAGCTACTGATGCCAGACACACGGCTAGACCAGATTATATACATGCACCTTTCCCGCACCGCTTTCGCTCTACACCACTCATCTACGAAATCGGCCAATGAGAATTTACTATTTGGAAGGCGCGAAAAACTCTCACCCATCTTTCTTCCGCGATGATATGCTTCGTGTGCTGTGGAAAGAGATGAAAATATCCAATCCGAAAAATTGGCGGAAAATGAATATCGCTGTTTTTTTTTCTGAAGTCCGAAATCGACTGAAGGGAAGATGAACTGGTTTATTGGTTATTCGCACTACGCAGAATATTATATTTTTTTAATATTGTATTTTAACGAACTTTTTGATTTGTATTTATTTTGGTCGAGAACTATTTATCGATCCCCTATTTTATAAATTAATAAATCAAGAAGAGGTTTTTATAAAAAAACATGAGCTGTTTTTAGTAAAAAAAAACAGCATTTTTCTAATTATTATTTCTATAGAAATATGAAAAATATTTAAGGTCACCAAAAAAAATAAACTGTGGCTGTTTTTTAATCAGCCTCATTAGATTTACGATCCTATGTCAAAATAATCTAGATATCTGCCCATATATCACAGGCAGCAATACCGTGATCAAACATTTAGTGAATAGTAAATTTGTTATTCATAATTCATAATTGGAATCCCTATTTTAATAACATTTTCTGACGTACTTAAGCGCAACTTTGTTGATATGCTGGATTTTATAACTTTAAAAGTTAATCATTTTTGAGTTAATTTTTTTATCAAGCAACAACACTACTTACGTTATCTCTTTTGTTGTTGTTGAGGAAAACAAAAAACGTAGTAATCTCTTTCAACCAACTAGAAAGTTATAAAGATGCATTAAGTCAAAACCAAAGTATAACCATTTTAAAGTAAATTATATCCAACACCTGGATCGGAAGGAGGTTCTGATTTTGAATCCCGTGAGGTACCTTATCAACTAGGCTTCGGAGGTCGTCGGCCGGATTATTGGATGTCGTCGGCCGTCGGCCGGTTTGTATCAGAGATAAATTTTAAGATTTTCAACGAGTCCAATAAAACACTTTATATTTTAAAAATAATATGTTTTTTTTTTAATTCTAATAAAATAAATAAACAAAAGTATTGTATTAAATTGGGGAGATATTTTACAATCGAAAAAAAAAAACAAAAAGATGTTTAAAAATATTTTCAAAGAGAGAGAAAACGCTGGATCATGAATGACATTGAATGGAACAAAATTAGATTCAAGTACTCGTATAAACATATTCATATTAGATTCAATGTAAAGCCCTTACAGCACTTAACAATTTTCAGTTCACTGTATTTTGGATATCAAACAACATTTGACACCACAACATCATATATGCTGCCCGTATAAGAATCATTTCATTAATAAAGGGAATTTCAATATGCAGTAATCATTAAAGTTACGGAAAATTGTCTATAATTGAATTTTTATATTTCCTTTATATGAAATCTCTTTTCAGATAATTTATGCCACAAGAGTAATAAGGAAAATAAGATATAAATTATATGGCGACATTCAATAGGTCAACCTATGTTATCTTATTGTCGATATCTTTCTAAACTATGTATTTATTCAATTGGGAATCGAACAAACCATGTAAATAAAAATAAATCTAACTAAGCTTTTTAATTGATAATAATAAGAATGAAAAAAGTGTAAAAACGCGAAGGTGATAACTATGACCTTTATTCAGTAGTTTTAGACATATCTTGAAATTCGGGAAAAACTAGTAAAAATGTAAACGGCATACTGATTGAATAATTTACAGAGACTGAAAGCTGCAAAATTCATGGGTCGATGTTATAACCACCAAGTATCAGTGTTTTTGACTGCTTTAATTTTATTGATTCATTTCATACGCAAAACATGAAAGTCAAGCGTGTAAATTTTAATGCCCTAAAAAAGCATTAAAATTGTCAATTTTTTGGAATATACTTTTTATATTGTGCCTTCCTAGCTTAAAATATTTGAAACAATGAACAATAATATATTTGCGTGATTAGCGTATTTTTATATTGTGTCTTCTAAGCTTAAAATATTTAAAACAACGAAGAATGATATATTTGTGTGATTGGCGTATTTTTATATTGTGTATTCCAAGCTTAAAGTATTTAAAGCAATGAAGAATAATATATTTGTGTGGTTGGCGTATTTTTATATTGTGTATTCCAAGCTTCAAGTATTTAAAGCAATGAAGAATAATATATTTGTGGGGTTGGCGTATTTTTATATTGTGTATTCCAAGCTTAAAGTATTTAAAGCAATGAAGAATAATATATTTGTGTGATTGGCGTATTTTTATATTGTGTTTTCCAAGCTTAAAGTACTCGTATTAAAAGCAATGAAGAATAATATATTTGTGTGGTTGGCGTATTTTTATATTGTGTTTTCCAAGCTTAAAATATTTAAAGCAATGAAGAATAATATATTTGTGTGGTTGGCGTATTTTTATAATGTGTTTTCCAAGCTTAAAATATTTAAAACAATGAAGAATAATATTATAGATTTGCGTAATTGGCGCATTTTTATATTGTGTCTTCCAAACTTAAAATATTTGAAAGAATGAAGAATAATATTATAGATTTGCGTGATTGGCGTATTTTTATATTGTGTCTTCCAAACTTAAAATATTTAAAACAATGAAGAATAATAGATTTGCGTGATTGGTGTATTTTTATATTGTGTCTTCCAAACTTAAAATATTTAAAACAATGAAGAATAATAGATTTGCGTGATTGGTGTATTTTTATAATGTGTCTTCCAAACTTAAAATATTTGAAACAATGAAAAATAATATATTTGCGTGATTGGTATATTTTTATTATTTAAACACCACCTTGAGGTGTAATGTAAAATTCAGACCACAGTTTGTTGTGCCTAATCCATAACTTTTAAATTACTATTTAGATTCAAATAAACAACCTACCCATCATGCCACACAGTATGGCAGCATTAAAATCAGTTAATAATATCTAGCACGCGTTTACATTTTACTGAGCGAGTGAGCGTAGAAAAAAATCAGACCTTTTAACCAAGCAAATAAGCATTTGCTCACGTACATGGTACTGAAATAAATACTCGCAACAACTTTGAGATGTCATTTTTACTGAACGATAGAACGTTTAGAAAGATTTTACACTAGTTTAGAATTTAAACGTTTTTAATGTGTGAAAATAGAATCATTAAATTATTTTAAAAAAACCTCAGAAATCAAAGAGGCAGTAGGGCAAAGGTAGAGTTTCAGGTTTCAGAAATAAACCATAATTATCCAGAAAGAGTTAAAAAGCAACGCCTCATTAGTGCTATTGAAAAACTATTAGAAACCTAAAGTAATGTATTTTTAAAATATTAAACACGTCTTGTTGGTTCAGAAGGAACTAGAAAAAAAAACAAATATGCACAGATTTATTCATAAAATTTACAGCACTCAATTGATTTTATTGAAAAAATACTATTATATACAAAGCAGCATGAAACAAAATGTATATCGCAATTGCGGTATATGGTAAGCATCATCATTCACAAAAATATTAAATTAATCAGCCATATGCGCCATTTATGTATGTATAATGTAAATTATTTTTTTAACTTTCATAATTATTTCTTTCTAAATTATTATATGTAAAATGTGAATTTATTATCATAATAAAATCAATCGTAACGATATGCACGCGTGAAATGACTTATTCCAGCGCTTCTCAAGCAAAATTTTCCAAATCAAATGTCAAAAGAGACTTCTTTATTTTTATTTAGACATCCTTTTGTGTATAAGGTTATATATGGTGCACAGCGAATTGTGTCTGTCATATACAGAATATGAATAGGTCACTGTCTGATAGGAAGCTACTTTTATAAAATCCATATACTCGTAAAAGAAAGCCCAAAATGCACGTCATGAATAGGTACCCTCGACCATGTTTTGTTTGAGTATTTTCCATTATTAAAAATAGATGAACGAATGTATATTTGATAGCTTTTAGAATTTCGTACAATAGTAGCGTCAAGTATTCTGAGATGATAATCTAAACTTGAAACTTCGACAATGGTTAGTCAAATGCTACGTTTGGTCAGTGTTATTACATGGCGTGGAATCATGGACCCTCAAAGTTGGTTGTATGAACCGATTGGAAGCATTCGAAATGTGGATACATCGGAAAATGCTACGGATACCTTGGACGGATATAATCAGCAACACAAGGGTTCTTCAAAGAGCCAAAGTTGATAGAGAGTTGCTGACTAATATTAAAAACCGAAAGGTGTCCTATTTGGGTAATTTACTTAAAGGAGAAAAATACACATTACTGCACCTGATCATCCAAGGCAAAATAGAGGGTCGAAGAGGTGTTGACATTAAGAAAATCTCCTGGCTCCGCAATATACATGATTGGGCTGGAATAAGGAACGTTGGGGTTCTTTTTCGGGCTGCCGGGGACAAAGATGCCTACTCTCAGGTGATAGTTAACGTTGGGGGGACCTGACATGACACTAGGAAGAAGAAGAAGTTACGTCAAGTGCCCAGACTATATACCAATTAAATTTCAATTCAAAAGCTTAATAAATCAATATTTCAAGATAACGAGGTAGTCGAGAGGAAGATGCAAATCTCTTATAATATTAATTACGTCTTATAATATAATAATCATTTGTAACTTTTTTAAATGTTGAAATAATTTGTACAAGTAATCAATTGTTTCTTTCAAAGTTACCCAATAATATAATATTAAATTTAAAATTCCCGACAACATACATTGTCTCATGTTGCTAACAACATTTTAATCTGTTATTCGTATTTCGAGTATTGGTATCTCATCGTTTTATGTATGCCAAACAAATAACCTTCAATAAAATTGAAATTTTGCTATTAATTTTTACAGTCATTTTAGAACTATTTACTGCCTTAGGGTTCTACGGGTTCGTCGAATTTTGATGCTGGTTCCTGACATAAAAAATGTTGACAAACCAAACCCATATTCAACAGCTGGTTGATATGAGAGCGATAGGAAATATGCTTTGAGAATAGTAGTAATGTGCGTTGTAATCTAGGAAGTAATGAATTCAATGTGTACATCCTATTACCTCATCGAAGTTTAAAAATGTATTGAAATTTGTTTCATAGCACATTCTCTAATGCATCGTCGAACATATAAGGCTGGTGAAAGAATTTTTGCTTTCCATTCAACATTGAGAATCGTACATTGTTCTTCAGTTCTCTGAAATACCTTGTCCATCTATCGAACGTCGATTCATCTTCTTGTTTACCTCAGTCTTACCAGAGAGACCATTACTAAGATGTATGACAATCATTTCAGTTCAGTAATTGTCTAATTGCTTGTCTCTATTTCGCGCAGTCCTCATTAAAGTATTTTTGTTGAGAGTGAGTGATTTTTAAATAACTTAACCAATGAAACTTTTATAGAACGTTGGTTATTATGGTATTAACTGATTAATTATGGTGTTTTCTATCCAAATCATACCTTAGATTATCAATAATAAATAAGTCATATTTCAGGACACTAATTTTCGTCAAATTTGATCTGGATAGTTAAAAACATAATGTGGATTTTTTCTCGGTGACACGTAATGATTCTTTTTCCGCCACATAACTCTATCGCGAATGATAATCTTCGTCTGGATTATTGAAATGGATATTTGCTTCCAGGTCACCAACCTTGGGTGCCTTTTTCTCGTTCTTCAATCAAAATCTATTACAAGTATAATTCCACAACAAGTTTTCTTCAAAAATCTCCGTCAGCTCTCTCTTAGTTGGCGGTTCTTCATGCTTCTTTGAATGAAATAAATTCACATCATCTCACATGCATCATTTATCGAAGTAAATTCATTGTATTTGCATGTCACTGGTCCATAATCGCTTTTTCATATTTAGTTTCTATCTTTAGTTCTCCCTGTAGAGAGATAAATCTATTGTATGGCTATGCCACTTTTGATCTTATTAAAAGGATTTGTGCTATTTCTTCTTCCTTAAATAAATCAAATAAGGTATTTTAAAAACCAGTACTATTTTAATAAAATGTCCTTGGATTACTTTTTCACCAAGCACCTAAAAACCACATTTAATTGCATGTTTTTGTTCTCGTTATATTAGCGCAATTTGATCAATTGTAAGTGTATAATATGTTATAAATTGAACATTTGCGGAATTAACGTTTCTTTTTTCACGTTTAATAAGCGTCCTAGACGCGAGTTAGTTCTCTAATCGGCGCTTTGTAAATGGTCCTTTTATTAGTATTATTTAAATATTTACCAAAACATTTTAAATTGTCCCACCAAAATAAAAGAGGAAGAATTATAAAATATACAATCTTAAAAAAAAATATCCTTTCCATTATGTAATTTCAAATATACATATATTTTTAATACGAGTATTTTGAAAATCAAAGAAACCGTTTTCATTTCACAAAAATAATCACATTTACAGATCATAGTACCTCTCTAGTCAAACATAAATCGATAGCATACATGCTTACCTTCTGAGAAAATGTCGTTAAATAAACTCTTTTAAGAATTGAGACTGAATACGAAGCTTACATATTTTTTTACCATGTGATCAAATCTGAGCGTCGTGATTATCTGATATATCTCGAACTAGACGCACCCCCTATCTCCATCCCTTCGAGCCTGGGGCATGCATGAATGCAGCGCATTAAAAGGATCCTGTTAACTCATTTGTTTGATCCATCAATCTCATAGAGCACCTTCTTCCAGCATGCCTTCTCTTAACTGGACCCCTGACCACCAGCTTCTCTAGACTTTCATAATTATTTCTAGCAACATGCCTTAAGTACGTTAGGATCCTTTTTTACGTGTTGTTGAAAGTTTTTCGATAATTTCCAATTGTTGGATGACAGATACGTTAGTGCGGCTTGTAGTCCATGGAATTTGAAGCATTTTTATACAAAGAAGTCAAAACCAAACATAATCGAAAGATACAAACACAATAAAAAGTTTAAACCTTAGAGTAAAAACTACGTTAACAAAATAAAAATTTATATAATAAATTATTTCATGTATATACTAATGTGCACATAAAACAGTTGGGCTATATCTTAAACTTCAATTAAATATATTAGGTTATTTAAATATATTTTCATGAATATTTTTGATGGTCGAAACACGAGTATGGAATATCAAAAACGTTTGTGGATTTAACGTATGTACATATTGAGTTATCAACATGAACTTTAACGCAAAACAAATAATTCATTTTAAACTTTAACTAGATTTATCGAGCCATTGTTTTTCTGTTTCAACCAACAATAATGCTACAGCTCCTTTCAAAGCTCAAGGCTTTGAACCGTTTCATTGAATGAACCTAATTTTAAAGTAATTTATTGTAAAAAATAAACCGTCTTATTTATCGATAAAAGGGATACGTGATTCAGAAAACAAAAATAAATACCAACAAGGACTTGCCTTTAATTATTATGCAAGTTAAATCAACCGTTAAAATGCTGACAATAAAAACAGCATACTTGACGGAATGGGAATACTCATATTTTTCATGTTTTTCTTTGCTTCCAAGCTATTCATTTGGGATTCTTATAGCGCTATAAAGCAACACTCAAAGCAGCGCTGTATAATATAAAAAAATATGCATCCCGAAAGGTTGTAGAGCTTTGTCTTGGAATTTTGATTTCCTGGCAATTGGAACTCCGGATTTTATCTATCAAGACAGTGCGCTTGCTGATTTACAACAGTTTGTACATAATACCGAAATACACACATAGGCATCTTTCATCAATAAGACGATTGATAATTATACTTGATTTCCAGTCATATAAATATTTAAAAATATATATTTTTAATGACATAATCATAAAGTGTCGAGCTGTAGACTATCTAGTTAAAAAAATGAATAAGTTTTTTTTTCTGTCTGTTCCAAGTCTAGTGTCTCACCTCATTGACAACCTTCGTGGTATATTTCGTGAGATGCTGCTCTTCCATCCAAGTTTAATTCTCGATGGTGAAAAAATCAAGGGATCTCAGTTTAGTCAAAGAATTCAGTAAATAAAAAAATTAAAAATACTTGCACGCACTAGACGTGTGTGAGATGGCTGCTTTTCCACGTGTGGCAGTATTTCCAATACGTACAAAGGCGAACTGTGAGCTGATAGCTTATTTCAGTGGATCTTAAATCGAAGGTTCGATTCTTGGGGCCAAAGAAAACCTTGTAATACACCCCGATCACATTATTCAATACGTTAACAATTTGAGTTTGTTGATGGATACCATGAATGAATAAAATAAAGGACACCGATCGGAACATCTGTTGAACAGTTATTTACCCAAAATCTCTCCGCTCTTGGCCGAAATTGTCCCGTGCCTTTCTCACCCCCCAGCCCCCAACCGTTGAAGCGTGTATATCGGTACCAGTTCGAACAGCATTTAGTCTTGTTTGCGCTCCCCTGAAGATGAGGTGAAAGCCTTGAAACCGGTAGGGTTATACCGTCATAAAAAAGTGGAATAAACCGTGTTTGATAAAAATAAATTACAATAAAGGATTCTCTTCTATTCCAGCCTTTCTGATGTCATAGTCCTAACATCGACTAAATAGGATTTGTGAAATTGTATCTGTCTGATCCCGTCTTTGTTTTTGATTGGTTTTTCAATGATTTATCTATTTTGTATGTATTTTTTACGCAGTGCGAGTTGTGCGCCTATAGATGGCCCCGTATTGTGTTGGTAGCATGTTATTTTATGATTTGATACCTGTTTCATTCTCAATTATTTTTATGTTTTTTTGTATATTCTATCATACTTAATGTGTTGAGCGCTCACTACCGTCTTTTTTTATTTTTTGTTATAGTTGTTATAAGATACATCGTACCGTTTACTTATAAATCCATCTGAAGTCTTTGCTGACTAGTTATTTGCTTATTCACTATTTATTTTCTTCTCGGTCTTTCTACTGGTTATTATCATAAAATTCGGACTTGTGTCAGTCTTGTACTGAAGGTGAAATAAATAGATCAACCGACTGCACATATTATACTATTGACGGGATTACATAATAGCTTTAGTGATTCAAGAGACTTGTTTCTTTTTTAACTATTTGCTTCTTTTATACTCAGATCTTGTCAATTTGTATTACGTTCCCCAACGTAATAGTGTTACGAAGGGGAAATGAGAAACGAGTTTCGGTGTGTTATGATCCGTGAGTGAACTTGTCATTCAGGTTACGTTATACGCTCATTCTCGGTCTCGCTCACTTATCGCTAAAATTGATTAGTGTGTCACCTGCCATCTGTTACACGTTTTTCCAAATACTATAATGCCATCAAATCTAATATTATCAATCTTTAACTGAAACGGAAATTTTATCCTTACTGGCTTTCTTCCGCATGGCCGTAAAATTAACGTAATTGATTCTCCAGCCATAAAAAACTTTTGTCTGACTAAAACTTCTTCGTGTTACCTCCCCAGTCATAAAACTCTTTAGCAGATTAACTATTTTTCATGATACCTCTCTGGCCATGCAACTTTTTATTTAATTAAACCCTCTCAATTAAAGAAATCCTTAATGACGCGTCTCCAGCACACAAACTCTTTAGCAGATAAACTTGTTGCATGCTGCCTCCCCGGCAACACAACATTTTATTTTATTTAACCTTCTCAACGACGCCCCTCCAGACATAAAACTCTTTAGTATATATAATATTTTGCATGATGCCTAAAAAAATAAACTTTGTAATGGTCAATAAAACACTTAATTGTTTATGTTTCGAAAAGGATTCTAAACTTAAAACTAAAAATGTATAAAACATTTAAAAAAATTTTTTTTTGTTTATTTATTAATGCTGACAAGTGTTTACGATCATTTAGAAAATTGATCTCTTTTATTTGCTAATCGATTAGATATTTTCGCAATTAATTATTTATGCTACATATAAAATTGTATTACACATAATAATTAACTAATTGCGGTCTTAACAAGTTTAGATACATTGTTTCTTAACACAAATTCAATTGCGTTATTTTTTAACATAAATAAAAATAAACTGACAACTAACGAAGTCTTCGTTAGTTGTCAGTTTATTTCTTCGTTAGTTGTCAGTTTATTACTTAGTTAGTTGTCAGTTTATTAGTATTAATAAATCTACTGAGAAAATTATTCAAGTATTGAATGTTGTCTTATAAAATATCAATACGACATCAAAATGGTTTTACATTTACGATCGTCTTAATCCAGCTTACAAGTTATTTACAATTTTCACTCATATCTGCTGATTCTCGGATGGAGAGAGATCTCCGTTGAGACAGATGGAGATTGGATAATAAATTGCATAACGAAAAGAAAGTGTGTTGATTACAATAACAAGTGCATGATGTGGCCTATATTATGGAAGCGTCTTTTTACAAGCCATTTCATGTATCTTTTCGCGTCGATTTCCGCCAATTTGAATGCCAAACAATAAAATGATGTCGATGAGGCGTGAGAGAATAAAAAGGTTATTTTAATTCTTCATCAGTCAGTCAGTTTAAGTTCTCCGTAACTGTGGCTCGCTGAAAGATGGCCGTTGGGGCGTATGAACTATAACTGTAGCTCGCTGAAAGATGGCCGTTGGGGCGTATGAACTATAACTGTGGCTCGCTGAAAGATGGCCGTAGGGGCGTATGCACTATAACTGTGGCTCGCTGAAAGATGGCCGTAGGGGCGTATGAACTATAACGAAATTTGTAAAAGGCTTTTATTTATTTTACAAAAAAATTAATATGATCATGTATCCGAATATTATGGCAGACTCCAATGATTTAAAATCAAATTGGGAAAAAATCTTTACGTATAGTCAACCCACTTTGGAGTGTTGAGCGATTCCATGATGTCCTTAGTATCTTCTTCTTCTTTTAGGCCTGTTGACCTGTTATGGTCTTGCATCATTGTTTCCCCCTTGTGACGTCGTCTGCCAGCTGTCTTTCCCTCTTTTGGGAGGTCATCCTGGAGATCTGCTTGCTTGAGGTATACTGTCCCTGGCCATTCTTACGGCTCTAGGTTTCGCCATTCTGGATACATGTTCGTTCCAGAACCTTTTTCTCTGTCGTCCCCATCTGACAATATCTTCAACTTCGCACATGCTTCGAATTTCTGTGTTTCGTACTCCATCACGAAGGGGTTTGCCAGCGATACTACTGAGTACCTTCATGTCGCTGGTTCGAAGGAGATTTTTGGTTCTGACAGTGTCGGCTCTGAACTCTATGCTGTATGTAATTATGGGGCGGACACAGGTCTTGTATATCCTCACCTTGCTTTGGATGTTCATAAACTTGTTTTTCCAGATAGTGTTCTTTAAACACCCGGAAATAGCTTAAATCCCATGATAACAATATATACGCTCACAGACCTACTCACACAGTCCTTAGTATCTATGTGAAAAATGAAATTTTCTTTCTTAGCATGGACTGACTCCGGTGTGATAACAGGAGAATCCTTTATAAACCAACGCATTTCACATCATCTTTTATAGTACGAGTACATTCGGTTCGACTTTAATACGATCTCTCTGGCTCAATCAGATGGGCTACATCCTTATTGATATTTAAGAATAAACTTAAGAAGCATTGTTTATCTCAAAATATTATTTTTTCAATAACTGCCAAACACTTCCAAAACAACTGATGACTCCCGTATCCTAGTTGGTAACACGCCTGTCTCTCAAACCGGAGGTTGCGGGTTTAAGTCTCACTGGAATCCAGATTTTTTAAAAAGAGATTCCAGCCTGGTTTTCACTTAAGACGTCTTTAACATCTTTCTGGATGGCTGGAAGAGATTAAACCAATGATCCAACTCTCTAAATGAGGTAGTATTTTTGGACTAGACGGTGAACAATAAAGTAGTCTGGAGGGTGAAATTCTGTGAAAAAGTGTATGTACATATTATATAACACGAGTACGCTTAAATAATGATCCATAATTTACCGGTTTCGTTCAACAATGAATATATTCACCATTATGAAAATACTCACTGAGCGAAACCGAATGGGTAATAAGTTGGAAAAATTGTATCAAATGCACAAGAATTGTCGTTCGAAAAATTTTCAGTAGTTAATCTTTACTTAATAATTTAACTGTGTTAATAAATAAAATCTGGTTAATTGTTAAAAGTTTTAGAGTTACTGATCGATAACTTCTCATTTCCTGTGATATAATAGTTAAAGTTTAAATAGTGTAGTAAATCATGAATAAGTTATTATTCTGTAAAGATTTCGAATTTCCTGTTACATTTTAACTATTTTACAATATTATAACATAAAGTAGGTTCTTATTCAATGTGTGTCATCCTGAAGGCTTCCTAAAATACCGAACATTTTTGTTTCATATTTAAAATGGATTTTATGGTATAAGATTAATTTAATTAATTTTATGGTATAAGATTAATTTTATGGTATAAGATTTTATGGTATAAGATTATTATCATACAAACGTAAATATTTTACGTATGGGTCGAACCCCAAAAGAGTGGTTGTATATGTAGAATTTTTGTATTTTCTCTCTCAATATTATTCAAGAGATATATTGAACTTTGTAAATGCACTTACAACCCGCATGTAGGAAAATGGCCTACGGATGACACATCACTATTCCTTACTAGCCAAAAAATCAATTGTCAAATTTTGGTTTTTCTATCATCGTCCTTGCACAATTCATAATATATTGTTATTTTATGTTTATGAAATTATACTGCAGATATATTGAAGAGTTTTAAATAAAAACAGTGCAGACCACCTTTATTTATTTATTTGATAATACAAATATTTATAAAATGTTTTCACAATATATAAAAAAACAAGATAAACAAAAACGAGCAATTCCAAGTGAACATGAATTATATCGATGTGTGTTGGTTGCCTGACATTTTTCGTAACCCCAGTAAACAAAGCTTTTGTCTGTATCTTGTATTATAAGGTGAATTACTGGTATGTACCACATAATTCAGTATAGTCGACACTTTATTATCCGGGTCGCATTAACCAGGTTGCGGATTTACCGGGGCAGTAAAAAAATCAGATTTTTTTAATAATATACAATAATTATTCATCAGTGTTATAAAATTCGTTTTTTTTACCTCGGATTATCGAGAGTCTACAGTATTATTGAAAATGAGTAGCTTTGGTGATATTCTTTTGTGAAGCTACATACATTTTGATAAGCTAAATAGTTTAGACAAGAACGGATTAAACGCTAGTATTTATTGACATCTTCAATATTATGGGTTGATGGCATAATAAAAGAGTATGTTATTAGAGAAATAAAAGTAATAAACAATTTCACACATTTTTTTATTGTTTAAAAGTGGAATAAATATATTTCCTTAATCATTATAAAGTAGAATAAATGTATTTCTTTAATCATTATAAAGTAGAATAAATGTATTTCATTAATCATTATAAAGTAGAATAAACGTATTTCATTAATTATTATAAAGTAGGATAAATGTATTTCATTAATCATTATAAATTAGAATAAATGTATTTCATTAATCATTATAAATTAGAATAAATGTATTTCAATAATCATTATAAATTTTCTTCTGCATTTAATATAGTTATAGTTCATTCCCTCCCAGCATTCTTCGTATGTGTCTCGATTTCAGGTAGTGCCTGTTTAACTATATTATTTGTTAACGTTATAAAGCTTTCATCATCATCCTTTCGTGTAACCCATGACTGAGCATCGGAACTCACATGATAGCCTCCAACCATTCCTCTTTATCCATCCCTGCACTCCGCGGCTCGAAGGGCAGTTGTTAAGGGTAGTCCAGTTACGTATTTCACTTGGTCAGTCCAATGCATTGGGATACTTCCTCTTAAGCGTAGTCCTTTCATGCCTCCAATAATCACAAACCTCTTCGAACTGTCTCCTTGGCCACGATTAATGTGCCAAAAGAATTAAAGAACTCATCGAATACATATTGTCGACAATCTGCCGGTGACTCTCAGTTAGAGAATTGAGGCATTAGATCATCTTTCTGTCCATGAAATTAGTAAAACCCTTCTCCAGCACCACATTTCAAATGCGTTTAATAACATAATCTTTAAATAATATTAAACAAACTCTATTTTTAATTGTATGTTTATGTGACAAAAATAATTCAACTCAATTTCAAAAACCCACGTTGTATAATATATTCTCACATCAATATTTACATTTCAATGTAAGGTTCCAATCTATAATCACATTTTAAATAATTTTCACAAAATTCAATAAAAATATAGACGGGTTTCTCAAAAACAACACAATAAAATAAAACACCTCAAAAAGCATTAAAAACCAAAAGTATTAAACTACTACGCCCTAATGCCAAGTTATAAACTACAAAAAGGGACATAATTTTAACCGTCTGAGTGCTGAGAGTCTATATATAGACGTTTCATAGTATTGAAAAAAATGTCCAGCAGTAAAATGGTTAACTTGATTTATTTTCAACAAGGCGTTTCTGAAATTTATATATTCCGGAAGAAATATTGCATATATATGGTTTATCATCCAGTCATGTAGGTCATGCCTGAGCATTGTGACTCCCATGATAGTTCTTGGCAACTCCTTATCCATCCCTGGACTTCAAAGTCCAAAAAGTTCGTTGTTAAGGGTAGTCATGTTGCCGTCCTCACTCGATCAGTTCAACATATTGAGGTTATTTCTCTTGTGCGTCATCTTTCCACACTTCCAGTGACCATAACCTATCCAAACTGTCTTCCCTGGCCACGAGGAGCAATCCATCCTAAGAATCGGAGGGTTCATCGTAGGTATATTATCGACAATCTGTCGAAAACTCCCAGTTCTTCAACAACGAAGACATTTGGTTATACCAACCAAATTGATTGATCGATGCAGATAAATGTTGTCTACTTGATCTACGAGTACCTTGAGACATTTACAAGTTTTTGCAAGTAAATAAATGCAAATTGACAATTTTTTTGTGTTATTTGTAATATTTTGAACAATGGGGTTAATCTTTTTTTGAGCAAATAATTATTTGCAAAATCAGTTGTATTTGCAACAAAGCATTGTTAATGCCTCACGGCGGCAATTTAAAACGAGTTTATGTAGAATTTTTAACCGGCACGCACGCGCCAAATCCAAACCCATCGCAAGGGTCCAATTCCTTGAGGTAATTACATCCACGATTGCACCATACGAGTTTCTGCAGTACCAACTAGTTGTTACATATATGGAAAAATACAATAGAAAACCGAAGCGTAACCAGCAATTTAATCGTTTAATCTTAAAGTTTCTTCAACACCAAGAAACGAGAGTTGGTCTTACGGATATGCTGTAAGAATTGATCTTTGTTTTTAACAACAATCTCCGTAGTCCAGTTGATAAAACACGTACTATGTTTACTCGTACTCGTATCTTCTACACGAACATTTGAGAATTCATCATCCTTCGTCGTATACTACCTTGATCAAAAAGTTTTAGGACTTTATTCATAAAATCATCAAAATCGATATGGTCCCCTTCAAAGTACTCCCCATCAACTGCAACGCACTTACGCCAGCGCTTTATCCAATTCTCGAAACACCGCTGGTACTCAATTTTCAGTATGTCCATCACAGCCATCTTCGATTTTTCATGACATCTTCTCGGGTGCTGTAACGCGTTCCGCGAAGTGGTTTTTTAAGTCGGTTGAACAGGAAAAAGTCGCAGGGAGCCAGATCAGGCGAATTTAAAGGCTGCTGGATAGTAGTCGTGTTATTTTTGGTCAAAAACTCATGGAAATCATGTCTTTCGCGATTTCAACGCAGTCCTTTTTTTGCATGAAATTGAGGTCTTTCGGCACAAGTTTTGCAGCGACACGTCTGAGGCCCAAATCACTAACCAAAATGTCTTGAGCGGATCCATAAGCGATGTTCAAGTTCTCTGCCAGCTCTCTGATGGTCAATTTGCGGCTTTCGGCCAACATTTCTTTGATTTTATCGATGTTTTCATCGGTTTTCGACTGCCACTGCGTTCGTCATCCTCGACCGACTCACGATCACTTCTGAAACGTTCGTGCCACCAAAAAACACTTCACCTACATTTCCAAGGTCTGCGGACCGTTAAATCCGTTTTTCACACAAAATTTAATGCAAACTCGTTGATGCCATTTTCAAACTTGTAAAAAATCGAAAACACGCACAAAGGTAGATGTACTCAGTACAGCGTAACTTTTACAAATGTCAAGCTATGACGAAAATAATTCCAATCGGGTGACTGACAGCGCCACACGGTGGCCGGTCCTAAAACTTTTTGAACAAGGTAGTATATCGTAATAGTCTAGATATGCACTCAATATCAGAAGCAGCAAAGCCAGTATCTGGTGAATATTAAATAAAATATTAAACAATAAATCACTTTGTTATTCCTCAAATCATTTTAATCTCTGCTTTACGCATTTTTATCTCGTATCCCGAAGAGCAGGCGGAATGATACCCTCGGGATATGAGATAGAAATATGTATAGCGGGGATTGATGAAATTAGTGGAATAACAAAGTAATTTATTCTAAAATATTTTAACTTTCAGTTGCAGAAGTCGAAACCTTTGAAATAGTAAATAAATTGTTGTTATATTTATACGTTCCGGATTTTTACATATTTTTGCAAATCATTCCGATCGAGTATAGCTTTGGAGATAATTTTTTTGATTATATGATAAAAACACTTTTGAGGCAGATTTTACAAAATAACACTTTCCAAGTCAATTATTTTTATACATACCGTCATGCTATATCATTTTTGGGATAGTCAGAGTGGACCAATCTTCACACCCTTTACAAAACAAACAACATTTGTCTCATCTATAATGTTATACATCTCTGTTTCTTATGCTTATTCCTTTTCCCTCGGTAAAAATTTCTTCAACTATATCCTACTCTGCCTACCTCTTCATCGCAAGTCATTCATTTCAGATAAATCAATAATATGTGTTTTGTAAGTCTGCCAGAATCCATTCTCTCGATATTTCCAAACCATCTCAAAACTCATTTGCTTCGATTTCAAAAAACTTTGTATTGATCATTGAAGTATAATGTATGACATTTAAACACAAAAAAAAACAATATTCGCCAAATGTCCACCTCTTGCAGCTCAGATGTCCACAGATGTCCACTCTTTTGTCAAAATTTTCGATAACATTTTGGCATAATTGCGATTCTAACTCACCAATAACGCGAATAATTTCGTCCTTCAGCTCAGGAATTGATTGAGGGTCATTATTATAGACCAGGCTTTTCAAGTAACTCTAAAGAAAATATCCCAACGGTATCAGATCACATGATCTTGGTGGCCAATTAACATCACCGTTTCCAGAGATTACAATACATAAAATAATTCAACAATTTGAACGCGTTGTTGTATTGTATACGACTCCATTTTTATAAATGCCATACATTATACTTCTCAAATATCACAATCCCCAGGCAAGTTCGCGATGCCATCTGTGTTTTATCCAAGAATAAAAAAAACGCTCAATTTGAAAGACCCTTTATATGTAAGAACTGGTAAGATGCATTGGTTAAATACTTTCCGTATGAGACTGATTGGGAGATTGCTCTTGACAATATAATAAAGTTCAGTCGTCCAAAGGAACTCCAAACCAGTTTTGCTCTTCTATTTATTACATTGAGAGTGCACTCTTCAAATGAAATACTTTGTTCTAAGTAGGTATATTGTTGAACTTATTCTAGCTGTGTTCCGTTCACCTGGATCGATTCAATTTTAGTATTTATTTAATCTGTATTTATTGTCGTACCGACATTGATATATAAATTCTTGAAGCGCTCTTGCGTTAACAGTCAAGACAACAGCAGATAGGTTTTTTTCAGTTTTATTCTAAGTAAAGCATGACTAAGAATTGAAAAGATTCAGTCCTGCGGTTGCGTTAGATGCCTCACGGGTTGCAGCGTTTACATATCGGCGCGCTCGGCTGGGCGGGCCCCGCCAAGCAGAGCACAACGGCAATGCTGAAAGAAACAAGTCTGAATCTGCACGGGCGGTGAAGAGGTCCCAGGCCTCAACTGAACTACTGGCCGAATATTATGATGCTCTGTTCGGTTTTTATTTCCAACTCAAGAATAAGTAACCATATAAGATTTTATAACAATCAATACAGTTATTTAAACATTGATTAAAATAAAAACCATCACATATTTTACCGGTAAATTTTTGCCATAATTGAAACAGCAAAATTTTTTGTACAAACAATTTCTACGTTTGATATATAAAAATTATAGATTAGCGGTGATGAACCAAAAAAAAATAGAAAAAAAATATTTAAACAGTGTTTTCGCTTTTGTTTAACTCTAGAAAACGAATTTCAATTTATAAGAAATAAACATTTAGTATCGATGTTTAAAATAAAGTGAGGAAAAATTATTTTTTTGTAATAAAAAATAATGTAGCAAAGACAATTCACAATTATGGAAATATGTGGGGGGTAGGAAATAAAGGTCTAGAGTTTCATAGAATCCTTCTAATCGAGATATACCCCCACCATTAGGAGGTTGAATCCAACCACGATAATGCCAGGTGATTGTTCACCCACAGATGATTGGAGCATTCTGTTTTTTGCTTGGATAAATATGTGTATTCATCACTGTTCTTGAAAAAATCGTCACAGTGACGAGGAGATGAAATATTAAATTGACAAAGTAATAACACCACAACACAAATAACTTGTCACGGTAATTAAGCCTATAATGCCAACACCGTGGATACAATGGATTGTTATAAATTTTATTGTCATAACAATGAAAGAATGGACTTATAAATTTAAAAAATAACGCGAAATGCTGAAACAAAATTCTAGGGTTGTTGAAAATTCTGTTAAATAAATTGTATGTCATTACGTGCCATCACGCTGTCTCCCTGTTGTGGTAAGCAGATAGGAGAAATTGCAAACTATCTTATTGTGACAAACATCTATTACATCCATACAGCTTTTCAAAAAACTGTTAAGATTTCCATGATTTTTTTTAAATTTCCTTTTTTCAAAAATATCATTCACTTAATTTAACCATATTTTCCTTGGTATTGGTATATAACTTTTTATGTTTATTTGATTTTATTACGTTTTCTTTGTGTAAAGTACAACTTGGCGGGTTTATCGTCATTTTGTGATCTCTAAGAATCAATAAAATCAATATAATGTTTAATATGACTGAAGTAAAAACCTGGGTGAATCCCCTAATAAGAATCAAACCAGTAATCTCCAAGTCGGAAGACAACTAGCATACGAACTAGGCTACAGGGATTAACAAAAAAAAAGTTTAAATAATTCAAAACATTTGATAATAATAATACCCAACACAATAAGGGTTGAATTTGGTAAGGCAATGTATCAAGGGTGCCACCTTTGAGCTGGTCAGGAGTTGGGATGTGTTGTTACTTGCGACTCGATGATTGTTCAATTCATGATTGACAACCTCCGTGGCCTAGGTTTAAAAAAAAGAGGTTCTGTCTACTTCTTACTTAAGACTGGTTTTACAACTTTCTGGTTGGTTGAAAAAGATTGATACATTGCAATAAACCCGCTAGGTTATATTACATACAATAAAAGTGGTATAGAATAATACAATGGTATGTGACAAACAGTCAGCGTGATGCAAGCATGCATCTTTGTTGCCAGGCGATTCAGAAGGATCAATGTGATGTACGTGGGAGGGTGTGTGTATGTGAGGGAGGATTGAGCTGTTGTCTCACAGAAGATCACAGGATCGGCGTGAAGGAGCAGCTCAAGATTGACGTTGAAGTGGTGAAGAGATCGTCGATTGTGAGGCTAGATAATGATGATAAATTCAATACAATTTAAATAAAAACGAATATAAAAATGTCATCTGTGACTAGAAGATAAGAGAGGATATTGGGAAACATAATAATATATGAAATAGGAAACAAGCTACGTCACTGAAGAGACGTATAACGGTTTTTATATTGTAACAATGTTCAATAATTTCACAAGAAAAATCATTAATAATGTGCATTCAATATTAATATTGTTCTCCTTTTTAGACATAATATGTAACACTCAATGCTGATTTGGATCTTAATTGATTCTGCGTGATGTGAAGTACCGATATAGGGAACGCGGTCCGTACCATCGCACTGTATCAGCGACTGTACTCTATATATTTATTTATTTGAGGAATAATAAAGTTCTCTTAAATAATTACAAGATATTATGAATAAAAATATAAAACTAAAATCAGTAACATTTTTTCTTTAAAAATAGTTTTAGTTAGACTAAAGAATGTGGGAAAGGGAATGGAAATATTCAGTGAAAGGAATAAATAACGGGTATGTTTAGACGTTGTTATCTTTGAAAAAAAATCTGTCTTAAATTTCCAAATATATGTATAAATATCTATGTAAGATACAAGGATTTCGATTGGTATGTACAATAACTCAAGTCAACCTTGATGCCAACAGGTTCGGCTTAACGGTTGACCTATAAAACAAAAGTGTAATATTGAACAATTATACAAAACAATTGAGTCATCACAATGCAAAACCCGCTCTGGAAGACAGTGAAGGTAAAAATGCACTCTGCATATAATTTAATAAAAAAATATTTTTTTATATACTCGTATTAATGTTAGGTTTAAACTAAATGTGTAGGTTAAAACTGTTATTACGGGATTGGTGTAATTTATTGATTCTAAAGATATAAAGCATTAAATATACATCGCTAACATTTCTTGACTTCATGGTCATGTCTATTCTTTAAAAAAGGAGAAAATAACATGCCGGTGTGCTCTGATCGTCTCAACTCAGGTATGCCATCGGATCCAGTTCAATGGTGTTCGGTGAGTTTGCTGGCTTGCGACGGCTCACTCACTTTAAAAAAAAAACTACATGGCTCAGCTTCGATTTCCAACTAAATTGACATTGGAATAGCGAGGGGGTTCCCAACTACAAAGCCCAGCAACGACGACAACGACTGGTATCTTTGCGACTCAATTGTTCTTATTCTCTCCTTGTACGTAATACATAAAAAAACCTTGTTAACTTGGTATATCATACTTTCAAGGTTTCTTGATTGGTTTTAGTCAATAACAGTCAATTTTTCGTAATTTGTACGTGTTAATTTTATTATTGCTACAGTCATATTATAATTGTGTAATAATAAATTAACTTATGATCGTTATATTTGGTGAACGGTCGTTTTTTCCAATAATGTTTTCATTGGATTGATCTTTGTCTGCCTCCAAGTGTGAGAGGTATGGATGACGTATGCAACTTCAAGAAACACTCAAACACAACCATTTTGGAAAAGTCTAATAAAAATGTATGAATGTACGAATAAATAAACACTACACTCTACCTAAAGCCGAATGTGTTACTATTACATATCACAAGATCTACAAAGGTGTCTAATTAGTTCGTCTTCCCATGGTTTTATGCGGGTTTTTTTACCAATTTTTTTTTAAACATATGGAGATGCTGGAAAGTCTTTAATCACCACAATCACCAGGTTAATATCCTTAAACAAACGTTGAAATTTTTATTTAATATTTTTAATCAGTCAATTAGTTCAAATCCTTCGTTAAACTGCCCATGGGGAGGGCCTGTTGTCTAAACGGCGCTACGTAAATTGTTATTTTATTATTATTATTTCATCTTTTTTAACATCCCCATCCCCTCTTAACCAAGCATCACAGTGATAAGAAAAAAACTCGATCAGGAGGTATCAATGGGTTTTTTAGCCCATAACTTAATATGTTAAGATGAAAACTATAATTAGTGAAACCAACATAGATAGTTATAATATAGTATTGAAATCAAATAATATTTCATATACGAGTAATACGCTTTTAATATTTGTAGAAATCTAATCATTTTTCACAGTTATTTTGTTTAACACGTCAGTTTTGGAACATTGTAATAAATTCTTTTCTTCGTTATTATTAAAACTGTAAAATAAGTCGGCCTTTCGTATGAGGCGTGTATTTTATTTTAATGTCCTTTAAATTTAAAAATACTTGTTAAAATAAAAGTATTGAATACGTATTTGAAACAGTCTCCGAGAAGTTTTGAGATTATTTATATCAAATAATGTTCATTAGTTATCAGTTTAAATTAATTAACTTCCTTATTACCAGTAAGTTATTAGTGGATAAGTTCTGGTAATGTTTCTGATTAATTGACTTTCTGCGTGGAAACTTGGAGAAAATAAAGATAGCTACTCCATTAATCAGACTGAAGTGTTGTAAGGAAGTTTCTTCTTGTAGGCGAAAGTGTTGTACAATGCGTTGTGACAATGTTATCAGACCAATTACGCACTTTTAAAAGTTGAACGTGTTTGGATAAAAAATTACTCCTAAACACTTTTAGTATTCATTAACTTTGATCATACTCGTAACAATGGTTTAACAGTCGTGATCATCTTGCGAGCGATTTGAATGATACAACTACATTTTTTACAGTCAGTAACATTTCTACTACATTCTTGGAATAAGCTGATCGTTACATTTCTTCCAAGATCTTCCCCGTGATCGGGACCCTTCTACTTTTCCTTGGTTCACCAGTCTCTCCATTGCATCTTTCAGTCTGACTATATGGCTGATGTATTGTATTGTATTACACTTTCGTTGTATACACTAAAACCTGGTGTATTTATTGCCATGTAGTAATCTCTTCCAACCCACCAAAAATATGTTAACGAAGCCTTAAGTGAAAAACAGAATTGAATGCTTTTAAAAAAAATCCAGGTTAAAGCGGAATTTGAACCCGCATACATCCTCCGGCTGGGAGACAGGCGTCTAGCCAACAAGGCCATAGAAGGGAAGTACTTGTGAATTCGCAATTGTATAGTTGAAGACAAACGCTAATCGAATTGAAGGAAATACTGCTGAAATAGGCAAAGAGACACATACACATATTTCCCTTCTTTAACATTCAGACACTTTCTCATACTGTTCCTACGATTTCTTGTACTTCTTACTTTTCCTTGTTGCAAAATATCAATCACTTAATCCGATCAAGCTTTCTTTGGTCTTTCTCTACGTATGAGAAGGTGTATGGATGTAGAAGAGGCGAAGGATGTGTGTCGAGACAGGAAAGTCTGGCGCTCTACCTAGCCCGTCAAGGAGATGACGTAATAGTTTGTACATAATAATTTTTCTCATTGAAATGGTTGAATTGAAGAATGTACATAACAAGTTTTGATATCCAACGTTTACTTGATCCATAAACAAAATATAATTTCCTTTTGCTTTCTGGCTTACATATAAAAAAATCGCATTTTTACTCTCTTTAATAAATATTGTTGCTTGTAATATAAAACAAAGTTGCAATAGAAAACATTAAACGAAAGACGCGTTTGTCTAAAACATTTAATTTCAATACTATTTTTAGCCATCTAGCGACTGAAAGTGAAATTAAATCGTTATATTTGCAAGTAAAGAGTCGAAATCGATACACGAGAGAGTAAATTGTACATTTCTTTTCAGATTTTCGATTGTTTCACTGATATTAGTTGCACGAAATTTTTTAATTTTTTTAAAAGATATCGCTAAGCAGGCTCATAATTACTCGAGTGAAAACAAAAAATTTGATAACTATACATACAAAAAAAAAATATCTGTATTTGTTTTATAAGAAAAATATAAAATACTTCATATTTTTAGAAATCTATGAGTTACCTTTAAAAAAATTCAATGTAAAACATAATTGTTATTCATAAAAAGGTCCTTATAAAGTTAAGCTTTGTTCTAAAAGTTTGAAAACTGGAAAATTCCTCAAATATGTTAGTTTGAAATATTACTTTTATAATTTTTCCTACATATGATATTTTTACAAGCGTTATTTATATGAAAAATAGTTTTGTGAACATACATACATAAACTCACTACTACGCCGCTTCACTTAGCAAAGTTGACAGAGAGGATACATTTTTATATCGCGACACATATATTTTGCCTCATCTACATATACACAACTTCTCATACAACTCCTACAAAATCTGTAACTTTTACATCTCTTGCATAAACAATATAATTTCCTTGATCCAACCATACTTCGCTTGGTCATCCTCTTCCACAACTTCGACTCACATTTGCACTGTATATTTTTCTATCAGTTTTTCTCCATTAATTTGTTTTACATGTCCAAACCATCTCAGATGACTGTTTTTTTAATAACTGCATAAAATGTGATTTCAATATTTTCTTTATTCATCCTTTTTTCGTGGTAATAATATAAAATCGTTATAAAAAAAGTTTGTAATGTACAATAAAAAGTATTCGGTATTTAAATGGTTTCAAGAAGAAATCACATTTGACAGAAACTGTCATTTAATTTAAACAAAATTAAGAGATAAAAATAAATACCACAAATAACTCTCATTTCTATAATTAATATTTAGTACTTGTTTTAAAAAAGTATTCGTTTTATTATATACATTACAGAAAACGATAAAAGTCTGAGAAATTGTATGAGAATGTTTATTGATCCAGATTCTAGATGAAGGGAATAATGTATGTCGAGATAGAAAAGTCTTGCGCTCTGTTCTCTCTATCCACCTCGATAGGGTAATTGCATGATGGTAATATACGTATGAACTATATACGAGTACACTGCACTCTATTTTATCTGTGGTCGGATTAAAAATTACAGATTTTCTATAAAATTTCAAAATATTATAATACTTAAATTTTCTTTTAATCGGATTTTTACCACCCTGGTTTATATGATAATCGAGAGTCTACTATGATATGAATTTTTAATAAAGATCGAATATCTCAAATGCTCTTTTTGTAGTAACATCGAATCTAATAATTTCAAAACTTATCTCTCCTTTTACAGTAAAAGTACGCAAAAAAAGAAATGAGTGATTCACGAGTGCATTTGCAATATAACCACGTAAACCACTTGCGCACATATTTGCTGGTCAAGTTTCCTTTCTGCATTTGTTGTTGCATTTAAGATTACTCTATGAATCCTTCATTGAGAAACGCGTTACTGCTTGTCGTACAAAAATTTCAAAATCACAGTCATCAATAATATCCAAAAGTGGACGTACGTGTGATTTTTCAACAACTCTATATCGTAGACCTTCTGTTTTCGGTCATTTCCAGTTCGGTTTTAAATGCACCTACTTGGCTGATATAAAGTAACATAGTTAGAAATATTGTCATGTTAGTCCGCTTCTAAAAAGTCTACGTTGACTCAAGTGTCGTTGATTGCAAACGTTGTCTTTTTGTGTTCAGGTGCTTTAATGAGATATCTCCATTGTATCTTCTAAATCTGTGTCCGAGAGAAGTTCTTTTGAAGTGTAAAAGAAGTTTGAAGTCAATCTCGTATTCATCGAATAAAAGTATTGTTTGGAATCGATCCAATAGGACGCATGTTATCTGGGTATTAAGAAAGCGTAAAAATCATGACACAGAGTTTTATTTTAAATTTAATATAATATAACTTTAGAGGGAGAGATAGATTTTCTTTTCCGATAATTTTCTTTGGAAAGTTAACTTTCGTTTTATATTCGTAAATAAATTACATAAAATCACATATGGTATACTTGTAAAATAATCACATACAGTTATAAAACACATTTTGATGAAGATAATGATTATGTCAATAAAACGCATCTCTGGTATTGACATTTTTCCGGTAGTATCTTCCGATAGGAAACGATCGAGAGATTGATAAGGAAGCAAGCAAAGTTCCCACAAACCTTGTTCAACATCTCGAGCAGAAATCTGCCATTCCATCCTCAAACACCATCCTCTATTGTCTGCCAACTCTGCAAATACCACCATTGTCTACCGAGACTGATCAAATAAAAAAAATGCAGAATTGCGGACAACCTTAATTGTAGTACAGAAAATTGTGGGAAATTCGCAAATTCAATACCTGTGTTGCATACTCGTATTATTGTTCAATATTCACATCCTTGCGTTATGTCATCAGATTAACGGAGATAACACTTGCAAAATATCCCATTATGAACGATGTTTTCTTATGTAAAGGTAACAGTGGATTTTACTTGGACTTTGAATGCAAAATTGTCGGTAATTGGTTTGAAATTTTGTAATAAATTAATATTTTTTTCTTATTTAGTTTTCTTCCACTTTTTTTAACTTTCTTGACAGAATTTTGCTATTTAGTTAGTATTTTATCAGATGATGGAATAGTTGTGAGGTATATCGGAAGAGTTAAGAGTTAGCGATAGGAAACAAAGTAAACAGGGCTCAGAAATATATATGTATACTCTAACAGCACATTATCAAAATCTGATAAGGTGATAGTCTACAACAATAGTTTAGTGTCAAGACATAGAACAAGACTGAAAATAGTTGAATACATGCTGTTGAAATGCGTGCACTTAGAAGAATGGTAGAATATGGAATTAATTTAAGATGAATATGATTTTATGGCTGTAAATGAAGAAAAGCACTCTGAGATGGTTTGGACATGTGGAACGAAAAAATGAAGAAAGACTAACAAAACAAATATACAGTGCAAATGTGAGTGGAAGGTGCGGTAGAGGCAGACCAAGAAAAGTGTGGTTGGATTAAGTGAATATTAAAAAAAAAGTAAGAAAAATCGTAGGAACTATATGCGATGTATGGATTTGGAATGAATTTATATACGTACACATTATGTTGCTATCAAAATCGTAGGAACTATATGCGATGTATGAATTTGGAATGAATTTATATACGTACACATTATGTTGCTATCAAAATCGTAAAAACTATATGCGATGTATGGATTTGGAATGAATTTATTTATATACGTACACATTATGTTGCTATCAAAATCGTAGGAATTATATGCGATGTATGGATTTGGAATGAATTTATATACGTACACATTATGTTGCTATCAAAATCGTAGGAACTATATGCGATGTATGGATTTGGAATGAATTTATATATGTACATATTATGTTGCTATCAAAGAACCTATATTTATTTGTTTCACTTAAATTGTGGATTTATTTTTATGTTTTTTCTCTCTGCCATCTACTCGTATTTATTATATTTTTTTCTTCTTATTCTACATGTTCTAGGGTGTGGGCTGAAAAACATCGGGTGTCCTTGCCGTTGGGTTCGCTCTATATTGGTGGGGTGTATCTTGGCCAGCAGGATGTTATGAGATGAGCCTAGACCTTTTATTAGCTTCACATGTATGCGTTTTTCGAATGAGTTTAAATATATTATTTATATACTATGTTCCTATCGATAAACCTATATTTATTTAATGGATGTTGAAGAGGCGAAATATATGTATCAAAACAGGAAAGTGTGGTGATGTGTCATTTCTGAATACCCCCGCAGGGAAAGAGCTTGATATTATGCATGTATGTTGAAAAATATTTATCTCGTTATTTTTATAATATTATAATAAATTAAATTAACTTAATACATAACTAAAATAACTTTACACAATAATTGCGTTTATGCACACTTATCAATGTTATTTTTCCGTGAAAGTAAAGACGATCTCCGTAGCTTAGTTGGTAACACACCTGTCTCCAAGTCCGGAGGTTGCGGGTTCTAATCCCGCTAGAACCCAGATTTTTTTAAAAGGATTTATTTAAAGCCTCTTTAACATCTTTCTAGTTCGTTGGAAGACAACGTAACATGGCAATAATCACACCAGGTTGTTCTGTATACAATGAGGTGCATGGCCGCGCGGTAACGCACTGGACTCTCGTGCGGAAGGTCGTCGATTCGAACCCCGCGCTATACTTTTCCCCTCGAATGACACTTGATTTTTTCCGCCTAATATTCGGAGGTATAAGGATAGCTATGACTTCGATCATATATATTCTTCAAAAAGAAAAAAAAACATACATGTGAGCTCCGATTCAGTATAGCCATGTGACCAATGCGTTTGCTGGTGTGCAACGGCTCATTCACTTAAAAACAACTCCACGGCACAGCTTTGTTTTCTAATTGAATTGTCGTTGGAGTTGCGAAGGGATCCTCGACTACGAGGCTTCGCATCGAACGAACTGTATACAATGAAAGTGATATACTATACACGTTTCAATAATTTATACCCATTTATAGACACAGTTAAATATTATATCAAAGTGTTTGCTTTTAAAAATTAAATAATTAATTAATTAATAATAATCTTTTAGATTTAATATATTAAGGCTATATTTTGTTAATATTATTGGTGCACTTAAACGTCTTGCAAAATTTTATTAGAATTAATAAAACAAATATATTTTTATTGTCATGCGTAAGATAATGGACCAAACTATCAGTTTCCTAATGAGGTTTCTCTGACTTAACCCAGATATTCCGCAAACTTCTAGTTCACACTCTTACTTTTAAGCTTCCGATAATTCAGTAGTCCACAACCTTTATTATGTGCATCTAAATTTATATTTCAATTTAACTCGCATTTACATTTTGTAGTAAAAATTTAATCTCAAGCGAATGGTGCTTATAACATCAATTCTATGGCAGTATTTATTTTAGATAGGTAAATAAAATGTCAAATTCAAAGCACATGTGGTAGTTATATATATTGTCATATTATGTTAGTCCACTTCTAAAAAGTCTTATGCGTCACTAACGGATTGATTTAAAGCTTTGTCTCTTTGTATTCAAGTCCCTTAATGGGATGTCTCCATTGTACTTTTCGAATCCGTGTCTGAGAAATGTTCATTCGGAGAGAAGTAACATAGAACTTTACGATCGATTTCTTCTTCATTTAATAAATTGGTTGTTCCAAATTGATCGAACGCGGCGAAGTATAATGAAATGTATTTTGCCGTTGCTGGTCCTGTGGAGAAGAAATGTCTTTTAGTATTAGATATATGAGTGAAGTGTACAGCTTAAGGAAACATTTAAAGACAACCCTTTTTGGAAAGTCTTATCAAAGTTCATGATATTATATGAACACTACACAATACACTTCACCTAAAGTCGAATATATTACTATCACATATCGGAAGATCTTCAAAGATTTATTTGTATTTCGTCTTCTTTGGAAAATTTTCTGCGGTTTTCCAAAAAAAAAATTTTTTTAAACATATTCAAACGCAGGAAAGTACCTAATCTAATTTTAGCAGCCACTATCTTTGTATCCACACTCGACTCATACATTTATTTTGTAATATTTTTAACATTTCAATAATAGTGAGTCGGAATCCAGAGTTAGAGCGCTTTTGAGAAAAGTTCAGTTTTCCACGGTTTTCTTACCAAATATTTTTTTTTGAACTAATGCAGACACAGGAAGTGCATTGTCTAATAACCGCAGCCTTTATCTTCCTATACTTACACGCTATTTATTAAATTTGTAATATTTTAATAATGGTATTTCAATGAAAACCCAGGAGTGCTAATATGTTATGTTAGTTCACTCTCTCATGGCGAGATCAAATAAATGAGGTAAGCCGAAGGATCTTCTCTTCCTTCATTCCCTTAAGTGTTGAAAAGATTCCTGCCTACTAAAGTCAAAAGTTTACTCGTGCAATCTCTGCTCTTTCCGATTTTGGACTATGCGGACGTCTGTTACTTGGATGTTACAGAGAAAAAGCTGGACAAATAACAGCGTCTTCAAAATGTGTGTCTAAGATTTGTTTTCAACCTACGAAAGTACGATCACGTAACTTCATACCAGAAGGCATTGAACTGGTTGAACGTTAGAAAAAGACGCCAAATTCACATACTGTCTCTATTGTATACTATCCTTAACTGTATCGCCTCCCCCTTTATCTCGTCGAACATTTTCAGCGTCTACACTCAAACAGAGATTTTTTATTGGCTTTTCAAGTTCACCGCTCCTCTTTTTTTACGTCGTCCTTTATTGTCCATGCAGTGAGATTCTGGAATCAGTTACAAACCAATGTTAGACTCGCTTCGTCCTTGGCATGCTTTAAAAAACTCTTAATTTCTAGTTAGTAACATAACTTGTTTCATTCCCGATTGTTTTCTTCTCCACTGTCTTTTCCTTTTCCTTTAATTGATGATATGTCACTTTATGTGAAAAGGAATGTTGGCATATGCTCACGTATGTGTTCATGGATTTCATGGGGATGGATAGACATTTGAATGATTTTACGACCATGTAACTTACTTAATTTATTATTGTCCGGTTGGTTGTGATTGCCGCCTGGCAATATGCTTGCCTAATTATATTTGTTATAAAGTGTTAAATAAATAAACAAATGGTGGGTTCAAGTCCCAAATTAGAGCAAAGTGTGCTTTCTAAATGGCGCTGTATAAATTGTCCTTTTGTTACTACTGTATTATATTTAACTTACCTTACTCTGCATCATGTTCCCGGTGCAATTCAGCTTTCTTGTCTTTACTATAAATTTACAATAAGTTTTCTTTATTTACACCAAGATTAAAATTTACAATAAGTGTTCTTTATTTACACCAAGATTTAAAAAATGTGAAACTTTTGCATGAAGGTTCAGGACCCCTAGTTCTCGATAGTTTAACACGCGGAGGTTAATGAATGCGGAACAGTGACACGGAGCCAACAGACAGACAAACACACACACGTAATATATCAATCGGAAACCACAACAGATGTAGGCATCATTTCTCTTACTTACGCCGGTTACGTCACTAAAATACGTGTTATGGAGAAAAGCTGAATACTTTAGAGTAGAACATACTGAAATTGGCATCTCTTGTTATCAAAGCGCTTTAAATTATGTTATTTAAAGCCTTTTGCACTTAATTTTTTTTTAAATTTAAATCAGTTAATCTCAAAATTATCAAGAATTGTCATTTTTTAAAATTAGTTTTATTATACAGATTCTTGTAATTGCAAAATAACTTTGATTTGGTGGCACAAACCATGTTAGTTTGGATGGGTTACCTATTATAAAAAAACCCAACGCGTTATTATACTATCCTATGCCAGAAAATTTACAATGTGTCTTTGGTGGTTCGTCTTCTAAAACTACATTTTTTCAAACATTTGTATATGCGGGGAAGTTCCTAATCTAATGACTGCAGCCACTTCCTTTTTATCATTATACTCAATTTTTTAAAAATATTTTAAATGTCAGCAATTGTGGGTTCGAATCCTGAGTTAGTGCGCCCTGGAAGAGAGTCCGATTTATAAACGGCGCCGTATAAATTGTCCTTTAATTTTATTATTTTAGTGATACGAAATTGTCCTTTAATTTTATTATTTTAGTGATAAGTGATACAAAGTTACTCCAAAACGTCTCAGTTTCGTTGTGGAATATCTCAAATTGTTTGATTCGAAGAAATCTCTTGAAGTTTTCATATTTACCATTCAGTGACAAAAGATTTTAATTAAACTTTTTGGTCTCTTTTCTTACTTATTATTCTCATTTTCCTCAACAAAATAACAATATGATGGTAAGGGTTAGTAAAATATTTCAAGCAATGGAGTGTTTTAATTATTTCTACGTCTGCAGGCTTTCGCTATATTAAAACTCTTCCAGTTCTCTAAGTAAAAAATATATTGTACATGTTTCACTATACAATGTATGAAATGCATTATTTATAGTTAAGGTATTAACACTGTGGATGTTTCAAGACATTGTAATTTGTTAAATAAAATACTGTTTATTCAACTTTATATAACGGTATAATTGTACCGGTTTTATGGTTTTTAACTCATCTTCAGTGGATCACAAACAAGACTTGTTTGTACTCCCCTGATGATGAGATGAAAACCTTGAAAACGGTAAAGAAATTACAATGTTTAAATTTTGTATAACAATTTATTCGAACTAATAAATGACTTTCGTTTAATAACATTTTTTGTAAAATAAACTGATACATAAAATGTAATTCAATGTTTTTGAAATTGTGGGTGTTGACAGAACAAAAAAGTTAGAGTTTTGAAGGAAGTGAAATATTTATCGTGGTGAAAAGAAAATCTATCACTTAGTCGTCTATGCTTACCCCTACAAAGAACCAGGTTGATTGTAAATGTGGGTATAATATCTAAAAAATCTAGCTCTAATGTTCCAACGAATTAATAATATTCAACAGTGCCAATTACTGGTATCGTGTCTCTATAGAGGTGCGTTTGTCATATTTGATCAATTCCACTTGAACTGGAATTATTGAAATGTCTATCAAGTATGTGGCTAGAGCGAGCGCTATATAAGAGTGTGGTGCTAACATAATGCGAACAATTTATTATATGGCTATTCATAATGTTATATATAACATAATATAAATTGGTCTTTAGCTAACAACGAACGTGTATTTGTTCTAGCTTCCACTATAATAAAACACATTGAGAAATAAACAAAACTTTCTTATAATTTTACATATTTCAATAATAAAATGACTAACCTATCAGCGAAATAACTATTATAAATAAATAAAAAACAATTATTTAAAAAATTATTTTTCATTAAGTATCTCAAGAAGTTGATGTGGTCATGGTGACATACTCGTATTTAACGAATTGCATTAATCAATGAAAGCATTAAGCTTTTTCCTACTAGGCATGGAATTGTTGGTGTGTACCTATAAGTCAGACGGTTTTTGACATCTTTATTTAAAAATATATTTAAAGCATTATAATAAGTCAAAAGTAAATAACTCACTGTTTGTTGACAACTCGTTACGTTTTATTACTCTGTTTGATAAAATTCGATGAAGTTTTTACTGTCTCTAAATTAAATGCAAAGGTATACCTACATTAAAAAATGTACACTATTTAATATAGAGTAATGCTTAAATTTAATTAAATTATTTACATATAACATAAATTTTATTCGCATATAACAGATAGATCATCACTAATGTAAAAAGAAAGCGTGTTTATGCTGTATTAACTAAGATTTTTAATACAAAAGTCCAAAAAAATATGAAATTAGCGTCAAAATTCACGATTTCCAATAAAGCACAAGAGTTAAACTATTTCACACAATGTTATGATACAAATAACTAATAAAACATGGGGAATCCACTTATAAAACTACTGACGCGTCAACCCAAGCCACTTAATATAACGGCTGTAAAACGGATATATTAAGAAAAATTACAATGCGTCGATCAAAATTCATTTTAACAAATGACTTAAATAATCCTAATCTTCTACAGAGATGGCAGTATCTGTACTAATTGTAAAATACAGCATGAACATACGTCAAATAGGTAAAATAAGCTCAACAATATGAACGTGAATATAACCGCGATGACCTGTGTGGTATGGATTAAAGATATGGATAATACCATCATTGGCAATGAAACGTTTAAGCAGTTATCATTATATATGACAGAAATGACAAACTTGACCAAGGCCAGCAATATTCCATCTGATAGAAACCGTCGCGGGTCAAAGACAAAAAAGAATATTTAAGTGAAACGGTTGATATATGTATTATAAATCAATAATCACACTTTCAATTATTATTTTATAAATCAAATACTTTAGAATATTTAACAACAAATTACTGTGTTACTCTACTAATTACATTAATCCCCGCTACACGTGTTTCCTCCTCCTATCTCAAGCTTTTCTTCAGGCCGGATGATCTTGGTTTGTTTTGAGTCCTACGTACCATATATACCTATACACCAACAATAATATAGGTAAACTATAAATAGATGGGACTTAAACAACGTAAGAGTGGCATATGGACTGACAAAAAGAAACGTAGGCACAATATGAATTTTTAAATCAAATTTGACACACAAGATTGTCTGCATCATCGCCATTTTTTACTTGTGCCACTTTTTTTTATAGTAGAAAAAAACGACTTATTTTTTTCAACTTCTAAATGATGCAAAAAACCCCTCATACAATTGGGTAAACAAAAGCCAAAAAATGCGCTAAGCTATTATCTTTCATGATAATATACACTCTGCACGTTTGGAATGAAGTTTAGAATTTAAATTATGTTCCAACGACATCTATCCGAGAAATACGAAACTACTTTCCATACAATATGTTATATTATTTTAGTTATCTTGACGTCGTCGTAATTTGAAATATTACTCGAAACTAAAAAAATGAAACACATTACTCGAGATCTATTTACTTCTAAACAAAAAATGATCTCAATTTAATCCAGTTGACATCTGAAAGTTTGCAGGGGACGTAATACGTTTTTTCATAAATGTCAACTTTCAAACTACTCGTGTAATACGGATACGTATGTTCTCAAAATCTATTTAATGAGAAATGTAGGTAACATATTATTGCAAAAGATAAAACTTTTTTTATTTTTAATAAAAAGGAGATAAAATATTATACAATAACAACAAAGCTATAAAATCTACTGCAAAATATTAATGCATTGAATTGCAGGATGCAAAATGGTATAATTTCAATATATCATTATTAGTATTATATATTATATATGGTACATCGCCGTATTCACGAACTGCGATATTAAGAAGGTCTCCTCCATTCGTACACCGCCCTTTTGAAAGAAATTTTCGCTATTTATGTCTTCCATATTTCGGTGGATAAACCGAGGATTGAGCTTCTTAATAAATTTAGTCGGTATACCTGAGCCACTTCACATGAAACCTTGAGTAATCACTGTTTCTGTTAGTTTTGTTTTTAGACTTTTATCAATTTAAATTGCTTTCTTATAATTTGCATTTAATTTGGCTTAAACCAGTATTAACACTTTAAGACCCAATCGAAATCAAGATAACCTTCCCCATACTAGGCATGTTTTAGAGGAATTCTGATTTTTGTGAAGGACTAACTAAATTTATTATATCTAGGTACGTAAATAGAAAAATTGTTCCGAAACTTTATGTATTTATTTATTCACAATACTTTAATAACTAAATTTAGGATTCAAATTTTGCCAAAAGTCACCTTTGTGGAGAGTTACATCACACTGCCTACACATGTACCGGGTCTCGCTTCTAATATTAAGCTTATATAACACATGTTAACAAGGGTTTTCTTTTTTGTCAGTTGATAAAAAACATCTAAACCCATTTTTATACACGTTCCTTGACAATCTGTTAGGAGGATCCTGTAAATACCTTATTCTATTTGGACCTGGATACTAGTGGGTTTCTAGATTCATATGTCAAATTTTTCAAGATCTGACACTTCATTGCTCATTGATGACGCAACGTCAAAATTCATGCATATTTTGTTTGTCTTAGGGAACCTATCGTTTTAGAAATCAGGAACCTATCGTTTTAAACTTGAATTGTTTACGAAACTATTAACTAAATACCAGTAATAAGCCCTTTTACATGATGTAACACATAAAATTCGTGTGGGATGGATGAAGTTTAGATTAATGACGGGAGTTCTATGTGATCCCAAAAATGCCAGTAAAGTTAAAAGGAAAAGTATACCAAACGATTGTCAGTCTAGACGATGTATAACTCTTACTCCAGGCCACTAAAAACTTCTGAAATGCGCATGCTAAGATGGTCAGCTGGTGTGTCCCTAAGGGACAAAATAAAAAGTTCACGCATTCGTGGAAGCCTAGGTGTTATAGACATCCACAGTAAGATGGAGGAGAGGCGATGATGGTGTGAGCACGTTGGACGCAGAGCACCCTATCACATTGTGAACCAGGCAATCTCCATAGATTTTCCTCGAATAACAACCAGAGGAAGACCAAAGAGTTCATGAGTGGTGCAAAAAGATAACCTGATGCAGAGGCACGGCCTGGGGGACGTAGTCTGGGACAGAAGAGCATACAACCTGAGGACAAGGAGAGCTGACCCCAACAGTCTTCGCAGACAGTGATTTGGATGGAGCCAGGGAGAAGAAGAAGAATTATTATGTCCTTTTTGAAAGAGGTATCGATCACTTGAAACCACGGGACCTGGACTCAACACAAGTTTAGTTTATCACGTTGAAATACGAGATCGGGATACAAATTGTTAAATGTAAAATAAGTTAAACAAAAAAAATGAAAAAATATCCAAAAAGTAAAAATTTCATCGTAAACTATCCCACCATCCCTCAATATTTCGCCGAAAATGTTCAATGCCTCTCTGATCATAGACTTGTTCTTCAAGTTTCATATTACCAGTTCATTGTTCCACCTTCTTCACGTCGTCTTTTAATATCTATATCTTGAGACTCTGGAACCAGTTACTAGCTATCGTTAGACTCTCGTTTCTTATTGACCAACTTAAATTAACGATATACATTACATACCTCTTCTATGAGGATATGCGTTTCCCTGTAGCTTCTATTTCATTATCCGTTCCAATCTTTCTTCTCCTTTTCCAATATTTGGTGACATTTGTAAATATTTTGTTTCATTGATTATCATTTGTTTTTTATGCTTAAGTATTAGGTGTACAAATAAGTTTCCGCCGTTTTTTATAAAAAAATGGGTATTTATTGTGAAAGAACGGAACCTCATGTTTTATTCGAAGTAGTACCCATCGCTTGCCACTACTTTTCCCCATCTTTCTGTCAGCATACGAATACCGCGTCAGTCATCATCATCATCTTTTGAGGCTATCCACGAATCGACTCAATTTTTGGTATCTTCATATGATGTGAAGTGCTGCTCAGACAGGCCATGCGTCATCGATCAAAACAAGTGGTAATCAGAAGGAGCAATGTCTGGTGAATACAGCGGGTGGGGTAAAACTTCTCAATTGAGTGTTTCCAAATAGGTTTTGACCGGTGCCGCAACATGTGGACTAGCATTATCATGCAGGAGAATAATTTTGTCGTGTCTGGCGTAGTAGTGGGCGCGCTTTTCCTCGAGTGCTCGACTCAATCTCATCAATTATGTTCGGTAGACAGCCCCAGCAATGGTTTCATTCGGTTTGAGCAACTCATAATACACGACACCAAGCTGATCCCACCAAATACACAACAAGAGTTTTTTTCCATGAATATTTGGCTTAGCCGTAGATGTTGAAGCATGACCAGGGGATCCCCATGATTTCTTCCTTTTTGGATTATCATAATGGATGCATTTTTCATCACCAGTGACTATATGGTTTAGAAAACCCTTTCGTTTATGCCTGGCAAGCAGCATTTCACATGTGGAAAATTGGCATTCAAAGTTTCTCCGTGTCAGTTCATATGAATCCCAATTTCTTTGTTTTTGAATCATTCCCAATGATTTCAACCCATGTGAAATTGCTTGTTGAGTCACTCCTAATGTAAGTGCAAGTTCTTCTTGCGTTTGGCACGAATCTTGATCCAATAATACTTCCAATTCCGCGTCTTCGTACACTTTCGGCCTTCCGCTACGTTCTTTGTCTTCGATGTCAAATTCACCGTTCTTAAACTTTTGAAACCACTCACGACAACTTCTCTCACTTAAGGCAGCCTCACCATATGCTTCTACAAGCAATCGATGCGCCTCAGCTGCAGATTTCTTCAAATTGAAGAAGTAAATCAAAAGTTCCCGCAAATGACGCTTATTCGGCTCAAAACTTGATATTTTCGAACACAAAAAAATATGTTATACTGATAAAAATTCACTAATATTTCAAGGTCATGTTGTTGACAGATGTCCAACCTTACGATAATGACATTTTACATCTGACAATTTTAACCATAACTTACTGGTGGCGCCAACTTTTGTCAAACGGCGGTGACTTATTTGTACACCCAATATGTTTGAGTCTTTTTTTATGAAAATAACCTTGTAACCTATCACCCAGCAATTGGCACGAATCTTTCTCATTCTTGCCTGGTTGGCTGTAAGAGATTGCCATATAACAAGATACTTGCCATTTGTATACTTTCAAATAAATTATCTAAATAAAGAACATAATAACAATCATTTTTACAAGTTTGCGCATAAAGCATATTTTTTGTTGGTTCTGAATAAGGAAAACTTCGTGTAAAATTGAATTTTCTTTGCAACAAAGTATATTATGATTTTAATCATAATAACTTAATTAAATGCTGTATTTATTTCCACCCGTTCACCCAGTATGAGTTTATTGCCCGAACAGTTTATATATGTTACAAAATTTCACTTACCTACCCTGTGTTACTGTTGCAATAAATTTTGCATTTTCCACTGAAATAATCGCAATTGAACGATATTTATGTGAGTTGCCAAGTATTTATCGATAATTTTCAGTTGCTTCATGTTTCAAAAAACCAGTTGTTCTTTCAGCACATCGGAAACAAATCAAGTATATTGGGAAAAATCAACAACAATTAAATACTTCACTTATTCATTTTCACAAAAATGTATTCTGTCAAAAAACACAGTAACACAATAGACTAGAAATAAAATTTATTTTCGAACACAATAATGAATTTCGACGCAAAATATCCTCATTTTGTACTCCACAACCAGCAGAACGGTGTTATATGTATGTTAAAAAACATTGAAAAATAAATCAGAAAGCAACGTAATTTGCATTAGAGCTCAAAAATAAATGATTTTATGTAAATATTATATATTTTGGATATAATATAAAAATCATCTGAACAATCCATGTATTTTAATTTATTTGCTTATATAAGAAGTTACACCATATTTAAGAAAACAAAAAACCAGTATTCTATAACCCTTATTTTCACAAAGCACTCTCTGCTGGGTGCCAACCAAAAAATAAACCAGCCCTTATTTTGAGGTCGTAAAAATATTGACTTGTTTATTTAAGTATATTGTTTCACTTTCGTTATACAAAGTTCAACCTAGTCAGTTTATTATGATGTGGTAATTTCTTGTAACCAACTAAAAATAAGTTATATTACTTTTTCGTTATTTCAAATACAACCTGGCAAGTTATTGATAATAACTATCCATGTGTTCTTTATATCGTATTAAACTTTCAATGTATACAATATAACTTGGTAGAAATCGACTGTACATTGCAATAAATTAAAATAAAAACTTAGCGAGCTAATTACGATGCAGCAATTTCTTTTAACTATCCAGAAATAAGTTAAGGAGGCCCACAGTGAAAATCAGTTTTGAACCTTTTTAAAAAATGGGTACCCGCGACCTCCGATTCGGAAGATAAGTGTCACAACAACTAAGCCGCGGAAGTCTAGTTTTATATTGCTTCATTCGCATTTGTTAGATAACTATTTTTAATAAGTTATGACATATGGATATTTATGAAACCAAGTTGTTCTTCATTTCTGAGAAAATCAACATTTAACATAAATTAGTCGATATAAAATAACTATCTCAAGTAGAAATCATCATGAAAAAGTAACTTTTCAAGATTATCAATCAACGGAAATAATTTTCTTTTCCTTCTTTCCTTGTGAATATATTTATCTTCCGCATAACTTGGATTTTGCCTTAACGGATAAAACCTGGATTGAGTTATACTTAGTTTCCTTAACCATAAATCAACTTTCTCTTTTTTAATATTGATTACGCAATTGATAAACTTAAAATAATTTTCCATTCACGTTTTGAAAAGGCATAATATCCCACTTTAAATTGTAACAAAATTATTACGAAGTAAGGAACGTTTCTCAATAAAATGTTACATGTTAGTATTTTTTTAATCAAATTTTTTGATGAAATCTTACAAAATACAAAAAACTTACCATATTTTCTTTTCTATATTTTCTTATTTACTTTATTTACTAAAGATATACTTTTTCTTTTTAACCTAAATTAACTGAACTTTTAGTTTTTTTTTTATTTCAATGAGTTATTCAATTTCCAATGTAAATATTAGTTAGTAAATTTTCAATGTAATTGATTTTTTTTGTACTTATAAATTTTTAATGGATCTATTTTTTTAATTTGGAATAAAATAAAATTAAAAAAAAAACGTATTGTTACTAATTCTTTAATATATTTTGTTTATAAATCAGATGATTTTATATTATTATTTAACTTTTAGTAACAATGTTGTTTACTTTAAATACAATGGGCTATTTTGTAAATTAATTGAAACACGTTTTTTTTAAATTCAATTTTATTTTACAATCCATTTTTTACATTTTTTTGATTAATTATTTGACATTGTGGTTAATATGCGTCGACTTCTGTTGTTATTAAAAAATATGTTACGTTAACTTCATTTTTTTATTCAGCACTTTTTTCTTAGTAATTTTGTTGTTAAAATGATATCATTAATTGTGCTAGCAAATTCCATGATAACAAGTTCCATGATTGGAAAGAAAAAACATTCATGTATTTTTGAATAGCAAAGCTATTTGTTGTTTATTTATTATAATATTAAAGATTTCCCAATCAATCATGTATGATTCAGGTACATCCAAGTGACTGGAAAATATAAAAATTGATCTAACAAGATAATAAGAATAAGAATAAAAATAAAATAACCTATATTATATACACATATTAAGAGATGGTTTACATTCGAGTGCAGATCTTAGGGCTAAAGGGTGATTTAATCATGGTCCTTGTTCCATAGGCAAGTGCTCCAGAAAATCTTTCAACCCGTATCTGAACTAGAGTGAAACTATATATCTCTGAGCAATCGGCAGTGGGAACGTCGGCTCCAATGATGAGAGTCCGAAAAAATAATATCACAATCACGATAACGTCAGCTTCCTACTTCTAATAGCTTTCATGATGATCGAAATCGAAGCTGCTCTCTCCCAAGTCGTGGTGGTAATCGTGTTCATAATGAACCGGGACTGGCACTTTCACTGGAACTGGCACGGGCTTCTCCACGTAATGTGGGACATGCTTCTCAATATGGACCGGGTATGGCCTGTCTACTGGTACCTTCACTGGGTATGGGATCTCCTTAATCACTGGGTAGGGCACTCTCTTTTCAACTGGATAGGGAGCTGGGTATGGCACCTTAACTGGGTAGGGAACGGGTTTATCTACATGGACGGGGTATGGACGATCTACTGGCACTTTAACTGGATATGGGACTAGCTTCTCAACTGGGTATGGTACGGGTTTTTCTACTGGGACTGGGTATGGCTTGGGAATATGGACTGGGTAAGGCCTGTCGACTGGGACCTTCACTGGGTATGGAACTTCCTTGATGACTGGGTAAGGTTCTGGTACATGAACTGGAACTTTCACTGGGTATGGGACCTTCTTTTCAACTGGGTATGGGTGTGGAACTGGTACTTTGACAGGGTAAGGAATGTGTTTTTCTACTGGGTAAGGTTGGGGAATGTATACCTTTACTGGAATGGGCCTGTCAACGGGAACCTTGACCGGGTATGGTACGTGTTTTTCTACTGGGTAGGGTTGTGGGATATGAACTGGTACTTTAACATATTCCTTGACTGGGTAAGGGATATGCTTCACTACTGGATACGGTTGTGGAACTCCAACTTTGACTGGATATGGGACGTGTTTCTCTACTGGATAGGGAATGTGTTTTTCTACTGGGTAAGGTACGGGTACTTTCTTGACAACAGTGACTGTTTTATGGGATTCTTCGTGTCCCCACCCAGACCCAGAGCCTAAAGAGAACCCAGAATCATGTCCGAAAGACCCGCCATAAGAACCGCCATAAGAACCGCCATAACCGCCTAATGAGGAGCTGTCCCAACCATGGCCTCCGTAGTTCCCAAAGTCTCCAAAGAGTCCTCGCTTCTCGTGCTTCTTTTCTCCGTCGACTGAGTTTTCTTTCTTTTCTACCTCCTTGACGGATTTTTCAGCAGCCTTCTCTTCTGCTTGGACTCCAAGGATGGCTAGTGCCACGAGAGTGGCTACAAGCTGTGAACAGAAATATTTATATGTAGTAATCGCAAAACAAATACTTTTTTTCTGAAAATATAATATTACTAAGATGGAGAAATTTTAAAAACATTAATAAAAAATAAAAACTAGTTCTGGTGTTGGGAATTTAAAAATTAATAGTTAAAAGAATAAGAGAAATAATGAATTTACATTGGATAAATATTAAAATTAATATATCATTTAATTTTTTCTCAATCAATTAATTAATATTAAACAACACGTTTTTTTGGGATGTTAAACAGCACTTTGCAAATAAACAGATTCACTGTATTCAATAAAAATTTAAGAAAAAAAAAACACTTTTTTATCAAACACTTAAAAAATCACTTCAGTGAAAAAAAAATGTCCAAAATGTGAAATAAAAAACAAACGAATCTAAAAACAAAACACTTGTATTCGTCGGAACATTGAATACAAACAATTAAACATGGTGATAGCTTTAAACGCGTTAAAATGCCCATAAAATTGTATACACTCCACCCACCGTGATCTTCATGGTGCTCTGCTAATGACAGCACTGAAGCCAGTGAGTTACGAACGTGAATGGATACCAAACAATTCTGTTCGTCCCCTTTTATACAAAATCTACTTCAAGAACCCCAGTTACACTTTCGCTTTAGCAGAGCCTCCCGCTAACGGCCGTAAACCCGGTTTTAAGTTCACATAGCAATCGGCAGTATGTCGGAAAAACGCGTAATATGACCAGTTGCAATGGCCGTATGAAAAAGCGTTCAAGAATAAAGAAAATCGTAACGAAGTCACATATCCGTGTCCGAAATGTTATTTACTATTATATTTTCATTGCGACAGAATTATAGCACCTAGTAATAACAAAATAATTCAAATTATTTTAAACCTGTTTTGAGATAATATTTGATTAAAATAAAATCTGCGTAGCAGTTATGAAAATATACTTTTTGGTTCCTTTACGTATAACGGAAAATTCATACTATCAATTTATTCCTTGGATAATAAAATAATATTGGATATATTTCCATGATTGTAATGATCAAATTTATTTACTGCTATCAAAAACCAATATTATCGTTATGGATCTCCAACGAGAATTCTCAGTTAAAAAAATCATCAAAACAACTTACAGTAAAAAAACTTAACTGAATTTTAATCTTTTTTAGATAATCTCTTAATTTTTCAACATATGTAAACAGCTGTTATTTAAATTAGTCTACTTGTCGTCAGTGCTCTAAAAGTAAATGAAGATGCTTAACAATTTGATATCTCGGGTTCGATTCCAATTATTTTTCGAGCTTTGATTTATTTCTTATTAAACCTTTACAACACTAATATTTTTTTTAGTAATTCATTGTTTTTCAAACATAAATTGAATAAAACGATAGACATATGTTTGAAATATCGTACAATATATTTTGTTTATAAATAAAATAGTTATTAAACGGTTGTTGAACATCTACAATGAAATGTATTTTTTATGACTGAATATGTTAAAGTCGTATGTATCACATTTTACATGTTGGATATTATCCAATGAAAGTGAATACTATATATTCGTCATCGTAGCCTGCATTCAAGCCAAGTAAGCGGACGTCCCGGTATCGATTCCAAACAGATTGCCTTCGAAACTGATTCTACTCTTAGACATTATATAATGTAAATTTGTCTTTCTGTAGCTCATTAACTTTACATAAACTCTAGGAGCGCTATTTAGCAAGAATAAAAAGGTATATATAAATCTTTCAAAAACAAAAGGCTGCAGCAAATCCGTTGATCGGTTTGGAATCTGTTGATCGTCTTGGAACTTTGATATTGTTAGTGTCAAGAATGTGTGCATGTAAAAGTGCATACATTAAAATAAATATACGTAAAGATGTCATACATCCACAGAATAAATGAAAATCATACAAATACTTGTCATAATTTTGTGTTTAAAATATGATAATATTAGAATAGAATTAATGAAATCATCTCGTTGCCTGTCAAAATATTTCGTTTCAAATATGACCGAAATATTATAAAAACATGAATGGAATTAATTTCATTACCAATCATAATTTTGCGTTTAAATTATATCAGAAAAATTAGCAAGTAGTGAATAAAAAGCCTGTCAATACCTTAACAGGTAATTATAACTAATTTGTGTTTGTAATATGACGAAAATATTAGAATAGAATGAACGAAAATCATATCAATACCTGTCAAAAATTTGCGTTTAAAATATGACAGTAATATTAGAATAGAATGGAATTCATTTCATTACCTGTCATAATTTTACATTTAATTTAAAATATGACAGAAATATTATAATTAATTATTTCATATTAACTAAAGTTATGCATAACGTGGCTTGGATTAATTTTGAATACATTGTCTACATAATGTGCGTTTTTTTTCATCACTTTAACACGATTTCTCGCATCGTTTGGCTCGAATGCAGGAAAATGACCGGTGCAGTTATGTAAAATAAAGCACTGATTGGCATATGGGCGGAGTTGTGGATCTAGTTACTGGTTGTTGATTGGGCTGCCTCGGTGCAGGGAGGGATGCCCTATGTCTCATTTTCACCATCACACGGCTCTCGAGCGGAAAGACATTGTGCAAAAGTAAATGATCAGTGAACACGTCTGAGATTTTTCTAGATTAGTTCGTTAGCTTTGTGTTTTGAAATGGTAATTACTACAAACATAAGCCCTTGAAAGTTTCAATGAGGAAACTGATACGTTTTACATGTTCCTATACGTATAACCAAATCGTGTACCTTGCGGAATAGACAGAAATGACGCATTATTCACGTATATGAAAGAGAACTTTGAGGTCGATTTTGCCTTCATCGAATACATTTATTATTCCGAATCGATTCAATAGGGTGGGGTCTTCTTCTTCTTCTTACTGACACTGTCCCAACTCATTGCCTAGGTAGGCTGTTGGGGTCGGCTCTTCTCGTTCTCAGGCTGTATATTCTTCGGTTATGGGTGTCGCTTTCATCTAGGCTGTTTCTCTGTAGGATTTTGGAGCATTTAGTCATCCAGGAGATCTTTGGTCTCTGGATGGCTGTCGAGGAAGATCCACAGACATTGCCTGATTTACGGTATGGTCTGGTGGTCTCCGTCTTATGTGCCCGTACCATCTCAGCTGGTATGACAGGATTTTGCCCTCGCTGATCTTATGGCGTTTAATGGTCTGCCTTTAAGAGAAATATGGGTAGCGTGTGCAACGTCAGGAAGCACTTTAATACTGCCCTTTTTTGGTAGTTCTTATCAAAGTTTATGATTGTCTATAAACACTTCACTCATACAGAACACTATACTTTACTATCACATATCAGAATATCTTACGAGGTTTATTTGTATTTTAACTCGTCTTACTTCAGTAGTTTTTTGGCGGTTTCCTTGCCAAATAAGATTTTCTAAATATATGCAGATTCGGGGAAGATTCCGAATCTAATTGTCGTAGCCAATGTCTTCATAACCGTAAACTGTCATAAATATTTATTTAATAATATTTTAAATCTTTCGATAATAGTGGGTTTGTCGAATTTCCTTGAGATTATTTTAGAGCGCCTTTGAGGATAGCCTGTTCTCTGAACGGCGATATATAAATTATCATTTTATTAATATTATTAATTAATACAAAAGGTACAATCCAATGATCAATAAAGATCCTAACAACTTTTTACCTCTATTTCAACTTGTATTTTATAATTGTTTTCATATAAACTAACTTCCTTTAATGGGATCAATATCTTGTGCATTTAATCCAATGATCAATAAAGACCCTAACAACTTTGTACCTCTATTTCAACTTGTATTTTGTAATTGTTTTCATATAAACTAACTTCCTTTAATGGGATCAGTATCTTGTGCATTTAATCCAATGATCAATAAAGACCCTAACAACTTTTTACCTCTATTTCAACTTGTATTTTATAATTTTATTCATATAAACTAATTTCCTTCAATGTGATCAGTACCTTGTGCATTAAAAAAAATTGGGCATATATTTAAAATATTTATTATATATCCTTAGATTCCTAAATCTAGATTGCTAAGAGGAGCTACATCTACTATATCTAATCCCACTATGTTTGAAAATATATGGTTTTATGTTCCTAATCTAATGGGTGCAGCTACTTCCTTCCGATTCTTATATTTAACTTAGTTATATATTTATTTTAAAATCTTTTTAGTTATGGCGCCCATGAAGAAAATTTGGCTCTATATAAATTGGCTCTATATAAACAGCGCTATATAAATTCTCATTTTATTTTTACTATTATTACCAATATCAGAAGTACAGAAATATTGATTTAATTAGACTGATAACAAGTAGAAATAACTTGCCAAGTGACCTACCATTGTTTCGCATTCTATCCCTTTTAAATGGGACCTCGAATATTGGCATCTTTAATATTCCAGAAACTGACTTTAAAGAAAGCTTTCTTAACAATGAGAATTAATTGTTTCTAAAAAAGAATATACATACCATCACGTCATTTCCCTGTTGTGGTAGGTAGGCAGAGACAACAGAGTGCCAAGTTTTCCTATTTCTACAATAATCCTTCTCCTCTTCCATATCCATGGACCTTATCATACACTTCCTACTATTTCTCAGACTTAACAAATTAATTTCTTTCAAAATATAATTCATTTGATCCAAACATATGGTACCTTCCTTGGTATTCTAGCACACCTTCTACTCACATCTGCGCTGTACTTTTGTTTTGTTAGTCTTTCTTAATTCATTCGTTCTACATGCTCAAACAATCTCATAATGTTCTTCATCTTTCATTTCACATTCATCAAAAAACGTTTCTTTCCGTATTCTGTCATAATTTTTTACCCAATATATTTTTAAAATCAACTTGTTTACTTGTGGGTTTGTTCATTTGCATACATTCGTATTAGTTCATCAATGAAAATATTCAGGTTCAATATTCACGTACAGAATAAAAACAAAGGCTTTGTTTAAAAAATCTAAGTTCAAACTCGATTTGTTGCAAGAGCACGCATGGCTGCGTTGGGCCAAGATGATCTGTATCGTCCATTCGTGTTGTTGGTGTTGCCCAACTGTAGATTGTTTCCATGTTGCCATTGCGTAAAAACAGATGATTACAGTTGATTTTGTTTTAGACAGGTCTAAGAACTAACAATATTTTCAATAAAATTATGTAACATTTCAGTAATATCGACGACCTTCGTGGCCAAATCGTGATTTGCTTGTCTTTCAAAAAATAACGTCTTGATTGTCTACTGTACTTCGAAATATCATATTTTCCACTATTAGAATGACCAGTACTCGGTGTAACAAATTAAAATATGTGAACTTCAAAAGTTAAACAATCGATCTATAAATGAAAAAGTTCTTCGAAGAAATGCAACATTCATTGGACGCGGCGAAGATATGGCGCATAGCAAATAAAATCTGTCACATAAAGGATAGCCGAAAAATAAATTACCTGTAGTCTCATCATCTAGACCACAATCGTAGACAGGATCATCCACAATACTCAATCTGTAAAGGTGACTAGCCACCACGCAGTGGTCCATCCGCAAGCGATACACGACTGACGCTTTCGTATTGTTCATTCTCACTAAATTAAACCATGGTTTCAAAAAAATAGATTGTTCAATAAGAAGACAGTTAAACGCGTCATTTTTTTTCCAGATAAATAAATAAAGTAAAATGATTCACGAAAGATATACTAAATGCGTTTCATTTCATTGGATACGGTTTAAGTGCAGCAACGATGCAGTACTTTATTTCATATGACATAAGACTTATCGTTGCTTCACACATGTGACTTATTCATACTTCATACTGTGGTCGCAGTTTGATGGGACTAAGTTATCTGTCAGTTGAAATAACCGCTTTGAACTAATTAATCGTTGCTGCAGCCACTTGATTACTCAATACGGCCCACCGCATTTTCGACACATTTTATCTCGATTATTGACATGATCACATATAAAAGCAACAGTTATACTGCCATCTAGAGCTCACTTTTATATCTCAAGGTTTCTTCTTGATTGGTTCCAAAAAGGGAATCAAAGCATTTACTCTTCAATCAACTTTTAATTAGTCCGTAATTGGTCAAATTATTCAATTAATTCTCATGTTGATCGCATCCTGAAAGTACTCGTATATAAGATTTATAACACAATAAAAAATCTTCAATGAAGTCAACGTTGAAATAAAGGTAAATTGCCTGAATGTGACCAATATTCGCAAATTCACGTATTGTCACTTTTGTATCTACTCGTTAACTCCTTAGCTGTCTCGCCGTTGTATCTCGTCAAAAATATAAAAAGGCTAATTTATTGAATTTCCTATTTCATTGCTTCTGTTTTTAAATGTCGTCCTTGACTGTCTTTGCAATGAAACTGGAAACAGTTACCAACTCATGCTAGACTCGTTCTGTCAGTGTTATGTTTCAAAAGGGGATTTAAAAACTATTAATTTCATGTTAGTAATATAACGCGTTTCATTCCTAATTTTCCTTTCCTCTCCAACATTTTCCCTCTGCCATCTTCCGTGTCACTTTTATTGTGGTTATTTATATTTTTGATGAATTTTATAACTTATTTTTTTAACTTTTGTCTCGTTGAGTGGTAAATAAATGCCATCTGACTTTAATACATATTTTTAATAAATTATTCTTTGCAATTCTTATTTTGAATTTTTCTGTTACTTAATTGATAATAAGACGCCAACTCTAATTATATATGTTTATTAAGGAAGAATTCTCAGAGATGATTTGGGCATGTGGAACGAATGAGTAACGAAAGACTATCAAAACAAATACACTGTGCCAATGTGAGTGGAAAGCGTAATAGGAAAAATCCAAGGAAAGTATGGTTGGCACAAGTTTACAATATTTTGAAAGAAACAAATTAAGAATCTTTGAAAAATCGTAGGAGCTCTAAGAGAAGATATATGGATGTAGAAGAGGCGAAAGATGTGTGTTGCGGTAAAAAAAAAAGTCTGGCGCTCTCTCCTTTCTATCTTATTAGGGAGGTGGTGTGATGTTATGTATTATTTAATCATCAACGTTACCATGCATACAACATATTTAAGTCTCATATACTTTATTATGAAACTGACTATGCAATATTATTTATTTGTAGTAAATATGCATGTTCCAACTCTATTTTCACACGGGATAACATTACATCAAAATGTCTACTTTCAAATAAGGTTTCGAATACGTCAAACACTCAGCCAATAATAAAGTCATATATAATAAATATGTCAGTACGTAATCAAAATATATTAAATAATTCGCATACTTGTTCTTATCTACAGAAAATAAAAATAATTATCCATCATTAATTATTTAATATATTATTTATTATATTATATTATTATATTATTTAATATATTACATTTGAAGCTTTATCCAGGGAAAATATGTGGTCACGCAATTTTTATTAAGAATTACGATCATTAAGCAAATATATACAAGATATTCCGGTACGTTATCGCTTTTTCTTAATGAAACCCACACTATCTAAGATCAATAGAAAAAAAACGCATCATCTACACAGGTCACATATTACTACACATCAACTAATTTTGCAACGTCTCAGCGTGTCACTAAGTATTTTGCGATAAACGAGAGACTCTACAGTGATGACATTATAATTTTCTCTCAGTCCAAGGCTGGTTTTGAAAAGTGGCCTTCCACGATCGTACGAAGCGCAGAGTCCGTCCTCAGATGTTGCAACCACTGGTGACTTCCGTTCCAGGGTCTTCCGACAGGATGTGCATGCCTCAGAATGATTGCCTTCCGTCAGGGGTTTTGTCAATTTACTCCGTGTTAATATAATTAACTAACATACAAAACACTGTGCTCTAAGTCAAGGATAAAAAACGTTGAATTTTGCATCAGTCATTCCTCTTCCTTATTGCTTTTATTAACCAACTAATCGCAAGTTATAGCAAGCAAAATGTTGTTGAAAATATTTAAAAAATATATATTTTAAAGTCTTATTTATAAGTCACAATTTATGCACGATTATCTTTGTTTTATGCACATTTTTTGCACTAAAAAGTTAAGTTAAAACCTTGTAATTTGTGAAAATCTCAACTCTTTGTTACTTTTTAAATCTACAAAACACAAAGGTTTTTCTCGTTTTTTAAATCATTTAAATTTGTAAGGAAAATTTGTGGAGGGTCAAAGTTTATAAGTAGACGGAATTTAGATATCAGAAATGAATGTATAGATAAAATGGATGTTTAAATAAGACGAAGAAAGGAACTTTAAGATGGTTTGGACATGTGGAAAAAATGAATTATGAAAGGATGACTAAACGAATATACAAGTCTGAAGTCCAAGATTTACATGGAAGAGGCAGACCGAGGAAAACGTGACTGGACCAAATGGACCAGATTTTGAAATATGGCAAAGTGCTTTGACGAAGTAAAGGTTTATTGTATTGGCACTAAAGGGACAATACAAGAATTTTATTTGGTAAACCATTTTGGTTAAAAAAATTCCGGTCTGGACCAGTTAGAGCACGTATGGATATATATTACCATACCCACAACATGGTCAGGCGATGTTATAGTAAAAAAATATACTTCTGCTGTAAAAAACTCCTCTACAGAAAAATAATATACCTCCACCATCAGCAGTAAATCACCTAGAACTTATGGAAAATGTGTTGTTTCATTATATTGTGAATTTATAAAATTTGATATCGTGCGGTTATCCATTTCTTTCAAAAGAAGGGAAAATGACAGAAATTAAACGATATTTAAATACTGACATCAATTAATTTCTAACAGGCTTGTCCTTTTTTTTTTTAAAGAAACTATAAAATACGTATTGAATATTTTAGAATATAACTAAATAATGTTTACTATCGTATTTAGTTTGTCAATTTTTAACAGTAATATTGGCTGAGTATGCGCTGAGCGTAACCGGTGTGGTATCTATCCATACATGTCCTAATTTGTTCAGGTTGGAAACTTTGGAACCTTAGTGGTATGCGCTGAGCATAACCGGTGTAGTATCTATCCATACATGTCCTAATTTGTTCAGACTGGAAACTTTGGAACCTTAGTGGTATGCGCTGAGCAAAACCGGTGTGGTATATATCTATACACGCTCTAACTAATTCAGTTCGGAAACTTTGGAACCTTAGTGGTATGCGCTGAGCATAACCGGTGTGGTATTTATCCATACACGCTCTAACTAATTCAGTTCGGAAACTTTGGAACCTTAGTGGTATGCGCTGAGCATAACCGGTATGGTATCTATCCATACACGCTTGCTTTGCTTTAAATCTTAATTTTTGAACATGAAAGAAAACAATATTTGTTAATATATAATAAAAAAAAAAAAAGTTTGGAGGAGTGTGTACACTATATTTCACAAATTTAAAATAAAACATTTTTTTTCCGATTCCAATTCTTTTTATTATATAGTTCTATATCTATGTTCAGGAAATATTTTTATATTCTGCAAGGATGAAAATGCCTGAAATAGTTTTTTTTTTAAAGAAAATTATTTCAGCAGAGTCCTTTTCTCTTATGCCCGCTACATAGTCATAGATGAATGAATGAATATCTTTCGATTTTATTAACTGACAAAATTAGTTGATTGGAAGAAATTGTTGTATGTCAATAAGCCTATCACCAGATGTACCGTACACACAAAAGAATTAAACAAATAAATAAATACAATTATTTCGATTGCAAAACATACCGCAATTTATTCGCTTAATTATAAATATTTTCACATATCATAAAACGTGTTCATACTTGAAAAAAAATCTTTCGTATTTTTTATTCGACTAAATGAAACTTCAAATCAAACCTGAGGCAGTAAGCTGCGTGTTAATATATATATGAAATAAAATGTTTGGAAATAAAAGTATTCATTAATAATTTAAATGGCATAATGATAGACATAATGATGAAAGAATAAGAGAGCAAAAAACGAGACTGATCTCTTGTGTAGAGAAATTATGCCTTGGAAAGGCTACGAAGTGTTGCCTTAATACATGTAGTGAAAATGTATGATAGCTTACGGAATGAAGTGATTAGGGATGAATGTGAACTTTACGCAGATTTATTGAGTTAGACGAAGAAAAGCACGCTGAGATTGTTTGAGCATGTGGAACGGATGGAAGTAGAAAGAGTGACGAAATAAATATACAGTGCCAATAAGAGTTGAAGACGTTTGAGGGTTCCAAGGAAAATATAATTGGATCAAGTGAATGATATTTTGAAAGAAGAAAATGTAGAAAGTGGAGAAGGCTAAGGATGTGTATCGTGATGGGAAAGTCTGGTACTTTGTCCTCTCTACCTTCCCCAAATTTGAAATGACATGTTGGTATTTATGCATGTATTTCTTGGGACTGATGCATGTTTTTAAAGGTTCAAGTAACTTACGAGTATAAGCACATACTACTCAACTTGTTTCTTTCTCTACTACGATTCCTATACTACGATGCACATACTACTCAACTTGTTTCTTTCTCTACTACGATTCCTATACTACGATGCACATACTACTCAACTTGTTTCTTCCTCTACTACGATTCCTATACTACGATGCACATACTACTCAACTTGTTTCTTTCTCTACTACGATTCCTACTAATGTATGAGTTAATATTAAATAACTAGTAATTTACCATTAATATTAAATAACTAATAATTTACCATAAATATTAAATAACTATTAATTGACACTATTTTTTTCTGCGAACAGAAAATATGTAATATTTCAATCAACGGTGAAACTTTAAAATGATTCACTCATAACATTCGGATTCTGTTGAAGTAGAGAAATCAACATGTTTCATAATACTATCAACACGACATTTCCTCCATATAATGATCTGAGTATGAAAATTTTACTGACTTCGAAAATCAAAATAATTGACTCATTTTTGATTCTTAGCTATCAATATTACCTTGACATCAATAAAATCGAAGTTTTTTAAATTTTATCTCAGTTAATTATGATTTAAGCCTTGTATGTTACGAAACCAAATCAAATAGTGGATTCAAAGGAAACCTGAGGGATTTATACATTTTTATTTCATGTTAAGGTATTTAGATAAAAATTCTAAGATAATAAAAATTCTATTTACAATTTTTCTTGAGATTTGTCTTTTATTTAATATTTGTAAGTTTTTCTCAGATTTTATTTTCATCCACTATGGTAAAAACATTGTCATGGATGCCAATAATATTTATGATACAAAAACCGATTGATTGGAAGAAATAAATTCAAAGTAATATATCCATCCGATATGTTTGAATGAAAGTGTTAAATTAATAAGAAAAATAAATTAATAACATATTATCGATATTTTACAAATAATTTTTAAACAAAATATTAAACTTTTTTTTGATAAACAAAATTATCCAATGTATGTCATGGTTGTGTACGGTATGACATCTTTCTATCTTTTTTCTATGACATTGTTAAATGCCGAAGGTTTTGTGAGAAAATTTTCTCACAAATAGAGACAAGTAATACAGTATGAATGACTTCGGATAATAATGAGTAATACGAGTTATTCTGAGATTAATCAAAATACGTTTTCCAATTATTTTCATTCATTTAAAAAAGCTGAGGAGCACACTCCCTCATCGGGTTTCTTACATTCCCAAGAAGTAATTTTAATGGATCCTATTGTCGACCTCCATAGCCTAGTTGGAAAGATGCCTGGCTTACAGCCCAAGTGTTGCGGGTTCAATTTACGATCAAACCCATTTTTTTCCAGTCTGATTTTCACTTATAGCTTCTTCAACATCTTTCTGGTTGGTTGGAAGCAAATACCATATGGCAATAAGGCCATCAGGATTTACTGTATACAACGAAAGCGTAATTTTATACAATACGATAAATATCACATCGATCGATTTTTTGTATTCTTTTAAGTATTTTCATAAAAAAACACGGTCTTTATATGTCAATCTCGAGGTTTCGTCGGCAATGATTTCTAAGTCGATTGCATATAAATAATCTGATGCATCTTGTTTCGTACAGATTAATTGAATACCATGTTTTTGCTAACCGCCATCTCCTCCCAGCCTCCTAAAATCTTTCTAAAATCCACCGATATTGATGTTGACATTGTCAACAAATACCATTTGGACATGCAAAATAACTTTTGTTGACACTTTCAACTGAGATTTACATACGTGATCATCCCGTGCCATCCACCGTGATATTATAAAATCAACATGCTGATATACACTTCGGGTGTGCCGGTGAGTTTGTTGGTGTGCTATGGCTCACTCACTTAAAAAATGAATTCCACGGCCCAACTTCGCTTTAAAACTGAATTGACATTGGAATAGCCATGGAATACTTGACTACGAAGCCCAATAACGACAATGATTTAATTAAGGTAAAAAAATGTTCTTAACCCTTCCTTCCCTGTGATGTGTAACTAGTACACATTGCTTCTAAAAACTTTAATATCTCTATAAATATATTATAATAAATACTGGATTCAGATTTTAGGTATTCCTCCGTAATACATTTACGCATTGAATGAAAAAATAATTTTAATAATAATTAGCACTTATCGGCCACATCAGAGATATTTTGTGAAAATCGGGAATAAATTCACCAATACAATCAAACGTGTGCCAGTGTGTGATGTAGGTATATTCATTCTAAAAAACCGCTATGGGTGAGAAAGCGACGCTATTCACGTTTCACTCTACTTCGGTATATGGGAACGCAAGAAATAAAATCTCAGTTCGCTCGCTTCAGTAGCTTTCGGGCATCCATTTGAGGTGGTCGCTTTGCCCGTTTTGTGAACGTCGGCCGAAGTTTTTTTCATGTTTTCAGCAATTAAATTTCAATTATTGTCACTTTTGACTACAAATTTAATTAATTTAAGCAATTGGCTATGAATATTCTTATTTTTCCGATTTTAAATCGCTCATTTTTACATGTGTATTGATGTGTATTGAGTACACATCACCGGAACGCGCGGATTTTTTTAGCACAGGAAGGGAAAGGTTAAACAAGGGAGATCAACTATGTGTATATAGGAGTGGTGCACATGAAATTAAATGTGCTTGTGAAAGTATATAATACACATATAATGAAATGACACAAAGAAAAATAGGCACTAGAATTGAAGAGCATAAAGAAGCATTGTCTATTTAATAACAATTTTCCAGAATTTTCAATTCATTTTATAGAGACAAATCATGATTTCAAAGAAAGTTATGTTAATAATAATAATAAAATGACAATTTATAAAGCCCCGTTTAGACAGCAGACCCTCCTTAAAGGAATTTCATTTTACATACATCACGAAAATTATATAAAACATTGAATTTATAAACATTAGAGATATGCAAAGTCATGAGCAAAACAAAAAGTAATAAATAACCAAGGAATGCAAAAGCTTTCAATACTCTTAAACATTTTTCTTGGATCAATAAATGGAGCACTCATCAAATCAGACTGATGTCATGTTACATTTTCCGATGTAACTTGACATCAGTATGATTTGATGAGAGTTTGCTGTCTAATCGGTGCATTATTAATTGTCCTCTTGTTATTATTATTCCGGGGTTGAAATGATAACTGGGATTATTCCACCTGAAGAGAGCCTCGAAATAGGAATTACAATAGAAACACATGTCGCGAGGATTAATATAATTAGTTGAATAACTAAATAAATGAATGTTAAATATTCTGATATGGAGTTCCACAGAGTTAAAGTCAAAACCTTAGATATAATAAAACATTTTTTAATGAGTGTTTATGTACAAGTTAGATATATTCAAGTAAAGCAATAGATTTCATCAGATCAGGAAACCAGACCCAAACAAGATTTATACACAAAAATCGTGCGTATCAATCCGACACTTAAAATCGTTAATTAAAACGCTAAATAAAATGATTTTGAAAGGAAAGCAAATCTAGTTCACATACTCTGACCTAAGTATGTACCATCTAATCATTTAGGAAAGGCGCCTATCATTAGAAAACGGAAGTCTATCGTAAATTCTTGTGTTGTCATAATAGTTTTTTGAGAAGATTTCGTTTTTTATTTTCAGAAAATGGAATTTGAGAACTATAAAACCACTTTAAAAGAGGGTTTGATCAATATTGTATGTATCCTGGAGATTTAAGTAGACGATTCTAGCTTTATGGAATTCTTGAGATAACTGTAAGGAACATTTGTTTCATAGATTATCATCATCATTTATTATATCATTGTATATTCATTGCCTCCCTGTGACACCCCCATTGCGTTCTCTTTCTCGTCATTCATTGCCAGCATATGCCATGAATGTCAGGATTGAGTTATTTCAGCGGGTTTGGGGAATGTCCTCGATCTTCTTTTTCTATTTCAGAGATAAAACGTTATAATTGCGGTAAGTGTATAATAATGATAATAAGGGGCTAATTGAAAGATTTCGCGCTTTAAAGTAGCAAATATTTGACTCGCTGATGAAAACGTTTACTTTATATTCTGGCGTTTTGGATTAATGTATTTTTTATTGACGATTGAGACATTGTGTTTTCACATCATTTTATTTCTTATATTGACTCTTAGAAGTGCTTTTGGTTATATCACCCCGCCAAATTCCTTTTGGGGTAGGTAGAAAAGAGAAATCGTCACACTGTACTATCCACATAAACAACCTTTGCCTTATTGACACTCACACACCGTCATATATATTTTTCTCTTTCTCATGCTACTGTTTTCCCTAAGTCAAAATTTCTCCAACGATCTTTACACTCTTACCCTTGTTTGACCTTTCGTCACATACCGTTTACTCCAGATATGTGTATTTGTTTCGTAAGACTTTCGTAACCCATTTTCTCAATCTAGCTTAACCATCTCACAGTTATCCTTAATTCAGTCACTGCTTGCTCAGCAATCCTTAATCCATAAATTGTAAGACAAATAAAAATATTTTTTTAAAATAACAATTTATCTATAGCGTCGATAAGAAAATAAACTTTCCTCAAGAGCGCTCCGATTCAGGATTTGAACCCACTATTATTGACAGATTAAAAATATTACAAAAAAAGACACGAAACGTGTTGAGTAAGATAGGAAGTAAAGATAGGAAGTAAGTGGCAGCAGCCATTAGATTAGTTACTTCCCCGTATATGCATGCAAGTCATAAAGCAGCTTTATAAAAATAAAAAAAAGCGTTTACCAAACCAAATTTGGTTGTTTATATCATTTAATAATTAAAATGATTAAATATGTATCAATTTTAAATCATGATTTTGGATGAAAAAATTAAACCACCCAAGAAATTTAAAAAAATTGAACTTAAAAATATAATTGAGATGATTAATGTCCTGTTCTAAGAAAATTTAATCAAAAACTTCTGATGTTCAGGCTTTATTTTGAAGTCGGTAAATATGCATGTTTTTTTTATTTAAAAATACATTTTAAATAACACAAAACACGCATGGGAGACAATGACGCCTGTAAGCACTCAAAAGTGAGTCTATTCTTGTCTGTCTCGTAAAGCATCGAGCAATTTATTTTTCCTTACGTAATCCGCTAAAACTTGAAAAGAAAGTGGCACTTCGCTTTAAACGAGTTATCGCTCAGTGTGGATATGCAGTTTTACTTAAATATGCGGAAAAGCACCACAATTTATCGACATTTTATTTATAAATCAAAATCTTTGTTTGTTAAGTAATATAAAACAACGTTTATATATATATATATATATAACTACTAAAAAAACCATGTTATTCACAAGATGTTTTCGCTTAAGTATATGTGAAATAAACACTACACGGTTTACTTTATTAAACTGACATTTTTAACTAACTGGTTAGAAAGCATTAAAATACAAATAAATCGGTGACCGGGGTCTAACGGTTACGAAGATGTAAAATATTTTATTAAATGCAGGACCAAAACCGGTGTTAGCCAGCTATTGAGAACATAAGTTTATTGTTTATTAATTATAGCTTACGTATGCAGGTTAAACCCAATTACATAATTAATTAATAATCAAATTCCAACAAGAATGACCAGGCTGCAAGATATATTTTCATGTGAGAATTATAGAACGAATTATTTTGCAAGTTCTCCCTTACCTAAACTCCTTAGAATCGGTAATGAGTACGCTACAGCCTCGGATATTTATCGAAGTTAGTTTGTTGACTAGCAAAGTCTCTGAAAAAGTAGTTGTGAATATTTGCGTGACTCTCTAGAAAGAACTTTTTTAAACTGCTGTTTAATTGGTAAATCTATTTTTATTTCCTATTGTTAATATTTTTCTTCTTGCTGGAGGAACTTTATGAAGTTACAGCTGTCTAATTCCATCCTTAATATTTTGTTTTCAATTTGTTGTTCCGTAATGGGTCTTTCATGTCTGTATTTTGTTTGAAATGCATTGAAAATTTTACATCATGAGAAATTGAGTATTGCTGGGACGATTTTCGCTTATACCTATATTATGCACATGTTGATATTTTATTTTTATTTATTTATTATTACACATGACAAGAAATATACACAATTTGCGAAAAAAAACAATAGGTAATTTGATTTGGACACACAATTTTAATGGATCTGGATTTGTTGCCTTTCATTTGTCGTATCCCCAGTAAACTAGGATTTTGCCTGTATCTCACTGAGGATATTTAGCATGAAAAAATAAATCGATACTTCTTTCCGATTTTTTATTACACAAAAACAAAACCCCGTTGCACGCTCTCACCAACCTGACAGTGACACTCAACTACAACTGGAAACATCTTGCGAAATTCAACTCCTCACACATCATCACTCCAGAAAGACCAAAAATATTCACCCCAATATAAACCGCACACAATCATAAGAAAAAACTTTATATGGTATGTATCTGTATTTCTCTTTCACACTTATTGTATATTACGAGTGACACCTGTTTTGGTGCTGTACGAGTTTTCAAAAACCTAACATACCATTAGAATAAAAGTTCTACCTATTCAAAAAAATATATATACTAGTGTGTATAACTGGTATAAACTGTATATCTGCGTTCGTAACAAAAAATAATTCATATTAACAAATATAATATACCTATCGCTCCAAATAAGCAAATAACTATGTCATTATTTAGACAAAAAAAAGCTTATTGAAGATGAGGAAAGTACATAAAACATCTTATAAAAGTACAACCGCAATATTGGTGGTCGATTAAAAAATTTTCTATCTTGCCTATTTGTATTTCCCTAAGACAGAATCACATTCCGTAACATCATTAAGCAAATCCGATGGGCATTCATCCTCGGTCTTCCGACACAGCGGAAACAAGCTTCAAAGTGACAGTGGACTTCTCACATTCGTACGGAGGAACATTTAATTTATTTTTATACTGAAGAATAGTTACAGAAAATTTATCAATGAATAAAAAACAAAACAGATAATTTATAAATAATTCCAACAATTAAAATACTTATTCGTCTCATACACAGTTCCGACGTTATGTCAACAGGTTAGTGAAAATGCTATACATTTTCTATTATGTACTCTAATAAAAAATGTACAGCATTTTCACTAACCTGTTGACTAATACTCTTATTATCATATATCAGGTTTTTTTATTTTTTTATTAATTTACTCATAAGTTTAAACAGTGTATGAAAAACAAAACAAACTGAGATTAACATTACACCTTAATGTTAATTAGTATATAGTATAGTATTAGTAATAGCCCGTTAATAATGACGGAAGTTTTTTTTTTCAATATGACGTTGTGCTTGCTTTGTACTATTTTCATTATGTTGCTGTTTCCCTCGAATCTCGCTTTCTCGTTGTACTCGTATATATCCCAAAATTACACATACGAGAATATGTGCACAAACAAGACTGGTTTGTGCTCCCCTGAAGATGAGGTGAAACCCTTGAAACCGGTAGGGTTATACCGTTACAAAAAAAGGTGGAATAAACAGTGTTTGATAAAATAAATTAAAATGTCTTTAACCTCCACAACGTTAATGCCTTAACTATAAACAAAATATAAAACGAATTATTTTTCCAATTCTCCCTTACCTAGACTCTATAGGATTGGACATATAGTATTTGTTTTTTTACCGAGTGTGAAAAGGTACTTCTAAATATCTGAGTCTTAAAATGTAATCTAGTGTGTCTATCGAGGACTTTTTTAATTGATTTTTTATCTATTCTTGTACGAGTACTTTTCCCCGTGCTTAAAGAGGTTTTAGAAGCTTAAATACTTAAAGAGGAAGTAACATCAGCCTGATTTCATCCTTTATATTTTGTCTTTAATTTTTTTGTACGTAAATGTGACTTTCAAACATCTGTCTGAGACGTATCCTTTGATTTATTGGCAAAAAACTATTTCTTTTTTTATAACATTTTTTTTCTTTGTTTCAGGTAAGTGTCAATGAGAACCTAATGTTTTCTATTTGGACCATCTTCCTAGTCGATGACTAAAATTAGTTGGTGAGTTAAGATTCACTAAAAATATTCTGTCAAGTATTTGTGTTAAATAAAACGTGCGCGTTGCTTAAGGACGAATCTAATATATAGGTATATTACCCAGTGAAATTCAGTGTACATTACATGTATGAAATAAGTAGTGTACATTGAATTCCCAGCAAGAAAATACACCAAAAAAGCGTTTTTGTCTTATCTAATGGAATCGTATGTATTTTATATAGATTATTCTACCAAATGTAACAAAACAAAAACATAAACTAGTGGTTCCGTCCCTGGCTGCTACGCGGCCCAACTCCATATTGGTGCTGCGCGCCACCTTGAAAGTCATAATAGTCTCGTATAGTTTATATGTATCCATTAAAAATATAAAACTATAATTTTTTTAACAATCAAGTTAATTTCAATAATATTTCTTTGCTAAATATATTTCCCGTTCAAAAGTCGTCCTTTTGACGCCTACCTACTCTACTGCCCTTATTAGCCACTTATCCTCTCCCTCTCTCCAGTACATATAACAATTTAAAGAGGCTAGGAAGACGGTGGTCTTTGTAACAGGCAGTGAACACAAGTAAAACACTGATGAATACAAAATAAAAATTAAGTGTTTTATTTATTTTATAGGCAATGAGAGTCTATCCTGGATTTGCATTTCCCTCAGGAAGGCATGAAATGTCTTTAAAATATATTCGATTTATCCAATTCAATTGCTGCACTAAATATTTGGTTACGATCATTATCGCTTGGTGCTATCAATTGGTTATCAAGCTGAACAGGAAACACCAAATCGCTTCCTCGTGTCTGAGTCAGTATTTATCTTGTATTTCCAGGACTCTTCCTTTTTTTATCATAATGTATGGCTGTAACATGACGCCTGTGCCATCCGCTGGTGTCTCCATCCATACGATTCATAAAATATATTTGCGTATTGTTATCTTTCTCAGATGGTGGATAGTTACGAGGGATGTCGAACGGCGTCTAACGATGAGATTTTTTTTAATAGGCTATCCACCCAAACGAAGAGGATTTGTGCCACCGAATTCAAGTTATTATGTTATTATATGAGTCAATATAATAAAACTAATATTAAAAAATGACAATTTAAAGTTTCAACTGATTAAGCTTAAATAGCGTATTCCCCTTTCACACTGATATCAAGAGTGTCGCTTTGTTTGGTGCAGTGCGAGCAGTCCGTCTTTGAACGCTCCTGTATTGTATTGGTTACATATAGTTTTATACGCTTGTATCTGGTTGATTTTTAGTGATTGTTTTAATTAATGTTTATTTTTTACATATTCTGTTCCTTTTTAATATATGAATTACTCACTATTGGAATTTTTATTATTGTTATAAACAACACTGTACCGTTTATGAATAAATAAAGGAATGCCTTGAAACGTTGACTCCTACCTAGCTTATGTGGTGTTGACTTCCATGGGTTTTGGCATTTTTAGTTTCTAGTTCTTCTTTCTCTTAAGTTAGACGTGTGATATGTTGTCATCAACTACCTCTTTTAAAATCTTGACTTCCAGCTATCTCTTATCTTTATTCTGAAGTGATGACTTCTATATGGCCTCTCACGTTTTAGTTTATATTTCGTCTTTCTTTTAAGTTAGACGTGTGGTATGTTATCATCAACTACCTCTTTTAAAACCTTGACTTCCAGCTATCTCTTATCTTTATTCTGAAGTGATGACTTCTATATGACCTCTCACGTTTTAGTTTCCACTTCTTCTTTCTCTTAAGTTAGATGTGTGGTATGTTATCATCAGAACTACCTCTTGTAAAATGGTGACTTCCAGATATATCTTCTCTTTCTTCTAAAGTGATCACTTCTATATGACGTTATAGTTTCTGTGCAGCGAAAATAAGTTCAGTACGTTTTTTTTTGCAAATGGCTTATACTAAAATAATCATTTACTTTGTTCTTTTATAACATCTTTTATACACCAATTTAACACATTAATCTGCGGGATCTGTTGCTTTAGTTAAGTAAAAGTGCTGTTTGTCTAATTAAAATAATCTCAGTGAATCCAAAACACAATGATAATGAATTCGCGTATACTCGTATTTCTCTCTGGAAAGTTAATTGGTCAGAACAATTGTTTTTTTTTTTAAATATTTCGTTGAATTAATAACAGAGAAATTGGAGAGAATCGTTCATATTTATGATCCATTGAAGTGTCAAATATTCAGCAGACATATTTTTCTAATGATTAATTAACTCTGCTTGTCAGGCTAGACGTTCCATGTAGGCCCACTCAAAAAAATATTTTATTCCACAATGACATAGTTTCAAAAAAATATTTGCATAACTTCTGCATATCAATACCACACAGATTAGGCAATCAATATTGGCATTATATGGACTTTCATATAACTTGAACTACTTACAAGAATAAAGCGAAGAATTTGTTCTTACCGAGATGATTGTATAGGTGTGTTTTTTTTATTATCGTGACAGGTTCGTCTTATACTGTTTTTTTTTCTGTTGTATAACATAAAAAAAGAAAAGTAGGATATTTCTCGTGATCAAGTATGTATGATTGTCAGACATTCTGTGGATCGAAAACGCATGTGCTTGTATTAGTTTATTGAGTGCATACTGTTGCATTTCAGTAAGCACATAATCTAGACAGGTTAAACCCACAGCTCCGGAGGTAAGGAGATTAAACTTCCGATCGAATAATTAAATATTTTGCAGTCTAGATAAATATTTATATGGCGATATTTTTTGTTGCTTAAAAGCACTAGAAGAATGTATGATAAGCTCAGAAAAACATAAATTCAGATGTAAAATTGACTAAGAATCAGTCCGGAATTGAATCCGCCAGGATTCGAACCTGGGGCGCTCGCTTGCTTAGCATTAATGCTAGCCATTAGACCACAGCCACCGACGTAACAAACTATTGTATAATACTGCTTATATGTCATTGTTGAATTAGAACTTATACTAACTGAACTGAACTATCAAATTTAAGTTATTTTTTTCTTACCTCTTGTATCGAAAATGTTATTTGACCGTTGAAATAAAATAAAACTTAATGAAATGATAAAAAATCTAGGCACCTACTCTTACTTTGGATGGTAATGTCACGCATGTAGTTCTTTAGACTTTCGGACGACTTTTCTCCAAGTCGATCGGTCACTCGCAGTTTCCCTTTACTATTGGCCTCCTAAGATGCTACACTTTGTCTAAAACTCTCTAAGTATGACAATTAGCCTTTTTCCGTGTTGTTGAGATTGCATAATAATCTTTGTTGAACATGTCAACTGAGATCTACTTACATACCCTATCCATGCTGACTCTCGCGAACTTGCAACTTTGCCTTCGTCCATGTTGTTGGGATTGCATAATAATCTTTGTTGACCATGTCAACTGAGATCTACTTACATATCCTATCCATGCTGACTCTCACGAACTTGCAACTTTGCCTTCTTTCATGTTGTTGGGATTGCATAATAATCTTTGTGGGCCATGTCAACTGAGATCTACTTACATGTCCATGCTAACTTTTGCGAACTTGCGACCTTGCCTTCTTTCGTGTTGTTGGGATTGCATAATAATATTTGTTGACCATTTCAACTTAGATCTACTTACATGTCCTATCTATACTGACTCTCGCGAACTTGTGACCTTGCCTTCTTGCGTGTTGTTGGTAATGCATAATAATCTTTGTTGACCATGTCAACTGAGATCTTCTTCCCTGTCCTATCCATGCTGACTCTCGCGAACTTGCATCCTTGCCTTCTTCCGTGTTGTTGGGATTGCACAATAACGTTGACTTTATTTATATAACAAAAAACTTATTTATATAACATCACACAATTTTTCTGCTGGAGTAAATAGAGAGAATAGAGAGAATAGAGCGCCAGACTTTTATATTTCCTCTCTTCCACATCCATACAGCTCCAACGATTTTTTTTACATATTACCTGTTTCTTTTCAAAATACCATTCACTTTATCCAACTACACTTTCTCTACCATCCATTTTACTCAAATTTGCACTGTAAATTTTGTTTTATTACTATTTTTTCATCCATTCGTTTCACACGCCTAAACCATATCTGAGTGATATTCATCTTACTGAACGCCGCCCTTAAGTTCACATTAATTCCTAATCACTTTATTCCGTTTTCTACAAAACATTGTCATCCCACACATTATTTTAAGTACATGCATTTCAACATCAGCGTAACAAATAAACTTATATTAAAAGAGTTCCAATTTCTAAAACTATTAGACGCATTAATTTTGTTGCATCTTACTTCCGATTACATATTTTTCATAACTCTTAAAAAAAAAGATAAGTCAATCAAAATTTATTCAAACGTATATCCTCTAGATGAAATAAAGTCTTAAATTGTAGTTAAATCTGTGACGTAAGAACAGATATCGAGCACACGATATCCGCCAGATCACAGGTCAAACTTGTTCTTCCGAAGTTTTTTCCTATAAACTATTATGAAAAGAAGGTATCATAAAAAAGTCTTTATGATTTAGATAATCATCTCGATATGTATCCAAATTAGCAACCAGCTTCATATATTTACATTCAAGTGCTTTTTTTGCATTATTTTTAATCTGCCAAAAGATTGAGAGTGAGTTACAGTCCCGAGTTAGAGCGTTCTCGAATCTGCTCTCTAATCGGCGTTTTATAAATTGTCCTTTTACCATCATTATAAACATCAAAAGCAACATAACCGATGCAAATTGTCTACTAAATAGTATACTTGTTATTCATTATTAACACTTGCCATACTGTGCTAAACAATTCCGCCAGCCACTGTGCTGGACGCTCAGCATCCAGTGAAAAATGTATGTTTTAAATTAAAATTATGCAAAATCTGCTAGGTTATTTTTTGTAATTAGCTATAAAATGATTTTATTAAGTAAGTCCTGGTGACTCACTATCCATCATAAAGTGGCAAGTGTTAGGGTGTGGGCTGAAAAACATCTGGTGTCCCCGTGGCTGGGTTCGCCCTATATTGGTGGGGTGTATCTTGGCCGAGGGGATGCTATTAGATGAGCCTAGACCTTTTGATAGCTTCTGTATTTAATGTATTATCTGCAATATATGTGTTTTAGAAGTGTTATTTAAATATAATCTGTACATACTATGTTGCTATCAATACACCTATTATTTATTTATTTATTTAATATCCTGATTTTTATATGTTCCCTTCAGACCTCTTTCAGTGGATCGTACGAATAACAACCTTACATATGATAAATTCAAACGCACATCGCTCTTATAGCAAGATAAAAGTAATATTTCTATAAATATTATAATATATTTTTATTTTACAATTGAAATGGATTTAAGCTAATTACAAAAAATAACAAAAAAACTTATTAAAATAGCATAATGACAACATGAAAAATGTTACACAAGCTTCCCTGTGAAGTGGCTCAGTAATAACTAAAAAGTTTTCTACGGAATTCGATACACAATTTTTCCACAGTGATACGGAAGATATCGATTTTTGAAAATTTATTCAACAATGTCATTCTGTGTGTGAATAGTGATGCTCTTAATAGTAAACTCGTAAGTAAGGTAGCGAAAACAAGCTTAAATCACATTATTAAAAAAAACACATACTTGGACGATGAGCCAGATTTTTTTAAATTTATGTAGACTACGATGTGGAAACCGATTTTTAATAAATGTATTAATTGATTGAAATTTTTACATTATTTTACACAACATAAACGGTCTATATCAGCCGTCTCATTAACTGTACTGAAACAATTAACTTTCACCTGCAAAATTCACATTTAAATACACATAAACAATCCAACTAACCCGAAATGCAGTCGTTCGTGACATTTGACAACTCTTGATAAAATAAATTTCATTGAAACACCCAAAAACTAAGAAGTTATTAAATGTTTTCATTAATATTTTTTTATTGTTTCATCTCATCGTTTTATTGTTTCATCTCATCGTTTTTCTCACGTTGACATTTTTGCTTGTTCCATAAATTGTTGCCACGATTATTAATTTTTGAGTATGGAGATTATACAATATAATGTGATATAAGTTGACAAATTCAATTTAGTCGTGCAATTTTTGTCACCCTTATTGCCGATACGATAACCATGATTGTTGATCTCCTTTAAATGATCTCGCACTAAAGTCAAACTCATTTGGTATGAAAAAAGTAGTATGAGTAAAACGTAAAAAAATAAACGCATGGTGCAAGAAATATCGACATAAAAATGTAGGTTAATTAGCCATTACAAGAATGCCGCGTCCGCAATTGGAGGTGTAAGGTGCCACTGAAAAGTTTATATAATTACATCATGTGTAAACGACTCGTTTTAAAAAGTAAGTCAATTTGTAGTTTCAAGGAATGAAAATAGTTGATTATTTATTTAATATTTTACTGTATAATATAGCTATCTAAAGGTGCCATTGAAAAGTTAATATGATTACATCATGTGTAAACGAGTCGTTTTAAAAAGTATGTCAATTTTTAGTTTCAAGGAATGAAAATAGTTTAATAGTTGATTATTTATTTATTTAATACTGTATCGCATAATATAACTATGTAAAGGTGCCACTGAAAAGTTTATATAATTATGTTGCATCATGTGTAAACGAGTCGTTTTAAAAAGGGCCAATTTGTAGTTTCATGGAATAAAAATAGTTTAATGGACGATTATTTATTTAATACTTTACTATATAACTATCTAGCACCAGACAAGTTAATAAATGAAATTACACGGCTACAAAAAAATAATCAAATATAATTTATTCACTTGTTCATAATTCAAAAACAATATACATATGAAAAATTCAATTAAGATATCATCAATCGAAGGAAAAATTAAGGGATGGTAGGGAGGAAAGGGAAATTAAGGGATGGTAGGGAGGAAAGGGAAATCGGGAATGAAGCACGTTACATTACTGACTTGAAATAAAAAAAAATAACTATTCGTCTTCAAATGAAATATTTTTTATTAATTTATCAAAAGTTTTGATATTAACTTTGTGGACCTCGATATAAGAATATTAAACAATAAATTATTTTGTAACTCTACTAATTACATACCATTTTTAATTTTCAAGATAGTACGGTATTATTACAATTATCTATAGTTAAAGTTTTGCATACGTCAGATAAATTATATAAATAATGAATTTAGAAACATTCGAAAAACCAAAGTCATCAGCAAAAACAAAAAGTAATAAATAACCAAAGAATGCAAAAGATTTCACGCCTTTGAAATATTTTTTATTTTGTGTTAATATTTTCGAATTTATAAGATATATTTATATAAAATGTTTTAATTAATTAATTACATTTTTTTAATCTTTCCGTCAATAGACCACACACACTTTATATGTGGGTGGTCCATAGTAACATGACACCAGACTGATTTAAGCACTGCTCTCATTCCACCTAAAGAGAATCTCTCGATAGGAATTAGAAACACGTGTAACGAGGATTAATGCAATTAGCGAACAAAGGTTTTTATTAACATTTTTTTTGGTCTCAAACAGTGGTTCTTAAAGTATTGGTCGGAACTAATTCTTAATTTGGTAAAGATTCTGGGAATCGCAGCAGCTTGCCTAACGCAAATATTTAATTTATTCGTCTCGTTAGTAATTATTATAGACATACCTTCATGCCATAATATACAGTTAAGTCCCACCTCTACCCACGATGTTATGTGGGACAAAATAAGTCCCCATCAAGCGCGATCTACACTAGAAGATCGAAAACTTTTTTACTTTTTTTATGAGCGCGATTTCACATAGTGACGAAAAACGAACTGCCCAAAGGGACTCCTTCTCTGGTAGCGAAACACCTGAGTGTGCCATAATATACAACACAGTAGAACAATTTGAGGTTTCTTTTAAATTCAAAAATATAAATTTTGAAAATTGATTTACAAAGTTTACATAACATTGCTGTTGCTGACAAATTTACGTATTTTTAGCTTTAGCAAAGTCATATCAAGTCTTATACGAGTATTATATTACGTTGTTAAATATATTAATTTTTGGAATCATGCTACTGTGGCGGTCGCACACTCGGTCAATGACCGATGAAATGACCTTTGCATTCCTTATCAATACAAAACAAACAAGTACCAAGTCCACGCGCCGGTCATTCAACTCATTGCCGGGAGCGGAGCGCATTCCATGCTAGAGCGAGAACGCACCACATCTGTCTCGCCAGTTCCGTAAATAAATTATCACCTACACACGACATTAATCGTTTTGCGGATGCAGGAACGAGACGGCGAGATATCTTGCTAGCATTCCCGCACACACGCGGGAATAGTATAAATACCTACGTTACCAATAAAATTTCTCTCTTTCCGCATTGCGATCTAACGAGTTTTATTTATCAACAAATCATCATAATCTCTCCCTTAAGGACATATCTCCTTAACTTATATTGCATTTGATTATATATATAGTATTACAGAGCACTGTGAGTTGGTTTAGATATGTAGAAAGAATATGTGAAAAAATACTAATATACCAAATATATAACACAATTGTGAGTGGAATATGTGATAGAAGGAGAACAAGAAACATGTGGTTGGATTAAGAGAATGATATTTTGAATGGATGAAACGTAGTATGTTAAGATGAATAAATCGTAAATGTTGAGTGAGAAGATGTATGGATATGGAAAACGGTAAGCATGTACACGGAGATAGAAAAATCTGGTGCTTTATCGTCTCAGTCTACCCAGACAGGTAAATATCGTAATGTATGATAATAAAATATCATTTTTAGAAAATGGAGTCTGAGTTTAAAACGTTTACAACAATTTCGTTAGTAGTTTTTTTAACATTTAGAATGTAAAACATTTAATAAAAAAGAGATTTTTTTATCCGTTTAGAACAACCATAATTTAAAATATTATGAATACTCAAAGTACTAATTATAGAAGAAAAAAAAATATTTTTAATACTTGATAAATTAACAATAAAGAAAAAAAATATTCCGCGTAATGTGAAAGAAGCGAAATCAATATATTATATAAATAGATAATTTTTATTGCAAATTTCATATCAATCCAAAACCATGTAGACACTATATTCTTTATTCCTGATGGGTACTTTATAACAAGATTAAATTATTCCATTTTTATCTACTGCAATTAATAAATGTCTGGCTGAAATCCATGAATTGTTAGTGACCCATTGTTAAGTAATACAAAGTTGGTGTGACAGTAAATGTTACATACAAACCTCAATTCTCCTTCTATGACATTCTTAGATAATTCATATTACTTTTCAATGTTGATAATCTTAATAGTCAGAATAAATACATACTTACATATATACCATCACGTCATTCCTCTGGTGAGGTAGGTTAAGATGATATACCACCAATCTTTCCTATAGTGACCCACTTCCTTTACCTCTTCTACATACATACACTTTCTTATACAACTCCTACGATTCTCTTATATTCTACGTTTCCCTCTTTTAAAATATTATTCACTTTAGCCAACCATACTTTCCTTAATATTCCACGCATTCAACTTACATTTACACTATATTTATTTTGTTGATATTTCTTTAATCGTTCGTTCCACATGCCCAAACTATATCAAAGTGATCATCATCTTACTCAACACATCAGTCTTAAGTTCACATTCATCCCTGATCACTTCATTTCGTATTCTCTTATACACTGTCATCTCACGCATTTCTCCAACATTTATTCGTCTCACGTTTCACTCCCATACATCAAAGTTTGTACTAAAATACTATTGTTGACTATCATCTTAGCAGATTTTGGTACTGCCAGGTTCGAGTACATGTTTTTTTGTACCTCATTGACAAATCATTTCAAATATTACTTTTAAGCTATTCCTCCGACATAGGCCTCAACAACAATGCGTGAGTGCGTCCGCTTCAATGTAACTCATTTTAATCAATTGAAATAATTTGATGTAATTTCCACAAGAGCCTACCTACCTGCTTGTTCGGCCTTTGCATCATGGGCACTCGAGTATGTGAGTCCGTTTCCATTTTCACGTTTTTTTTATATTGATATACTCACACCGTAAACCTAATAACAAAAATAATTTTATTTCTTTGTGCTACTGTCATGATGTAATAATACAAGTATACACGTTAAAGAAAAGTTATTTATTTTTACGATATTTTGTTTATATTCAAAATAACGTTATTTTAATAACTCAATTTTCCTGTGAATGTATCTCATTCGTTTTAACGACTTTGTGATTCAATTTTATGCTTAACGAATTGAATGAGATTCCGCGAAATGTGGAAGAAGCTAAATTGTTACTTGAATTGAAAATTCTAATCCGGAATTTCTAAGTAATTAAAAACCATGACGAAATATTCTTTCTTCTTGATGGATACTTTATAACAAGATATTTAATTATTTTATTTTAACTACGTTATTGACAATCCGGTATGAAGAGCGTTGAGGATCTTTTTCGGGCTACCGGGGACAAATATGCCTACTCTCAAGTGTTATTCAACGTTGGGGGACCTGACATGACACTGGGAAGAACAAGATAGACAATCTTTTGTGGTTTAAAAATACTGTTTTCCCATCTTCTGAACAGATGATGCATGGTGAACTCCGTAGGCAAGTTGCTCAAACTCTTGTTTTCTCACCAGACATTTCGGGTTCGATTGCCAATGACACGCAAGAAAAGATCCCAGTAACCATATGCATTCGTCTAGTGACAGTTATGTAGCCTCTCCACGTACTGTAGTTTTGCCAAAACTTGTAATCACTAACTGCTAGTTAAAAACCTACTCAAAGTCCAAAAGCTCAATTAATAGGGTCAACTACAATAATATTTCCTTGACTCACTTTGCAACTAATCTATATCATTACATTTTGATAAGTTGGGGATACAACCTCCGTGGCCTAGTTGGTAAGACGCCCAACCTCCAGCCCGGGGGTTCGAGAATCAATTAATAATAAAAGGACAATTTATATAGCGCCATTTAGGGAGCATATTCTCCACAAGGGGGCTCGCATTCGGTACTCGAACCCACTATTATTGACAAATTTAAAATACTATTAAAAAACAAGTTGAGTGTAACGATAGGAATGTAATGGCTGCGGCCATTTAATTAGATACTTCCCCTGTGCGGTAGCTCAACAAATATAAAGTCAACTCAAAATTTCAAGTGATTTTAAGAAATCACTGTGAAGTAATAATCCTTTACTTCATATACAAGGTACTTCCCCGTATCCGTATATGTTCAGAAAATGACAATTCGTAATAAAATCTCAGAAAACTTACCAAGAGAGAGCGAACTATAAAGAAACCTTTGTAGATCTTACTATATGTGATTGTAACACATTCGGTTTTAGGTCATTCCCGTTGGAACCCATTTTCTTCGATACCAGAATGTCGACAGAACGTGAAGGTTCCAACGCTGTCTTATTTTAAGACACGTACGCATAATGTGTTTTTAAATTCTAACACGTGGTCATACTTCTTAAGGTTAAATATAAATTAGATGCAAACATTTTGAAGGTTCTCCAACATGTATCTAACATCTCCACGCCAGCATCCAAATAGCAATATAATGTATGTAATGGAATATAATGCCAGTAACCCAGAAAATATTTAATTAACGAGATTAAACTGGAAATTAAGATTAATTTAGCAGTGGCAGATAACAGAAGTAAACATGATCGGTAAAATATAATTCAAAACAAGTTATCTGTGAGCTTTGAAATGAATCGGCGCTAAAGTGAATTGCATAACTCTTTTTGAGTCCACGAGTAAGCAGCATTTGTATCGAGCCAACCTGTTAACACGGTCAGTCATATTATATCACTGATCGATACCTTAATACGAATACTTCACTTTTAAAAAGTAAACTAACAACATTTTAAAATCGATCTCAATAATATATCAATACATATAAATGATATAGTCAAGAGTATCTAAATATCTGCTTACGATGAAGTGATCTTAAAAATTTATTTCAAGTGTTTTGCATAATTAAACCCCTTTTAAAGTATTTCGATTTAATATGGATATTTGTTTTTAATATTTTTACCTTTACTATATATAAATAATATTTATTTATACGTTCAGGGAATATTGTGTACATTGAAAGAATGAGTTACGTATCAAATATATATGTTAAGAATTTATTTAAAGCCGCCGGCTGATATTTAAAGGTGCGTTACAAGGAACAAGGTTTACAGTACACTAGGTACTGTTTTTGTCGATATTTTTTTAATGTTTGTTACAGTGGTTTGCTAGTAAGTTCCCACCTTGATGTATGGAAACAAAGCTTGGGAATCGAAGAGTAGTGATGACTGTATTTCAATGAATAATGGAGTAAGTAATGATCGAATAAAGGATGAAATTTGTTAGAGACAAATGTTATAAAAATAATTTAAAAAAAAGTTATGTACTCGTAGTTTGCTCATTTAAAAAAAAATGGGTAGTGAAAGACTTACGAAACATATTTTATATGTGTAGTTATTGGAAAGTGAAGAATAGGTACACCGAGGAATGGGTTGAATGAAACAGTTGGAGAACATTTTAACCGATGAAAATGTTAAAAGTATGGTAAAGATTTGTGGGTATGGGTGAGATAAAAGTTGTGCATATGTTATTGTAGATACAAACACATGACGAACTGTTTTCTATGCCAACCTCAGAAAAAATATGGCATGATTATATTTATATATTTTTATCAGTAAATTACTAATGGGGGAAGTAGTCCGAGACAGAAGAGCATACAACCTGAGGACGAGGAGAGCTGACCCCAACAGTCTTCGCAGACAGTGAGTTGGGATGGAGCCAGGGAGAAGTAAATTACTAATGAGAATATGTTACACCAAATATAATTTGTAGAAAAAACTATTAAAACCGAAAACCGACTTTGATTATAAGACTTTTAAAAATACTAACTTACTTTACATAACTTACATAAACATCAATGAAACAAACTCCGATGGAAAAATTGAATTTTATGTGACTTAGGGATTTTTACGTTCAAAACAATGAAAATATCTTCCCTTGTAGATTTACTACCCCTTATGTATGCATAAAGCCAAATAATACCAACAAAATATTATATACATAATATAAAAAAATGTGTAAATGTATGTTTAAAAATATTATCTATATGACCAATTATTGTAAATGTTTTTCTGTGAAATGACTCAAATATATCGACAGTTTATTGAGAAACTCAACCCCTTAAATCATCTATCGAGATATAGAAGGTATCGATATCGGAAAATTCGTTCAACAAGGTCACTCCGTGTGTGAGGATGATGCTTTCAACGGTTAATTTCTTAAATACATCAACGAAAGACGACTCATTATGAGATATGCTACAATTTATCTCATGGGGATAGGTAATTCACTTTATACAAAGTCTGCAACTTAAATATTGTAATCAACTATTTCTTTAAACCATGGCTTGAAAATATTATTTGAACGTGTTCGGGTTAAAAAAAGTAATAACTGGTTCTCGATAGTTATATAATTTTAAATTCACAAGATGCTCACCTAATTGAGTGTGCAGATGTGTTAAATGTGTTTTGGTTACCAAATAAATTATTGCATATGGAAAGATTGGATAGCGGATCATCTCATTTATTTTCAGTTTTATTTTTGCTTAAAACGCGTAAATTTTAACTGGCCGAAGTGAACGCATTCACTTGCAGAAAAAAATAATTACTTGGAACTTGTAGCGTTACGAAGTAATAATTTAATGGCAATTTATATGTATCTGAAACAGTATTTTTTATTTCGAAATCTTTATATTTTTGCTTCATATAAAAATGAGTAAAAAATTAAATGCTTTTATTGCATTTTCTTAAATTAAACATTCACGTGCATTTTATAAGAGATTTACATAAGCAAAACGTTATCATGATATATGTTTGATACTATCATGATAATTAATGGCTATTGTTTATTGATTATATTAAAAGAAACAAATATAATCAATAAACAATAATGTATTAGTGCCTACATTGATGCGCATTATTTTATTTCATATGTGAAAAGAAATTTTATAACTGCGTAATTTGTGAAAATACCTCAAATAATTTAATGTGATCCCCATAAACTAGGTTTTTGCCTGTATCTTACTGATAACATGAAAAAATAAATTGATATTTCTTTCCGATTTTAGATAATACAATACCCCGTTGGATACTTTACTTTCATCAACTCGATAAATAGTGACGCTCAATTGCATATAAATATAGCAGGCGAATCAAACCCCTCACACTTCATCACTCTAGACCGTAGGTTCTCAACGTGGGCGATAACGCCTCCTTTTGGGCGTTTGAGGCTTTCAGGGGGGCAGTAGAAGACGGAGGGGCGTGGGCAGATTAAAAAAATATAGTCTAAAAAATTTAAAAAAACACGCTAATCACGTACTAACTAAAGTGAACTTTAATATTGGTTAATTTTTGTTATTGTATGTATTTTAATAACTTTTATCACGTGTGCGAAAATTCACATATTTCGGTAGTTCGGGATGTGGATGAAAATTGAACTTAAAGATTCCATTACATTCAGATCTACATTAAATTGGATGATATAAAAAAAAATATTTTAGATTTGATTTAAAAATTTTCAAATCTTCCAATTTCACGTGAAATATCTCATACATAAAAACAGGTAAAGTTAACAAAAGCCTGTTAATAAAAAATAGCAAAAAAAATGCTTGTAGCAATTTAGTTATAACAAGTTTTTGTTAAATAACGTGACTATAGTATATAATATTACACGTTTAAATATAATCGTGGCAATAGCTGTTTCAGATTTGCAAGTAAAAAAAATTGGGGGGGCTTTAGAAAAAAAAATATTCTCAAAGTGGGCGGTGGGCAAAATAAGGTTGAGAACCTATGCTCTAGACATACCAAAAGGTTCATCCCATAATGTGCCGTACATAGTCACCAAAGACACATCACACTCAAGAATTTACACAAACCTTTGCTACAAGTAATTTCTCCTGCAAGCCCAAGTCTTCAAACTCATGTTGCAATAACAAGTACGCCCTGATCGACTTCCTAAATATTTTGCTTCGTTTTGCTTTTATTAGAAGTGAATTGTGAACGTGGATGAATGGAGATGAATAAATGAGATGGGCATGCGTGCACTAAAAAAAATCTGTGATATGTCGATGTTTGACAGAATAAGAAATATTTTTATCAAGAATTAAAGTGTGTTAAAGACTAATGTGTTAAGTAGTATCTAAAAACACGTTAGGTGAACATGTTAACACACGGCTCAAGAAAGTCTGACTAAGCAAATTTATAATGCAAACAAAAGTCGTGAAAGCGGGCGACTGAGAAAAGTATGGTTAGACTAAATGAATGAAACTTAGAAAGAAGAAAATGTAAGGAACAAGAAAAACACATAAGAGAAGGGACTGTGTGAGAGCGATGTGTTGGAAGGAAATGTTAAAAAAAAATATCGAAGAAAGTATATTGTGATAGGAAAGTTTGGTGCGTTGTGATCTCTGCGTAATCTGACAGTAAAAATAGCGTGATGGTATGTAGTACATATTTATATTAAAAACTAAAATATTTAAACTAATTGCCCTAAACACAGAAATATTTAGAATTTTCGGAAAACGAATAATTCATTAAATATTATTTAATGTTTGACTGAAATTATTAGAACTTAATTGAAAATCTGAAAGGAATAACATGTAACAATAACACACCGTTTAACAAATAATACAGATAATTAATTCTATTTAAGTTTTGTTCTAGAATTTCGATTGGTTTTATAAAATAATCGATTTATTATTTATTTTCTTGATAAGAATTATTGCAAACTCCTCTTTTTATAATCTCCTTTTTTGTATAGAAATTTTCTTTAATTCGTGATTTATAGTATTTATTTAACATGACAAATTTGTATAATATTTATACACAATTTATTTATTTAACATGACAAATTTGTATAATATTTATACACAATTTATTTATTTAACATGACAAATTTGTATAATATTTATACACAATTTAAGAAAAAACAAGAAATTTCATATGGACACTATATGAAACAGGGTTTGTTGCATGTCATTTGTTATGACACCAGTTGACCAGGCTTTTACTTGTATCTGGCTCTTATTTTATTTCCATAAAATTCTACATTACCTGCTTTGTTGACAATTTGACTTCTAGCTTGGGAGTAAGGTTTATAACAGAGATTTTTTACAGTTCGCTGTTTGTATGGAAGTAAATACTATTTTGCAATAAACCTGCCAGATTGTATTGTATTCAAACACATTGTTACATAATAAACCAAAGTAATTGTTATTAAAAGTGATCAATTTAAATTAAAGTGTTATAACAAAGAAAAAAAATACTAAAAGCTTTACAATATATTGCATAAGTAAATGTATAGTTTATTTTTCAATTAATCACGTATTCACATACATTCCCCGCACACGCACTTTATTTACACATTTCACAAACAGCCAAATTGTCTGACCCAAAAAACCTTCTACTGCCTGAAATAAAGAATAAATTATAATCCAAATTTGTGGGTTGTGTACAATTTTTTCTTTCACCTGAGAAGAATTACACCTAAGGGCGAACTGATAGCCCTACTAGTTCCTTTTTTGTCCATGTTAGCTATAATTATGTTTTAATTAATTCGTCGGATTTTTAACAAACCTGTTATTTTAAGTATTTATTCAACTCCAATCACTTATAAATGATAGGCCTAGGTATATATTTATGTATATATTTGGATTCGGTAAATATATGCTTATCCTTTCTTTTTGAACCCCTTAAAAAAACACTTTCATTCAAAACTTTAATTGAATAAATAATCAATTGAATAATGTATGAAGATGTTTAATAGTTTAGCATGCATGTTAACGTTAAATATGCGTGAAAAACGAAATACTTGTCTGTCTTTAAAATTCGTTTAAGTTAAATTATTTAATGTTAGAACGATCGCGTTATAGGGTGTTAGTTAAAGAAAACAATTGAGATAGTTTTATAAGTTCACAGAATTTGAAATAAGCTATAAGTTGACAAATTTACTTTTACAGCGATCGCGGTCGCTAAAGACTGATGTAAAAAACGAAATCCAGCATTTCTTTTTTACTTTTGAAACTAGTTTCCTATTTGAAATATAGATATATACTAAAAATAAATAAATATCGATACTATTGGTTTCATAGATGAAGTTCTAGAAGCGACCTTGTTCTTATATACATCATAAGGTATGGTATTGGTGTTTTAAGATTGATTACATACATATCATAAATACATATCATAAATAATAGCAATTTGTTTTATGACATACACTTACACTTAACTGATAACATAGCAATACAGAAAGTAAACTGAGACTAATCTAGAGACCAAACTTGAACTACTCCATAATACCACTTCACAGTGTGATACGATTTAACTGCTCCATAATACCATTTCACAGTATGACAATTTAAGTGCTTCATGACACCACTTCACAGTATGATACAATTTAACTGCTCCATGATACCACTTCACAGTATGATACAATTTAACTGCTCCATAATACCACTTCACAGTATGATACAATTTAACTGCTTCATAATACCACTTCATAGTATGATACAATTTAACTGCTCCATAATACCACTTCACAGTATGATACAATTTAACTGCTTCATAATACCACTTCACAGTATGATACAATTTAACTGCACCTTAATACCACTTCACAGTATGATACAATTTAACTGCTCCATAATACCACTTCACAGTATCATACAATTTAACTGCTCCATAATACCACTTCATAGTATGATACAATTTAACTGCTCCATAATACCACTTCACAGTATGATACAATTTAACTGCTCCATAATACCACTTCACAGTATGATACAATTTAACTGCTTCATAATACCACTTCACAGTATGATACAATTTAACTGCACCTTAATACCACTTCACAGTATGATACAATTTAACTGCTCCATAATACCACTTCACAGTATCATACAATTTAACTGCTCCATAATACCACTTCATAGTATGATACAATTTAACTGCTCCATAATACCACTTCACAGTATGATACAATTTAACTGCTCCATAATACCACTTCACAGTATGATACAATTTAACTGCTCCATAATACCACTTCACAGTATGATACAATTTAACTGCTTCATAATACCACTTCACAGTATGATACAATTTAACTGCACCTTAATACCACTTCACAGTATGATACAATTTAACTGCTCCATAATACCACTTCACAGTATCATACAATTTAACTGCTCCATAATACCACTTCATAGTATGATACAATTTAACTGCTCCATAATACCACTTCACAGTATGATACAATTTAACTTCTCCATAATACCACTTCACAGTATGATACAATTTAACTGCTCCATAATACCACTTCACAGTATGATACAATTTAACTGCTCCATAATACCACTTCACAGTATGATACAATTTAACTGCTCCATAATACCACTTCACAGTATGATACAATTTAACTGCACCTTAATACCACTTCACAGTATGATACAATTTAACTGCTCCATAATACCACTTCACAGTATCATACAATTTAACTGCTCCATAATACCACTTCATAGTATGATACAATTTAACTGCTCCATAATACCACTTCACAGTATGATACAATTTAACTGCTCCATAATACCACTTCACAGTATGATACAATTTAACTGCTCCATAATACCACTTCACAGTATGATACAATTTAACTGCTCCATAATACCACTTCGCAGTATGATACAATTTAACTGCTCCATAATACCACTTCACAGTATGATACAATTTAATATGAGTCGATGTTTTTTAATCTTGTCTTAATTTGGAATTATTCCTGTCAATTTGGTAATTTTATCAATACGTTATACAGACATTCACATTCACTTGTACTTATTTGATATAAGACGTCAAACTATTTTTGATTACGCAAAGAAAAGATCAAAGCTTCGCGCTTATTATTTTATAATTATAATACAGTGACAGGAAGGGCACAGGAAACTCTTTTGAAATCCGAAATTTATTTCAAACATGCTTATCCAAGTATTTAATTAACTTGAAATGTTAAACACACTCACAACACTTTAGCAACAAAACGGAATGGGATTTGTGATCGCTTTGAACGAATCACCTTGACAAAAAATGTTTCTTTTTGTAATAAGTAATCAATCGGTGATATAGCCATACTCTTTTACTAAATTACTGCAAATAATTGAAAAAATTATACTCTTATGAAAGTTTGATAGTGTATTTTAAATACATTCAAAATTTATGACTGAAAACGGAATGAAGTAATTATGGATGAATGTGAACTTAAGGATGATGTATTGAATAAGTGAAGGAGAGCAAATATTTGCAGTGCAAAATTGAGTCAAAAGTGTGGTAGAGGAAAACCAAGGAAAATATGTTGGATCAAGTGAAAGGTGTTTTGAAAGAAGGAAACGTAGAGAGTCAGAGAAATCGTAGAAGATATATGAAAAAGTATATGAATATGGAAGAGGCGAAAGAGGCGGTTCTCTCTACCTACCCCAACAGGGAAATGGCGTGAGGGTATGTTGTATAGTATTTTCAATGATAACCTCTGTGGTCTAGTTAGTAAGATGCTTGACTTCCACGCAGATTTTTGCAGTTCGATCGGTATCCAAAATCTGAATAAAAAAGAATCCATGACTGGTTAGAGAACTCGTCTAAGCGTTTTTATACAACACAATGAGATAATTTGATGCCGATAACCTTCTGATATATGTATTTAGACCTTTTTTCATATAAATTTACATTTTTTATGGAAATGGGCTGCATTGCATCAAATAAGAGCTCTACTGAATGATAAAAACAGCAGTAAACAAATATGCCTGACGAAGACTGCAGAAAATAACGTCTGCCAGATTACCTTTAAATTTTGACCTGCTTCCAGTGGTCATCAACCAATGATCTTGAAACATAATATTATGTAGGAAGTTAAAAAGATACTAGTTTTTCTTCTTTTGAAAAAAAAAACAGTATAACAATCAACTCGTCATTCTGTATTGTAGACATCGATTAAATGTTATACAATATAAAATAAGTGAAATGCAAGATATGCTCCTTATTTTAGTGATACGAAATTTAAATCATGACGTCTATGGTCTGGTTGGTAAGACGCTTGATTTCTACCCCTGGATTTCGGGTTCGATTCCGAAAAAAATATGTTCATTAAAAGTCCCAGTTTGATAGAGTTTGTCTGGTAACAATTATTTCGAGAGCTAGACGTGTACGAGTATTGAAGCCTGTTCGAGTTTCGTCTATACTCCAGTAGTCGTAAAGCCGAATGTACGATTTTATAAGACTGAAGCCAATGATGTCTCCCAGCCACTCTCTTCAATATGTATATACCATACGAATAAATGAAAAAATGAATCAGTCAATATGAAGTATTTTTGCTTAAAATTTATAATCCATATTAAAAAAAACAATTAGATTTTCCCAGCCCAATTTTCTTACAAAATATAATAGTTTATTTGCAATTTCAATGTGATATTTTCTCATAAAATTTGATTTGAAGCTTTGCACATTATATTGCCGCATGCCGAGATGTAACATTAGTCTCCATGATGAACTCTCAATTAAGCACCACTTTGTAAGGTTCTGCTAGTAGAATTAAATAAAAATATGTATTAAAAATTAAGGAATCATAAAAAATGTGTATTTAAAGAATCAGTAACGTAATATTGTAAATAAATGTTTTTTAATGTTACGAAAATCTGAAAAATTGTGTTTAAAATTAAGTTGAATGTTTTGATAGTGCGGATAAAAAGCTGAGCGGTGCCGATAAATAACAATGCAGTTTGGAAAACGTAAAATAAATAAAATGTATTAAAAAAATTATGAAATAAATAAATTTAAAAAACTTTAAATCTTATCGAGTAATTTTATTTTGTAGCATGAAAGATCGGTTACGAAGACCTTATTTGAAAGTCAAATAGTCGCGTCTTAGCTCTCAAGTCTGTAGAACTGTTGAAACATTTGTCAGGGGTATAGATTGTGTTTAAAATAATCAAACTTTGAACAAGACATTTTCATATCTTTCCGAAACGTATTATATTTTCAATGTAAGATTTGAATATTGTTTTTTGGTAGCATCTGGAATCAAATAAGAAGCCTCTGCCTGGAAGCCTAATACTGGTGTGTTGTTTATAGTTAAGGCATTAGCGTTGTGGAGGTTTAAAGACATTGTAATTTATTCTTACCAAACACTGTTTATTCCACTTTTTTGTAACGGTATAACCCTACCGGTTTCAAGGCTTTCACCTCATATACAGGGGAGCGCAAACAAGACTTGTTTGCGCTCCCCTGAAGATGAGGTGAAAGCCTTGAAACCGGTAGGGTTATACCGTCACAAAAAAGTGGAATAAACAGTGTTTGATAAAAATAAATTACAAATAATACTGGTGTCATTGTTTTCTAGTCCTATCTCGAGTAGATTTCTCTAACGCGCAGGCTGTCTTAAAAAAAAAACTTTAAACCAGACATCTTCATTTCCCTCCGAAATGTATAATATTTTCATTGTCAGATTCGAAGACTTTTTTATAGCATCTGGAATCGAATTGGAAGCCTCTATTCTGGAAGTCGAATGCCGATATAAGATAATGATCTTAATTCTCCAGTCGAACCTTATAGCATTTGTCAGACGTGCAAGAAGTCTTTAAAATAATCAAACTATGAACGACAACGACCTCCACTTTTCTCCGAAATTTATTTTCACTGTAAGATTTTATGTATATTGTTCTTTTTATAGCATTTGGAATTGAATTAGAAGCCTCTGTCTGCAAGACTAATAGTCGTATTTTAGCTCTCACGTGCTACCTTGAGGCATCTTTCAGGCGTGTAGACTGTCTGATCGAAGCATCTTCACTTCCCTAAAAATATATTTTCACTGTGAGATTTGAATAATGTTTAGAAAGTACGCACATAATATGTTATCCAACACAAAATATTTCAAAGTGTTCTGAATTCACATAGTATTTTTGTAGTAGCGAATAAAAAGTATTACATTTGTCTAATCAGATCACATTACGACGGCGTAATGGACTTTTTCCCTTTCCGCTTAGATTTTCAACAGTTTAATTGTTTTTACTTGTGTTAAGATTTTGATGTAGATCTGAGATAAAATAAGTATGCGTCCGAATTTTTTTTAATTGTAGACAAGATTAATCAACACTTTTAATATTTTTTCACAAAATATTAACAAATCTAATCTTTTTGTCAATCAAAAATGTTTATCTCCGGCTAAGGCAATAAAGTATCATGTTTTTATTTTGTGGAAGACACAGATAAAATTTATACATATTTTTATCATACAGAAAAATTATTAGCTTTCAATTTATTCATTCAAATGACACCTTTCAACTTATCAGATTGGGTGGCACATGGGGAGCGTTGCCACGATTGATAGGACATTATTTTATGCCCTATTAATCGAACCTTTGTATTAAGTATCACTTGGAGAATGCACGGAGGTTTCGTGTATTAAAAATACTATCGTAAGTGAAAAGGCAACAACACTCGCACACATCTAGTGCGTGTGATTATGCCAAACGGGAAATCTTTTTTAATTTTATTTTTTCAAGTACTAACAAGAATCGAGTCCGAAACTTCTAGGAGGAAGTCGAGCATCTGGCCAGATAGGCAACAGAGTAATCGTGTAATGAACTATTTTTCTTGGTCAACATAGCTGATGAAGTTTATATCATGTTCAGAATGAGCTGCAAAGTAAATATAGTACAAATTAAATCAATTCTGAAAGGGAAACTCGCCGATGTGTATCCATCGTTGGTCTTATTTCAAGTTCAACACAAATATTATCTTCATCATAAACATATAAGGTTGTTTATTACAATCTCAATATCACATTAAATTTGACAAATTGTATAATCGTTTAAGAGCACGCGTTAATATTTATTTCATTGACGGTCGATACGCATCTCAAAATGAAATCATTCAATTTATTAATTTACTATTGATTGTTAGAACTTCATAATTTTCATAGCCACTCACTTGGCTAGGAATAAAAATGTATTTTTATTTTGTAAACCAGCCCTTTTTTTTGTTCCGGTGTTATTATTTGATGATGATCTTTAACTCTATCTAAAATTCCAATGGTTCAAATTTTGATGTATGGAGGTGAATCGTGGAGTTGGAAAAAGTACTGAAAGAAGCCGAATAAATTCAATAGAAATGCGTCCATTGAAAATAATTCTTGAAGTGGCCATATATGACTGAATAGGGAATGATGTGATAAGAGATGAATGTGAACTGATATATAAGGCTGATTGACGTAATCAGTAAGATACAATACATAAGAACACTGAGATATTTGGTCATGTAGAGCGAATAAATGAAAAAAAGATTAACAAAACATGTATACGTACAAACATGAGTGAACGGCGTGGTTTCAAAGAAAAACCAAGGAAATTGTGGTTGAATCAAGGGAATAATATTTTGATTGCAAGAAATGTTAGAAGTAAAAGAAATCATATGAGCTTTATGAGAAGGTTTTGTTGAAGAATATGCGAGGTATGTGTGTCGAGATAAAAAAGTTTGGCCCTCTGTTCTTGCCTACCCTAGCAGAGAAACGGCGTAATGGTATGTGTTGTATGAATGTATCATTTAATAAAATTTATCGAAGAGAAAAACTGTGGAAAATTGTTAAAAAAACATGTTTTAAGTAAAAAATATTTATTTTAATTCCAACAACTGAAATGTATTTTTTACAAACTAAAGCTTCATACATTGTGTCTATTGACAGCTTGGCAGAAGTGAATACGTTAATTTGACCAACTGTTTGTATAATATCTGTGCGTTATGGCAGAAGTTGATATGTGTATTTACCTCAGTTTACAGGAGAAGCAATATTAACTTTGATAAACTTTTAAAATCAGTATAAATAAGCATTTTTTTAAGTTTTTCCAAACAATATATCTTTTGTTTGGATAATGACTGACACACCAAGTTTTGCCACAACACGCTGAGAAATATTTTCTATAAATTGGGAGAATAAACACAAAATGATAAAAAAAAAAACGGACATATCAACTTCTGCCATAACGCCACAGATATAATAGTACAAAACAGAAGAATTTGTAGTACCTGCTCGTAAAATAATAACCTCCGCCACACGAACGCAAACTAGGTAAACGCATTATATAATTAATCTCCTTGAAACTAATTTCAGTTCAAAACAATCCTTTGTTAACTTCACAGATCGGATTAAGGTCTTTGATAACATTGAAGCAACTTGGAGTGGGCCAACGGAATGGGAGCTGTCGTACGCCTTGTAGTGGGAACTGTATTGAACAATATTTGGAAACATTTATGTCTAGTTATGTTGATTTACACTACCTTTGATAACACTGAATAGTGTTATCTTATTTTGCTCTATGACCGCAAGGAACACCTATCATCCACGTCGTTATCATCCAAGAATTGGAGAATATCGACTTAAGACTTTCGACCACATGCAGAAAAAGAATCATAATATACTTTGAGTATGTTACTTAAAAAATATCAGTGTCTTGAGAAACTGGTGATCACGACAACAGTTGAGGAAATACAAGCAAGAGGGATGCGTTCTATGATATTGACAGATAAAATAAAGGAGTAAACAGGGTCATGTTTAAGCGTGGCATTCGACATTGTCCTGGATCTGAAAGGTTGAAGACAGGTGGTGCATTAGGCATAATTTGTCAATCAATAAAGTCTTTTTCGATAGACAAATAAGATATACAGTTTCTTCGGACTTCTATAAGACTTTATATCTTAGAAAAAAAAATATTTTATACCTATAAGACTTTACATATTTTTAACTTTCTAAATTGTACGTCGATGTCTTTCAACAAAAGAAATAAAAACTGTTATTAATTTATTCGTTGTATCATGTCTGGATTATTAAAATTTTATTTATTCTAGTCTGCGTGGTTCGCTAATTTCTAGATTTCTATCTTTTATTAATGTGGCTACTAGTTTGTTTAATGGTAGTCATAAATATTGTCACATTAGTCCACTTTTAAAGTCTACATTGGCTCGTCCGTCGCGAGCTCGTTGGTTTCAAATTTTGTTTTTTTTGTATTCAAGCCCTTAATGGTCCGTCTCTATTGTATTCTTGAAATCTGTGTCCGTGAGATGTTTCTTTGGAAAGTGTTAGAACTTTGAAGTAAATGAGGGAACTGAGATATATATTTATAATATGAGAATATGAATAACGAAATATATGGATGAGGTAGAAACGAAAGATGTGTGCTAAGATATAACGAAATTATGAAAGTATCTCTGTGGCCAAATTGGCATATCTTTCAGCCTGAAAGTAGTATTCCCATTAGTATCCAATAGTAGAAGGTTGTATTCCCATAAGTATCCAATAGTAGAAGGTTGTATTCCCATTAGTATCCAATAGTAAAAGGTTGTATTCCCATTAGTATCTAATGTATGTCCAAATGTTTTCATCTGGTTTTCACGTGAGGACTCTAACTTATTTCTAGTGAGTTGGAATAAATTGCAACACGTCAATAAATCCGCTAGATTATACTGTACAAGACAAATTATATTAATTTGAAGCATCGTTAAATAAACCACAAATGACAATCTATAAACTCAGAGCAGCTGATCCCATTTGTGCATCGTACATGATTCTGGTGGTCGGGTTCTAAGGGATGGATGTTTGCTCGCCATTCCTGCGTTATTTTAGTTTATAAGAAAAACAGGAACGGTCGTTTGAAATTTATCTCAACTTCGAAGGAAAAATATTCATGAATTTAAGTTTTCGAGAGATTGTAAGCTAGACAAAGGCATTAAATGCTTCGGGAAACAATACCAGAGGATTCGGGAAACATTTTGACAAACGGAAGCAAAACCTGGAGATTGAAAATAATTATAAAAGTAGAAAAGATGCGGCTGAAATTCGTGCCTTACAAATAATATTGAATCTTATAATGTATAATATAAAAATAAATGACTAGATAAAATATAGATATTTGTTAGAATCAATTGTTGTTATTAGAGTTAAGAAAGAAATCTTATAATGGTGTGGCAACATTGGAACAATGATTTTTGACTTATAAAATAAATGTTTATGTCTAAAATGAATGAAAAGCGAGGAAATGTGAACCGATACAAGAACGGTAGGAGATAGTTGAAGACATTTTAATTGAAAGAAAGGTTAAAACTGTGAAAAACAGTAGAGAAGATTTATAGACGTGGAATAAGCAAAGGCTTTATATTTGTGGATAAATCGAATCTACCTACCCCAAAAGGGCATGGTGTTTAATTTAAGTTCTACCCGACCGAAAGAAGGAAGAGCATCCGCCATTCTCTTCAGCTATGTTCATCGTGCACTGATTGATTATATTAATTATATGTACATATGCGCTTATTCAATTTAACATTTCAAAATCCCCATATTTTACTCTTCAGTGATGAAATAATGATGTACATTTCTAGCGTAAACATTTCGTTCTTAAAATAACTGGAATATATACTATATTAATCCACTAGTTGGTAAATAACTTGTTAATTTTTTTTTCAAAATAATTATTGATTAATATTTTTATTTATTCTTGAAATATCCTTTTTACGATACTTATATAAATTATCTTTACAGTTGTTTATCAAAATAGTACATTGAAAAACTGTTAGATAAAAACATATTTTCGTTTTAATTAAACGAAACGTTCAGAGCTTCTAGCGGAAAATATACTAAGTTATGATTTTTTTACACTTGCCGTAACAGCAGCGGGCTAAAAATAAAAGTAAAAGTGTTTCATACGGTATCCAGTAGATGGTGCACAGTAAAAACAAAATAAACATTATAGTTTAAGAAAGCCTAAAAAAACAAGATGGGAACAATATTTTTTTTAGAAATTTTTGCAATATAATATAAGTCCCTTTTGTAAATAATCGAAACCCTTGTTCTAAATAATATTTCTTATCTCCGTTTGATTGTACTCGTATATATTACAGCCTGGTGAACTTATTGGCATTTGACAATCTCTCCTAACCAACTAGAAAGCTGATATAGAGGTCTTAAATAAAAACCGGGCTGGAATCCTTTTTCAAAAAAACTGGGTTCCAATGGAAATCGAACCGCCATTTGTGAGTTGAGAGATAGACGTCTTACAAACAAGTGCATAAGGGTTGTCATCATTTGACATTTAAATATTGAAAAAATACATTTCGGTGAAAATCTTTAATGAGTGCTGTTCAATAAAACGTTAGGAACGAAAATAATTATTCATTTTTGACTGCAGCAAATTCACCATTTTAAGTTGACAGAAAAAATATTAAATTAAGAAAAGATATATATTATTTATAGTTAAAGCATAAACATTATGGAGATTAAAAGATATTGTAATTTGTTTTTATCGAACACTGTTTATTCCACCTTTTTGTAACGGTAAAACCCTACAGGTTTCAAAGCTTTCACCTCATCAACAGGGGAGCACAAAAAAGACAGCGTTTGTGCTCCTCCGATGATGAGGTGAAAGCCTTGTTATCATTAGGGTTATACCGTTACAAAAATTGCAATAAACAGTGTTTGATAAAAAAACTAATTACAATAAGAAAACATATCTGCTTATACGAGTAATATGCTGCTATTAATTTTTTTTTGTATAATTTTTCAATAGTTTATTTGTATGAAACAAACCTTATAAAAATAGATGTTTTTCAGTTTCACTAGTTAAAATACGTATGTTAGTTTTTTATTCATGAAATAATAGATATTAATTAGTTTGGAAAATAAAATAAAATTATTGCTGAAATTTATATACAAGGGACTAGCCGTATTACTACGAAATTGATATTTTAATCTACTATTTTTTCTCAAATTTTACTGATTCGTCTGGTACTCTTCAACATACTCTTCAACAAACGCTCTTCAACATGTTGTGCGCATGCTGAAGAGCGTTTTCACCAGCCAACCATTACCCTCAGCCCCTTACATCAGGATTTATGTTATTTAGAATCACTAGAGTACGCTACAAATGAAGACATACATATTGGCATTACTCCAGCACACTTTTTAGCACGTACGAGTACTGTTACTATACGAACTCTTACACCAAATTGGCATATATTTTAATTTTTGGGTACAATCGGAGATTGAAAAATCCTTGTAGAAGTTAAGCATCTTACCGTACATATTTGGTAAGAAAACCGCAAAAAACTTACCAAAGAAGACGATCTACGAAAAAATCTTTGAAGATCTTCCGATATGTGATAGTAACCAAACTGGAATAGTTTTTTTTAAATAAATTTGGTACCAACGGAAATTCAATCTGACCAACTACATCATGGAGTTCGTCAGTTATAATGTTAACCAAATTTACTTCTTGTTGAATTGTTAAGATATGAATCACTATGTTAGATATTTCAATAACAATTCAATTAAAAACCAATCAAAGATATGCATTATATAATGTTTATAATACCAACAAAATTTACGTGAAAAAATGTTTCATACAAATATTGTAAGAAAAATCAATTACTGAAAGACCTTCAAATGCGGCAGCCTTATTATTTCGTATTGAAAACTCATATGCAATAATAATACAATACACTGTGTTAATAACAGTTATTAAAATAATGTATTGATTTACATTTCAAAAATGTTGCAAAGGTGTTTCTTGAACATTTCAAAATAAAACGAATTCCATATATTTTTTTTGTTTCAGAACTAAATGAGTTTTGGGAATGTTTTCATATAATATTTATTCTTCAAAAATCATTTAAAAAGTATGACTATACAAAATAAATTTTTAAAAATGATTTATTCATCTCTTTTATCAAAGTACCTTAAACATATTAATGAAAAGTTAGGAACGTAGATCTCTAAAAAGTACAATAGTACACGTAGAGTTCACGAAATAAATAATTAGGAACGTAGATCTCTAAAAAGTAGTACACGCAGAGTTCACGAAAGTTAGGAACGTAAATCTCTAAAAAGTAGTATACGTAAAGTTCACGAAATAAATATTAATGAAAAGTTAGGAACGTAGATCTCTAAAAAGTAGTACACGTAGAATTCACGAAAGTTCGGAACGTAGATCTCTAAAAAGTAGTACACGTAGAGTTCACGAAATAAATATTTATGAAAAGTTAGGAACGTAGATCTCTAAAAAGGAGTACACGTAGAGTTCACAAAATAAACAATTGAATCTATTTTATTGATTATTATAGTACATTAAATACGTTAATAAAAATTAAGAACATCAATCCTTTAAAATGTTTAAAGTATGAGAACACGAAAAAAAAAAAAATATTTTTTATTGATCTTATCAATTAAAATATTTCAAACACATTAATGAAAAGTTAGGAACGTAGATCCTCTAAAAAGAATGAATACACAAAATAATAATTTAAATATCTTGTATTGATCTCATCTTTTAAAGTACCTTAAAAATATAATTAAAAATTTAGAACCTTTAAAATGTTTTTATTTACCTCATTTGTTTTTATTTACCACACTTTTTATTTACCTCATTCGTTTTTATTTACCACACTTTTTATTTACCTCATTTGTGCCTTAAACACATTGATAAAAATATGGAAAAATAATTCGATTTGATATTTAATAATTAACATTATTGTTTTATTATACTTTCGTAGTAAACATTAAAACTTGAAGAGTTGATTACCTTATAGAAAACTCTTCTTACCAACCAGAATAGTGTTAAATAAACCTTAAGTGGAAAACAGACTTGACCCCTTTTTAAAAAATCCTGGTACTAATGAAAATTTTGTTCGAATGACAGACTCTTTAACTAGGATATCGAGGTCATCATTAGTTGATTAATGCAGGAATATTGCGTGGGAGTTCCGGGTTCAATTCCCAATAATACCCAAAAAAAGAGGTACCAGTCTGATAAAGGGTACGTGGGCTAATGTTGTCTCTTCACTGACCAACTGCAAGCTCTGAGGCGGATTATTGAGACCGAAGACAATATTGTCTCCCTACCACGATCTTCACTTTATTTTTATCACTAGTTCGGATATGTTGAATAGTACCATACGAAATAAAAAAAAGTAGTTGAAGATTTATCTATTTAACTTTGACAGGGAAATAATTATTCGCGAACCACTTGTTAAGAAACGCTAAATATTCAATTTACTAACATGCAATTCGAAACGAAAATATTTACAATTAATTCGCTTACCGTATTACACTATTTACTTCATTAATTTGTTTATCTCTTTTAATAATATGTCTAAGATAATCTATTATTAATAATCTTATATTGCAATATGTGAATGTTTTATTAATAGCGATTTTTTCTGCATTGCAATTTTTTTATATTTATTTTTGTACTGTCACATTCTTCGTGACCAATTCGGGAGACACCTATCCTCTCTGATGTTTTGGGCTCGACTTTCGTCCCGTTGGTAACGATTTTTTTTTCAGAGCCCCTATCTGGTTTTTACATAAGGTACCATTACATTTTTCTGATTGGTTGACAGAGATTTTCACATGGCAATAAATCCGCCAGATTATTCTATATTCAACGAAAGAGTAATACAAAACAGTGCGATGAAACAATAGGCCTTATTTCATATATTTTCATAAACTATAATTTGTTGGTCCCATTTATCGAAATGGCGGGTTTCAGATTTTTTTAAATGGGCAAACAGGTTAATTCAAATATTTTCCATGGGGGATTGAATGCCTATTTATTAATTGATTCTAAGTAAGCTGTTGTACTTCAGCTTACAATCTTGACTGATAAAACCCATGAAGGTTTATTTGAAATGAGATCTAAGGCAATCGGAGGGTTATATTAGCTGCAGCGTTTCAACAAACAGACTTCTTTCAATTCTTGATACAAATTGCTCTAAGAGTTTATATTCAACACAGCTATTAAGCTACCGAAAACACATTAAAATACATTTCTGAAGTTTATTGCACGGGAGTCGAAGCCAGGGAGCCCACTTGCTAAGCATGAATCCAAATCATCAGATCGCCGATGGATGTAGAAATAGGGCTATGATAATTTATTAATTGAATTAAATTTAAGGGGAGTACGATCAAGAATATTAACCCTTAAATGCATCTGGATGCATATCTGCAACAGTTTATTCTGACATATTTAAATGTCAGTGGGAACTAAAATTGAATGTTTAAATTATTGATTTAGCTAAGATATCATTTTTTAAACAATTTTTTTCGTCAGATATCATTGCCTACTTTAAAAAATTCATTTGTAGCCGGCAAACGGGGTACGCCGCACCACTGTCAAATAAGGTATTTTCAAAGTGAAATATTTTGAGTATTTTGTGACTTTTCAAAAAATATATATCTTCGGCTTCAAAATAATGTAAGCTTTGCAACGATGCACATAATGTTATGAAATATTTATAATCAAAAGAAATAAAGAAAATTTATATGTGTAGAAATGCATCATCACGCATTTACGCCATTTTGAATAATGCTCGCATAGTGAGGCGTTTTCCATATATGTTCTAATAAATAGATTTTTATTGTATTACAGCATGGCAAAAAGAGACATTATACCAAATGAAAAGCTAGAGGAGTATTTAAACCAAATTTTGAATGAATCTACTTAAAACTTTGTTTACTCCTTAATGCATGATGATGCATTTCTGCAACGTGTGATTTTTATTCAATAAAAATGTATTGGGATTTTTAAAATTATTTTTCCCTTTATCTACAGGTTAATATGCTCCATAATTATATTTTTTAAAGTGAATTTAAAAAATCATGCATTTAAGGGTTAAGAATATGGCCAATTTAATATAGTAATAATAACAATAATAAAAAAACTATATAATTATGTAAATAAAAATATTATAATAGTAATATTTGATAAAAGGGAAAATAATGATATACGAAATAATTACGAGTATAACACAAATATTTGCCAAAAAGGGAAATTATAATAAGAATCGAAATAAATAGAAGAAATAAAAAAAAAAAAAAAAAAAAGTAATGACAACTAGAAAAAAACAGATCTCAGCTTGAGGACATTCTCTAAAAGGAAAATCCTGAGCAGAAACAACAACAACATTAAAAAAATATTTTGTCAATATCTATGCATATTCAACTGTGATCGAAAATTCTTATTTTCCTAAGTATCTCAAATAATCAAATTTAATGAAGGAAACTTCTCCGTTAGTTCATGCACTGATGCTTTAACAAGTAAAAGTTAATTTAAAGCATCTAAATGTTAACAGATTTTGGACAAAGAAATAATCAAGATATTCCTAAAACGATCAATTCAAAACAAAATAATTTTATCATGTGAAAAACCTTCCATTTTATTATGATATAAAAATATTCGTATTGAACATAAGGATTAAACAAAAGTTAATTTAGTTCACTTTAATCTTAGTTTTTCTATTAAAATGGAAATGCGTTATTGAACGTAAATTGCGGATAATTCCGACAATGGGGCATTGTTACGGTTAGTGCCGTTCTCACGGCTTTGGGCAAGTGTTTCAATGTCAATATTTCCTCAGCATTTCTACAGGGTCGACAGCTCTTGTATGCTATGTTAGCGGTGCACTCAGATTACTAATCTAAAGGCAGCTACTGCCAGGGACTTTTATTATTTTAACTAGATATATTGATTTTAAGGATTGCACAAAATAATCAAGGAAAATAATTCACGTCTTAGGATCCATTATTGACGAACAGTTTTCAATTACGTTTTAGAAATGACACCATGATTTACCTTCTATAAATGAAAATATACTATAGAATTTGATTATAAAGAAGCAGAGAAAATCAATAAACCTTATTAATAATTACAATTGGTGTATTAAAACAAATACAATACACTATAAACATACGAAGTTTATAAAAGTATGTAAATTAAACTTTTTACTGTTTGCAAACTGTACTTTTAGAATTCAAAGTTTTCACCAATATAGCAATTGTAGAAATATACAAATGTTGTTTGTCTTTTAAGTATAAGTACAAAATATTAATAGCGAGATTTTTCTTTAAAAAAAGAATACACATGTCCAAAGTCATAGGTATCCTTATACCCTCGAACACTAGGCCGTGTGTTTCGAGGCGATTAGCACAGTGCGGGGTTCGAACCGACGATCTTCTGCACGGAAGTCCAGTGCGTTACCGCGCGGCCATGCACCTCAATAATTAATTCATTGTAATTTAAGTTTTCACAAACCATTCATAGCATCTGAAAATCTTTTTAAAGTGAAAAGGAAAATTTTTCAAAGTGTTTCTAGAGATGAAGAAATACTATATTACCTGGCGTAAAATATCTAAATACGGCCCCAGCATTACTTATATTGTTTTCCGCAACTTGCTATGTTGATTATGCAACAAGTGTGCAACACCAGTAACAATTGTATTTTCACTCTCCACATATGCGTTTTATTGTGATATTAACGTTAAGTAAGCGTTTATTTTCTTCGTTATTGTGAGAAAACTTTCAATGGTTTGATTTATACTTTTTTTCCTATGCATAATTAACGTACATGCATTTGAAAGGCAAATAATGCCGTATTGAGAAATTCCTCAGACTTTGCTCTATATTTTTTTAGTTTAGGGCGGTGAGATATTTGCATATTTTTTGCACTGAAAATTGTAAAACAATTTATGTATTTTATTTCCAAGGACCAATATGTAGGCTAATTTAAAACAGTTCATGTCAACAATGGTACATATTTTTCAATTTCACATACCATTGTTAAAAAATACAAAACGGTTCTGTTGTTTTGCTTTGTTCAAGTTTATATATATACCATTTAACGCGCAGGAAAATATGTGTTTTTCTCTTGATGTATAATAGTTATCTCGGTTTTTTTTTCAAACCGACTTTTTTTTAATTTCGAAATATTATAAAATTCTTATTCCCTAATAATGATCACTCCTTATGTTGTCTTTTATTAATCAATAAAAAAATATTATTTTTATCTTGTTCTTTAAAATGTCAGATTTACATTAAAGTTAGCTGTTAAAAATTAGCTCATAATATCATGGATATTAAGAGCTAATTTTAAAGTTAAAAGCTAAAGTTAGCTCTTAATATCATGGATATTTCTTTAAAATATCGTATTAAATCATGAACAGTGTTTTTTTATATTTCAGGATAATATAATGGACAGTTCTTTAAAAGAACAAATTTATATCACATACAGTTTTTTTTTAAATATCTTGCATAGTTTTTTTTAATATCAGATTTATACCATGGATTCTTTATTTTTGAAATATCAGATTTATATATAATATGGATAGGTTTTTTAAATATCTGGTATATATCACGGATAGATCTTTGAAATATTACTTATCGTATATTATGAACTGTTTTTTTTTTAATTTAAAATGATACTTAAACGCTATGAAGTAGTTGCTTACTCATAAATACAAATGGATAGGTTAATAAATTTAAATTGAATAACATCATACAAATAAAATCATTTTTATGGGATCGAATAAAAGTTCATTAATTCGAAAATAGACAAATTTATATCGTTAGATTTTTTTATTACCCATCTTTTATAAAATATGAATTTACTATTATTTAAATATTTTTAAAAGCATTAAAACGTTTATAATTTTGCATTAGAAACATAATATACCGAGATTTCAAAGAATATTTTATTAATTGAAATTTCAAAATTTTCATGTCGCTTTTGACATATATCAAGTAAAATGTTTTGAACGAATATTTTCAACTCCAAAAAAAAACAAAAATATATAGAATTCTGGGATAAATTAAACATTGGTTGGTTTTGCACAAAATTTTATTTGTTACAACTTAATAATAATGAGATGAACAAAACCTACGTATATTAATATACAAATAATGTTTGGTGACGTTTCTTCGATCTTTATACATTTTGTATACAAATCAAGCGACCGTCCTGTAAACTGTCAGAAAAAATTGACATTTTACATGATGATAATCAGCTCGACAGGTGGTACACCCGTCCTCCAATTCTCTTTAAGATATGATACAACGGTGAATCATGATAAAATGGTTAAAGTACATGATGTCGATGAATTTGGTAAAGAAGTTCTTCAGTGGCTGTAGCTATAACTGCCTCCAAACCCGCTGAAGTGACTGTAAGAGTCTCCACCATATCCGTCATAACCATGTTCTGCGTGGACTGGTACTGGGACCTTCACGGGAACTGGTACTGGCTTCTCAACATGAACTGGATAAGGCCTCTCAATATGGACTGGGTAGGGTCTGTCAACTGGAACCTTGACTGGGTAAGGCACGTGTTTCTCAACTGGATAAGGCACGTGTTTATACACGGCATAGGGTTGGGGAACAGCCACTTTCACTGGTACTGGAACGGGTTTCTCCACATGGACTGGGTATGGCCTGTCAACTGGAACATGGACTGGGTATGGCACTGGCTTCTCTACTGGATAAGCGACTGGCACTCTCTTTTCTACTGGGTAGGGCTGAGGCACATGCACTGGGTAAGGCCTATCGACTAGTACTTTCACTGGGTAAGCAACCTGCTTGTAGACTGGGTATGGTTGAGGAACTGGCACTTTAACCTCCACGGGGTATGGGACACGCTTTTCAACTGGGTAGGGTTGGGGTACTGGTACCTTTACTTCAACTGGAATGTGTTTCTCTACGGGGTATGGTTGAGGGACAAGCACCTTGACGGGGTATGGCCTGTCGACTGGAACATGCACTGGATATGGCACCTTTTTCTCTACTGGGTAGGGTTGAGGCACATGGACGGGAACCTTGATGTATTCTTTAATGTGAACTGGGACGTGCTTGATAACTTCGTAAGGCTGGGGTACTGGCACTTTTACTGGAACTGGCACGTGTTTTTCAACTGGATAAGGCACGTGTTTTTCGACTGCATATGGCACAGGCACTCCTTTGATAAGTGTGATGGTCTTAGTAACGCCAGTGTGTCCTCCGATAATGTGACCACCTCCGAAACCTTGACCCCCTCCGAAACTTTGACCACCTCCGTAACCTTGACCACCTCCGTAACCTTGACCACCTCCGTAACCTTGACCACCTCCGAAACCATGACCACCTCCGAAGCCATATCCACCGCCTTGGTTTCCTCCATCGTACTGGACATTAGAATATCCTCCGTGTCCATAGGCTCCCCCTGCGTTTCCGTGGCCTCCGATGTAGCCGAGGTCCAAGCCACTGATACCATATCCGTATCCAAGGTTCAACAGTCCACGTTTATCGAGCTTCTTATCAAGGGTGACTTTCTTTCCGCTTGATTTTTCCTCTTCTGCCGCCACTACGGCCAGAAGCAAAATGCTGAACAAAATCTGCAAACAAAATTGTGTTAAAAATTAAAAAAATATAAAATATTAAAAATATATAATTGCTTTGGGAGAAAATAACAAGAAGTGAAATTCGTGAACTCAATGAATATTGCGAATGTTTGAGATTTCAACACACATATTTTTAAGATTTTATTTCAAAGCGTAGTGCTTCTTTAAAGTATGTCAGTTTCATCAAATTAATTTAATTAAATATGTTGCATAGATTTATTTTCACTAATAAATCACGTTTCTTAACCTTTTATTTATTACTTGAAACTCGCTATATAATTTAATATCGACTATTCAAGTATTTATAAATTATTTAATAGACTAGCTATTTGGAGAGTATTTTTTTTTCTTACTTGAATCAAATTATCAAAAAAATATACTATTTGTTTATAAATTTCTCAAAAATTTATACCAGTATTTAAAATAAAAAAACCGTTTAAATTAAAACGCTGACTGATGCTTACAACTGTAAAATAATGTAAATATTCACCATTTTGTGGATATAGAGACTCACTGCACTAGGCAAGGCCTGTGACGAAGTATTTTCATTACTTGACAACAAATTTCATACTTATTTTCGAACAATTCTAAAACTGAAACATTAACAATCTGCTTTTAGTTGAAGATATTGTGAAACTACCACATATCATACTATCACGACCATAGGACGCAGGTAAAACATATAAAAGCATTATTTATCGTTATTGTATTGTTAATAGTTATTGCATAAAATTTGGCTTCATTAACTTTTGTCCTTAGACAAAAAAATTATAATATGTGAAAATAAATATGCCTTCAACCCTTACGAGATAGGTGTGACAATAAGTACGCCTTCAACCCTAACGAGATAGGTTTGACAAAATGAATAAAGTTTTTGTTATATGCCTTTCTTGTATCCAATCAATAGGGTTGGTTTATTTATATTGTAAGATTTTATTTTTTTAAGTTTATTGTTACTTAAATCTAAAAACAAGTATCAAAAACTTAACTTGTGTAGTTAGTTTTAAGATACTTATTAACTAAATAAAAAAGACTAGTACTCCAGCATATGTTAGGCATAAGAAATCAAGAGTTCATATTCTTGTTACAATAATCAATATTGTTATGTAATTTCAGGGTGATCATAAATATAAATTGTGAATAAAAAAGCGAGTTCACATAGTTGAAGTCATAAATACATAAACACATGTAAAAAATCACTTTCAAAATATAACCAATTTTATCTCAAAGAAATATCATGGACAATTTTATTCTCGCAATAGCCGAAATTTCAAACATAATTTATGTGCACAGTAAAGTTCACTTAAAAGAATTTCTTTAAAATTATGTTTGAAAGTCACGATTTGGGGAATATAATTATTATTTAATAACTAACCTTACACAAAATATAAAATTATACATTTCGTTGGAGGACAAATTGAGGATATTTAAAAAAAATATTTAATTTTATAGAATTAATTGTTTCAAGCTCGTGAAATGAAATATTAAAAATAGCGTAAGTAGCTTGAAAAATCAGCTTTACGAATTTTTGTTACCAATTGAAAAAATTACTTTAAGACTTAGATTTTGGATAAGTAAATCAATGATAATACATTTGTTACTGTTTTAGTTAAAGCTTAAACATTATAAATCGTTAATCATTATTTAAGAAACAAAAAATATATTTTATTGGATAGGGAACGTTATATTTTTTCTAACAAATTTAATTTCAAGAAAGGTTCTAGATTGCCAGGTAATTTTCCTTATCCTGTTTGTATCACTTTGTAAGTTCAAGAATCTATATTCTCTACCTAGAATGGTTCTAGATTGCCAGGTAATTTTCCTTATCCTGTTTGTATCACCTTGTAAGTTCAAGAATCTATATTCTCTACCTAGAATGGTTCTAGATTGCCAGGTAATTTTCCTTATCCTGTTTGTATCACCTTGTAAGTTAAAGAATCTATATTCTCTACCTACTTAATGTTAATCTCAAGAATTGCATAACTACAATCATAAAGCTGCTCGTGTGATAGGTTAACATCATGGTATTTAACTAACCTTTATGGGAAACATAAATCATCAACCACCATGATTGCTGATTTAGACGTTCAAAGAGACGGTAAATTTATAATTACAAGTAATTATCCGCTTAGACTTCAACTAATGTTGTTATCAAACAACGGTGGTTGATTTATTTTCTATTTTAAATAATTTACAATAAATACGCATTAATTCATATCTAACGAGTTGCTCTTATGAAACCAACACCTGCCTCCCCACTCGGGGATTGCGGGTTCAATTCCCATTGTTGTCTATTTTTTTTTCAAATACGGTTCTTATATTGCTTTTCATTTCAGGCCTCTTTACAATATTTATGATTGGCTAGAAGAGATTGTCACATAGCAATATAAAACGAAAGTGTAGTGCAATACATGTCACATATGGATACGTGTTTTTAATAGCTTCAGCAGTGGCCAAGTTGTATTGTATACAACGAAACAGTTTAACAGTACTATATTCACTTAAATAGGGCTCAAATAATTGAGAAAAACATTTATATTATGAAAAATTTTATAAAAAAATATATGCACAATCTTTAAAACAAAATCCTGTAATAATAATAAATAAACAGTTTGTAAATAAAATCCTGTAATAATAATAAATAAACAGTCTGTAAATAAAATCCTGTAATAATAATAAATAAACAGTCTGTAAATAAAAAAAAAGTGTAGTATTAACAGTCTAATTGGCAACAAATATTTAATGTCGCCTTAATGTAATACCTGAACTTGTACTCCAAATAAAAAAACGTGATTCAAACTTTCCGTGTCAACAACCAAACGACAGCTTACATAAAAAAATTAAGTAAAAAATCTGTCTATAACATAAGATCATCTCGCAGATGACCTTATGAAGTGCAAAACATTGCTCCGAGCGCGATTACGACCATAATGCGGCATCATGTTACATCATAATGAAAATAAAATGAAACGATCACTTTCGACTTCATTGCGTTCCGCTCTGAAGAACGATCTCAAAACCAGGTTAAATTCTCTCGACTAAATAGCCCACTTAACGGGTTCACATTCTTACCGGCTGTCAAGTGGCGATTTATGTAATTATTGATGTTGTATCATAGATTTGAAAACATTTATCCGGGTAATAAATTTTCCTCATTTAGTATCACATTCTAAACGAGAATCTGTAAACAGTTATGCACTAGGAATTTTACTAAAGTGAATATAGTGCAAATTCATCATTGAAAGAAAGTGAAAATGTTTTGTAATAGTTTTATAAATGGAAAATTTGGACCAGTTCCAGAAGGAAATGTAACGGTTCGAGCTAATCGCATATAAATTGCTACTAAACCTATCATTTGAATAATTCTCAGTATTTACTTTTTAACTTGAAGACGATTGAAGGACGTGCTAAATGAATTGTTTTAACATGTGTTTCTTTTCTGTTTGCTAACCAAAAAGTAGGCAAAAAACGAAAGCTGTTTTACAGTTTATTTAGTTACTTTAAGATAACATAAACACTGATTAACATGAAATCTTACTTAAAAAAACAAGGAACTTTAAATTAAAATTCCATTGAATGTTTCCTGTTTTAAGTGACTATATTTTTTCAAGATAAAAATTAGTCAAAAACTTCTGTGAAAATTCTCTTAATAAAATGTTTAACCGACGTAAACTTATTTTTTTTGTGCCAAAACTTAATTTTAATAAAAAAAAAGAGTTGAAATAATTACTGCCTAAATCCCACTTTTATTCAAACAATAATTCAAAGTGGATAATTTAAGCTTATTTTTCTATTTAACCGTTTAAAAAAATAGTGTTTTCGTTATGGTTTGTCTCAAAGATATAAAGCCTATTATTATAAGCGATTGTTTTTTGCAATCCAATTTTGCAAGTGCTAAGAATTGCTTCTTTGTTTTCTAAATGGAAAAATAAATACCACATGCAATAACAAAGTGACATTTCAAACATTAGAGTGATTTAGTTTCTTACTAGGTCAACAAAACGTTCAAATTACCACAGTAGTATGAATTAAAAACACTAAAACTGCAGTAACAAAAGTAAAAATTGCGTAATTTTAAATTACTGCAAATGTGTATTATTAATCATAGTTTTTCAAATCGAAATTAAATAAAATGTAAGAACAATCACATTGTTTTCTTTTTCTTCATATTTTAATTTTAATTTTTCTCACTGTAGTGAAAACAAAAGGTACTCACTTACGCTACTAATTCAACAGTGAAAGAAAACAACATTTCTCATCTTTATTTATTTTGATTAAAATAAGGTAGTCCCATCCTTGACTGTTTATTTTTTTATCAGGAAGTTTATAATGAACAAAAATATTACAAAAAACAAGAGAGTGTAATCATGCATTTACAGAACTAATTGACCGACCCTCATTGTATTTTTTACTATTAAATCATTAAATTTGATAAAGTAAAATTATGCTCAAAATATTTTGAAAAATAAGATCTAGTAAAATAAAAAAACTCGTTAGAAGATAGTTAAGTTAAGAACAAATATATATACAAGACTACTGGTTTCTTACATGTTTCAAATGCAGGTTTAAGTATCTTGGTCAGTTAGGACGTTTTGATGGAAAGTAAGAGTTGGCAATGCTCACATCCAGTGTAATTAAATACATAAACTATTCGCCGACCTGACCGGCGTTTAACTGTTAACTAATAACTCCCACTGAAACAACAGCATCCTACTACGCAGGTTAATGACAACGTATTTTATTTAACTGACAATTATTGTTGCGCAATGTCGTCATCTCATCCGCTAAAATTTGTGTTTAAATAATGAATTAAAAATTTGTTAGATTACAAAGTAAAGTTAATATATTTTATTTGGTTCATAAAAATGTATTCAACGAGTTCATATACGAACTCAATAAAGCTAGAAAAGCTTTAATACTAAAAAAGCAATAAAATGATTAATCATACAATTTAGAAAAAGTTTGTTTTGTATAGAACGGATATCTTTGTTTTTATCAAGAAAAATCTTGATAAACAAAAAAAAACGATTTTACTTATTTTTTTGTATAGTAAATTAACGACGACCTCTATGGCGTTATTCTAGCCCTATCATGGGTTTGATTCCCGTTGAAACCCAATTTATTTTAAATATGGCAATAAACCCATAAGGTTGTACTGTATACATCAAAATCATAATCCATTGTTAATATATAATTTATTATTATTTAACATAGAGTTTTTTAGAGCTATTACTCGAATGAAGCAATATTATAAAGTTTCTTCGATATTTTTGGGGTCATATAGGAGATCGTTTAATTTATTAACGAATAAATTTAATATGCTTTTAGTGGCTATTTGAAAAAAGGCAACATCTAAAGATATTATATAAGTAATCTAAAATATTAATAAAAAATACTTCCGCATAATTTTAAACATACTATTTTAACATATTTGACATTGAAAAAGAGATATTTGGTTTTAACATTGTTAAAATTTCCATAAACTTGAATGACGAATAGTTAAATGACAAATGATATTCTTAATATACAGATATATTACATGGTGCAGCACGCATTCATCTTTTTAATATGTAAATATTTCCTTGAACTGATGGTTATGTTATATTCGTATTCAGTATTAAGATTGTTATTTTTTGTAGTATTTGCTTTTTTCAAATATCGTTACTGCATTGGCACTTCCTGCTTTCTTATAAGATCTAAGGATTTTTAGTAAAAAAATGATTAAAAAAATGTTTTTTTTCTGCAAACTATTGTATGATTCAATCAATATTTCTAGAGTTTGTTTGATGCAATTTTTTGTTATAACTCAGAAATAATAATTAACGTGTAATTAAATAACAACAAAATTTTGATTTTAGTTACTATATAGCTAAATAAACTTATTGTAATTTGTTATATCAAACACTGTTATTTCCACTTTTTGTAACGGTATACCCCTGCCGGTTTCCAAATTTTCACCTCATTATCAGGGGAGCACAAACAATACTTGTTTGTGCTCCCCTGATGATGAGGTGAAAGCCTTGAAACCGGTAGGGTTATACCGTTACGAAAAGTGGAATAAACAGTGTTTTATAAAACAAATTACAATGTCTTTAAACCGCCACAATGTTAATGCTAACTATAAACAATATAAAAAAACTTAGGTAAAACATAGTCTAGAAGTAAGGTGTAAATAGCAAGATTAGAATAATTAAAAACAATTTTACTATCCACTAATCCATTGGCATCAACAATACGACTTTAAATGTTAGGATATATAATATATGAAGATTATTTCGATTCGAAAATATAACGAAAAGTTGAATAATAAGTCTATCTTTACGATTTTTTCTTATTAAAAGATTTTATTGCAAAACCTTGGAGGCTTTATACTTTGATTAATGATTATCATTTCAAGTGGTCGATTCGTTTTTCATGTCAGATTAATTCATTTTGAAAACAAATATGCAAACATATTCTAAAATGCAATTTTTTCAGTTAATTTATTAAAATGTTATATCTTAAATGCTTCGATATTTTTCTAAGTTTTGTTATTTTTAGAGGCATTTACATTTTACCAATAAAAACATCTGAAGGTTTTTATCATTTGATCTTTATTACATTTCTGTGACTTGAAATATGTATTTTAGACTTATTTTGTAAGTATTCATATTCATATAATATATTATTACAGTTGTAATGTCTGAAGAATACGATAAGTATAATATCCATAAACAATGAAACTTTCTATCGAGCAATAAACGAAGAACATGACAAAGATAAACCACAAAGCTTGCATTGTCCTTGAAACATGTTTTTTTTCTTATTTTTTTTACATAAACTTAAATCGATTATTTACGGTTTAAACAAAAACTAACAAAGAAAAATACAATCGTTTAACGTCTCATTTGAGCGATTCTTTATTTTCTTTGATAAAAAGTAAAATATCGTGAATAAATAAATACTCTTGACTAAAAATTCTTAACTGGAATTTCATGGACGTCACCGTTTAACAAAAAAGGTAACTTTCGATAAAACGCATTTTTATGCTTACTTAGTGGATGTTCGTTGGCTTTTAAAATTGTAAATGACCCATAAAATAGTCGCATGTGCATTTCAAAATAAAATAAGTCATATTTTCCATGTTATATTCCAGTATTTTTGTTATTAATGTCCCAAACATAATAAATTGCAGTGACATTTCAAATTAATTTAAATCCAAGTTTTTTTTCGCATATTCGAGTAATTACCAATAATTGTGGTCTAATGTGTATTTTATGAAATCTAACGACTTGTCTTGACATTTTTTCTATCTTTAAATTAATGTTTTAAATATTTTTATTCTTTAACAATGTGTTTAATTAACTTTGCAAGTCACAAAACACACAGAATTATTGAACGCACATTATCACTGAATATTTTGAAGTCCGTGAAATAAACTTATGGTTTTAGCAACCTGACCTATATTTCAATTATTTAACTAACACTTCGATCCTTGGAAAGGATATGTAACTGTTCTATCTTTGAATAAAATAAAATCCCCAATAATAACATATATCAAAATTTTCCGAGATCCCGAAATTTTCAGCTCAACCGTGCGTTGACATTCCCCTGTACAAAACACTTCATAATTTCACGCCTTTGAAAAAAAAAATTTTCAGCCCTATTTGAAATAATCAAATTAAGTTGAACGTTTTTGAAACTTTTTCAATAAACTATCGCGGTGTTTTGTATAGTATCCTTGTTCTTACGTTTTGTTTATTTTAACACTGAAAAATTTCACGTGGTTCAAAAGAACAATATCGTGGAGAGTTAACATGAAATGTTTACGTTATCACTCGTTAAGGTTATTTGTATGAAATGTTCTCTCACCGTCGCCTTCATCGTGAGAAGGTGTTAGGCGTGGAAGTCCAGGGTATGAACTGGATGCAGTTGCTGGGTGTCGAGGGCTTATATACGCCGGACGGACTTTCGCCGACCGCGGCGGGACCGAGCGAGGCCGGGAGTGGACAAAGTGCGACGCCTGCGTCGCGACGTCTCACTTATACTATATCATATTGAACAAACTCGTATCTTAGTCCTGACTGAGCCGTAGAAGTTATATGGCAATTAAAACTGTATTATACAATATACAAATTTTCATTTTACATTAATAATTAAATAAAATATAGAATAATGCACAATTATAAACTCCCCGTTTAATTTATTTAGTTTACATTGTTTAACAGTATTATTAGTCTAAAATATTATAATTTTGAATGTTTATTTCCAATCAACGTTTCTTTGGAATGCCTCCATTGTACCTTTCAAATCTGAGAGATGTTCATTGATGTCAAGTTTGTCTACATTAAATAAATTTACTGTTTCAAATTGGTCCAATAGGAAGGGGTATTATGACAGAGTGTTTACTGTTGCTGGTCCTGTCGCGTGAAATGGTCTGCTTCTAAGTACTCGAGCTATGGAGGAGTGTGTGCTGGTTCAGGAAGCACTTGAAGACAATCCTTTTTGATAAATCTTCTCAATTTTCTTTATAATATATGACTACTTCACACATGTAATTTACTTTACCTAAAACGTTATTTGTAGCTATCGCATATTAGAAGAACTACAAAAGTTTCTTCGTAGTTCGTTTTCCCTTGGTAAATTTTCTGAGGTTTTCTTGCCATATACAGATACGGGGAAATGCCTGATCTAACGCTCATAGCTGCAATTTTCTTATCCTTACACTCAACTCATATATATATATATATATATATATATATATATATATATATATATATATATATATATATATATATATATATATATATATATATATATATATATATATATATATATATATATATATATATATATATATATATATATATATATATATATATATTGGAAATATTCTTCATCTACCAACACAAGTTAATATGAAAAAAAGCAAAGTAACTTTTTTCTGTGAAAAATAATTTGTATGTATTAATACTTGCCACTTACTCGTTTACACGTTTTCATTTTTTATATCTTGCCCAAATTATTTAGAAATAAAATAATTTATTTTATTCTCAAATAACATTTAACATTATTATGTTATATTGTTTCGTATATTAGATTTTTTGTTGTATTTTTTATAATTAAAATACAATATCATTATCGACTTATCATCGTATCAGATACAGCAAACATATTTTTTTATAAATATTATCCATATTTATTTATTAACACATGTTGTCATTATGTTAAATATAGATTTTTATTCATTCGTTTATTTCTTGTTTGATGCAACTGGGCTAAACCTATATCAAATGTGGAATTGATAAAAATGTTCAAAAAATTCCGATTCATACAATTAAGAGCGTATATGGACAAATACCTCAGCGGCCACATCCATTGAATAGTCAGGTGGTGTTACAGTTAAAATTTAAATAAATAAATAAATAAATATTAGGTTTATTGACAGCAACATAGTATGTACAAGATCACACCTGAATAACATTTCTAAAAACACATAAATTGCAGACAATACATCAGACGCAGAAGCTATCAAAAGGTCTGGGCTCATCTAATGGCATCCCCTCGGCCAAAATACACCCCACCAATATAGGGCGAACCCAGCCACGGGGACACCAGATGTTTTTCAGCCCACACCAATTTGATACCTCTATCCTCTGTAGTATGTCAACTAGATCCGATAAAAGATCTGTGGTTTCGTTATATTAAATATTGAATATCGTGCGGTTATCAATTTTCTTTTCGAAAAAAGGGTAGAACCTGCCAGAAATTAAACGACATTTAAATGCTCTCTATAAAACATTTTCTCCAATGATAGCATTTACATCATTTTTTAATAATAAAACGCAACAACACGTGTTTTAGGATATAGTTTTAACTGAAGTATTGCCTGATCATTCAGTGGACGTAGTATACATTTATACACGCTCTAAATTTTTCAGGCCCGAAACTTTCGGATCCTAGTAAATTCAAAAAGATTCTAGTAAAAATAAAGGGTTAACATATCAACAAATGGTCCTGTTTCCAAATATTATTTCTATTAGGACCGTTAAATTGAGAAGGCTTAAATAAAATTAATTTTATTTGAATTCAGATAAAAATTTCTTATTCAATTTTTTTTTCCCAATGCCTTTTTTGCCATTTTGAGTCAGATTTCGTTTTGCTGTCAAGCCTCGTTATGAAAGTCATCCCAGCATACAAGAGTGCGGCAAGTATAGAGTGCTCGTATTATGTCACTGCGCTGCACTATGCAAGAAACCGGCGTGTATGGAAAACTGAAGCGTGTATGGCGCAGGCGGCGTAACAAGGAAATTGATAGGGTCCTTAGACAAAGCAACGTGATATGTATATCAGACCTATTTATAGAGTTAATATTATAAATTTACTGCGAAAAACTAAAATTGTATTTTCTTTACTTTAGTGTTGAATTGATAAATATTGCATGTTCTTTCATATGAAATTTATATCTTACGAGATCTTAATTAAAAAATTAAAAAATGTCAATATATTTAGTTTATTTTCAATAAGCATTTCTTTCTTTGTTCGTATATATATATAGTCGTGGTATATGTCCATATATGATTTAACTTGTTCAGGTCGGATACTTTCGGATCTTGGTTGAGCAATTGAATTTTTCTAATATGTATTTGCAAACCAAAAAAAATTATACGGATTTTTAGCCAAAAAAAAATCGTACGGTTTGTAATAATAAAAATTTAACACATGCAGACATTTTCATAAAAAGTTTTATTTATTAAAATAATCACCTTCATAATCTACGACCTTTTCTCAGCGAGATACAAGTTTGTGAATTCCACTTTTATAAAAAGTTATGTCTTAAGAAGCAAAAAATCTTCCAACCTTAGCTTTGATCTCTGCTTTATTGATGATTTTTTATTTCGCATTTGATTTTCTAGCGCCAAGAAAAGGTGATAATTATTTGGAAAAATGTCGGGAAACTATGGTGTTTTTCATTCTAAAGTACATTTTTTTCACAATTACGATATATCTTGCATTATGAGGTCTTGCATTATTCTACAAAGATACCACTTTCTTTCAATTAACCTATTTCTGAGGCAACCCGTTTGCCTAGCTTCCATGATTATCTAATTTGGTACAAATGTAAACCAATTATTTTATCACTGACTTTAAATATTTCAAAATTACTTTCGAATTATTTTTAATAGCGACACGTAATTTCTCAGAATCAATAACGCAAGGTCATCCTGACCGGGATGAATCTTCAAGTGATTCATCACCATAAGAAAATATTTTAAACCACTTCTGTGCGGTACGTTATTTTATGAAATCTTCTGCTTGTACAGCAAACCGTAAGATATGTATGTCATTATAAACATAAAGTAAACATTATCAAATTACACTAGATTTAAATGATATTTACGAAGGGTTTAACTCAATATAAAAGTACATACCAAGTCAAAGCGTACCGATTGACTGATGTATATTTATACCAAATGATGCTCAAAAATACTTGGGGTCTACAAATCAACCATCTCTGATTGTTCTTCTTAATCTAACTTTATACATTATCTTTCACACATGTAAGTTAACCTTTCCTTTCCTGTGTTGGGTATCTTCTACACGTTGCTTCAAATAACCATCAATATCTCTATAAATATAATCAATACAAGGTTAAGATTTTAGGTATTCCTCCATAATATATTTACGCATTGATTTAAAAAATAATATTAATAATTATCAGAATTTATCGACTATATCGTAAGTATTTCGTGAATATCGGAAACAAATTCGCATTTAAACGCTGTGAGTGCCTCGATCTTGGGTCTTGACGATAGGTGAAGAGTATGCGGGAAGCGCGACACTATATTCGCATCTCACTTTTGCATACGTCACTGAATAGCGAGGAGCTCAATTGTCTCAACCTCGCAAGTGTAAGCCACGCCCGAGTTAGCTACTAACCCTGCCGCGCCGCAGTAGCTGTTGAGCTGGCAACGAGACTAGATCTACGCCCGTTCCGTGAGCGTTGCCAGATGGGTTTTTAATGTTTTTAGCAAATAAATCTCAATTATTATAATTTTAACTTCAATTATAATTAATTAAGGGGATTATCTATGAATGTTCTTATTTTTCCGATTTAAAATCGCTAATTTTTGATCGCGTACTCACTACCCAACACCGGAGCGCGCGTTTCAATTTTATCACCGTAAGGGAAGGGTTAAGTACGCGCCATTGGATATCTCTCGTAACTCTTCTATTATCTGAGAAAAACTACGTCAATAACTACATTCCTTACTTGCTCTAATCTTTCATAGCTCACTAATATATCACATTTACTTTTTCTATCACCAAGACTTTGGATTTCGCAACATTCATTCTCAAATCTTTCTCATCACATATTTCAAACAAATTACTTATCAAATAAATATATTTCCAAAAAAAAAGATATACAGCGTATATAACATAATAAATATTATACAAACGCGTATATAACATAATAAATATTATGTTATAAACAGCGTATATAACATAATAAATATTACACAAAATGCTGTCCATATCTTACAGGACAGTAAAAAAACCATCTCAATATAAGACCATTACTGAAATTTTGACCATTACTGAAAATTTGTCCGAAAAAAATGTTTGCTTAAAATTTTTATTTTTTGATATATCTGACAGTGCTTTTATAAAGGTCAAAAGTAAATTAAAATCAAAATCACATAAACAATCATTCATCTCACAGAAGCGCTCTCGTTAACCGGTTATTATTCAATATTTCAATAATTTTACATTATTGCCTCATAATGAATAGATAAATTAACATATTCTCCCACATATAAATAATTTAAATAAATAAATGGCACGGTTCACAGTAATAAAATCGAAATTAACTATCTGAGAATTTTCATATTAAAAACGTATGCGTTTTCATGGCGATTAAATAGAGTAAAAATGTTATTAACTTTTGATAATATTCATGTGATGAAATGAATGAATGTCAATATTAGACTATTAATATCTTTAAAAGCCGGATGCTGCATCTCAATATGGTTTGACTTCAACCTTGATGCTTTTGTTTACATATTATATCCGCTTTATAAGCATTTGATTAAACTATGGAAATTTTCTGATACAGTAGCCGATCTATCAAGGACACGATTGATTAAGTATTCGATGGTTTTCCTATTATTTTTTTATGTTTGTTGTTATTTCTTATTAATTAACCTCTGTCCGTCTACAAAAGACGATATTGATGCCGGTCAAAAATGTTAAAAAGACAAAACAGGTAGCTGAACAGGAAGATGATAATTTTGAAGTCTGTCCAGTCGTGTTCTTAAGCGACAATGTCTGTCATACAAATCGCCCACTCAAGATGGAATTATAACGCTGTTTAGAGAAAAAACTCTCCTCAAGGGTGATTTAACTCGGGATTCCAACAAATATTAATTCTAAAAATTTTAAATGTTCCAAAATAAAACTAATATAAGTTAAGTGTAAGAATAGAAAAGTTATAGTTGCGGCCACTAGATTAACAATTTCCCCGCATCTGCATATGCTCAGAAATCATATTTGGTAAGAAAGCTGCAGATAACTTACCAAGGGAAGACCTACTACAAGAAAAATGTTGTAGACCTTTCAATATGTAATAGTAACAAATTCGGCTAAAGTTGTAGTGTAGTATCATATACAATCATAAATTTTGATTAGACCTCCCAAAAATAGTTGTATTCAAGTAATTTGTAAAACCACACATGACATACATATCGCTAGCACTAAGATGCAGATCATTCCACGTCACAGGACCAACAAAAGCTCTACCATAAAACCCCACCCTATTGGATTGATTTAAAACAATTAATTGATTACATGAAAAAGAAATCGACCTCAAAGTTATTCTTGTAAAATAATATTTAAAAGTTTTAAAACTTATTAAGTGCAATTAATACAAAATCCCCCTTTGAGTTAATACAATACAATGTGTAATTAACAATTTATCTTTATTTTTTATTTAACGCTTTTATTGCGAATACAATCTGGCGGGCTTATTGCCAGGCGGCAATCTATTCCAACCAACCAGACAAAAGTAAATGAAGCAAGTTACATGGTCGCATAAATCATTCAAATATCTATCCATCCCTACGAAATCCTTGAACACATACGTGAGTATATGCCAACAAACCCCACAAAGACGGATATTCACCCGAACATTTATTTTCATATAAAGTGAGAAATCAATCAAAAGAAAATGAAGGTGGTGGAGAGGAAAGCAAAAAAATCAGGAATGAAACAATAAAAAATAAACTACCAATAAAAAATAAACAAACCCTCAAGTAATGTCTATTAGTAGGAAGGCAGAGAAGATGGATCACCAGACTTTTCTATCCATATACTGGTCATATATGTCCTTCGACTTTACATAGTTCTCCCATTTTCGTTTTCAATTAAAATTTGTCACATTTCCCAAAATTTAAATTTCTCTCAGTATATCCTTCAATACGAAAAACGACATTAAATACAGTACAGGACATTAAAAAAGTTGGCTTGTGTACTTACCCTAAGATCACCGATAACACCATGTCTCTCCAAAATTCCATTGGTTTTTTAATAACCATTAATTCAACTAGTATTTTATAATAATAATGTATAAAGCGCCGTTTACACAGCAGATTTTTTCTCGGGATTCGAACCCATTTTTTTTGACAGATTAAAAATATTAAAAAAAAAAGCAAGTTGAGAGTCAGAAAATGAAGAAGGTGACTGCGGTCGTATTTCCCTGCATCTTCATATGTTTAAAAAACATTTTTGGTAAGAATGAAGTAGAATCTTTGTAAAGAAAGAAGGCCTACAAAGAAAGAAGGCATACAAAGAAAGAAGGCTTACAAATAAAGAACGCCTACAGAGAAAGAAGGCATGCAAATAAAGAAGGCCTACAAAGAAAGAAGGCTTACAAAGAAGGAAGGCATACAAAGAAAGAAGGCCTACAAATAAACTTTCGAAAAGTGATAGTAATACATTCGACTTTAAATGGAATGTAGTGTATGTGTGATAGTAATACATTCGACTTTAAATGGAATGTAGTGTATGTGTGATAGTAATACATTCGACTTTAAATGGAATGTAGTGCATGTGTGATAGTAATACATTCGACTTTAAATGGAATGTAGTGCATATAAAATTGTCCTTTGAATTTAATTGAATATCTAGATAAAAACTTATGTTACATGGGCCATAAAATATTTATTTCTGTCATAGGGAACTTAAAATTATTTTCGAAAACAAGCCTATATCACATTTTCTGAAATAAGAAAACCTTTTTTTTTTAAATATGATTTTCGAAAAAAAAAATTAAGAAAATTTTTAATTTTCAATAATTATATTTTTAATACAAAACAATGAATAAAATTTTAAAAACTTTTCACAATTAAAGCGATAGAATCATGTAAGATATATTGTAATATTTGCATATTTTGCATGTAAACACTTGTTCGTATAATGATCAAAATCTTTCCGTCTTGTCGTTGCCAATTAGTGATTTAAATTTGCCTGACAAACTTCTTGCCCAACTGTGATATATGTCTATACAAGAATCTACTCCATCCGTGAATTTCCACATCCTCCAAACATCATACCTTCATTCATAGCGTTCAGCATTGGTGTTCCAACAAGGGTCTTCGGGTCATATCTGACTAATTATTTGTTTTTATATTACCCAATAACTTTACAATATGACCTAAGAACAATATTCAAGACTGTTAAGATTTTTTCGTTGAATTATATTGTAAAAAAATATTTGATAATATGTCGATTGCTTTTTGTATTGTATTACGCTTTCGTTGTATATAGTACAACCTGGTGGGATTGTTGTCATATAGCAATATCTTCCAGCCAAATAGAAATATGTTAAAGAGGCCTTAAGTGAAAACCAAATTGGTATCCTTTTTTTTAATATCTGGGCTCCAGCGGGATTTGAACCAGCAACCTTTGGGCTGGAAGACAGGCGTCTTACCAACTAGGCCAAGGAATTCATTGCTTATTTTAAGACGGTTGAATTACGCCCACGAATTCACTTTAATAGTTCAACCAATTCAACTTGCAGCCGCTTGTGTAATTTGACAACTCGCAGCAAAAAAAATCTTCTAGTTTATTTCTCTGTTTTGTCAAATCTTCGAAACTTGTTTTATACTCGCTCTTTACGGTGGCAGTTAATCTATGGTACAGGTTTTATCAGTGAGTTTGTGTTTTTATCAATGTTTGTGCATATTTATTTAGTTTATAATTATATTAAATACTTTTTTATTATCACACCTTTATTGTATTGTATTATTATTTACGTTTAAAAGAAAAAATCTAATGCCCTCGATGCCGAGCTCGTTCTCCTATTGGTAGGGCATTTCTTTCTATTATTGAAGATGAACTTCAACCGTTTGATAGCTTTACTTTCAAATGTATTTTATTTTCCATTGCCTTAACATATATATGTCATTACAGGATATATATTTACATACTATGTTTCTATCAAGATACATATTATATATGTTATTTATCATAACACAAATAAAGAAAAAAAAATTACAACTATCATAAAAAAAGAAAAGAACTTAAGATATGGTGAGAGGAGAACAATATGCCATCTTTCAACTTATATTTTAGGAGAGACAAGTGCCAGGAAAAAAGCTCACATTTTGATAAAGGAACTTTGGAGAGTGATTTATTTGTAGTACCATATCTATGTACAGGTTAAGAAACATTACTCGAGAAAACGAACGTAAGCTCAATGAATGGGGGCGGAAGACAATATGTCTCCTGAACACGCTCGAATCATTCGATTCAGATATGTTCAAAGGTACCAATGAAAAAAAAAATTATAATAATGATAGAATACAATTTTACTATGGTGAATTGCATTGACAAATAAAAATATATTAGCACGGATTTCTCCTGTTACGCAAAGAGGATCTGTTATTAGTTAGCTTATGCCCAAGAAATAATATCAGCCAGGTTTCTTCTCATATTGCTATGTGGTGCCGAAAATTTATCCATTGTGTCACTCAGTTGATTCAAAATCTCTATACCAAACGCGTCTGAGTGGTTAGCCATGATATTTGTTCTGGTTGATATATAGAACAAAGGATGACTCCTTGCATGGCTGTATTTATCGGGAACACATAAACACGATGTTTCTAGTATTGCAGGACGCGGGATTTTGGTGTATTTAGTTCACAAGTTATGTTACTTTGTGTTCAAAATCAAAGTCCATGAGTCAAGAAGTTTCACCATGTCTGGTTGCAAGATTCTACACCCTTCCGCACAGCACAACATAGTCTCCTCTCCTACATTGGAGCCTCTCGCAGCAGTGGTGTTCCCACGGCTGGGCCACTCGATACTTTCAAATATTGCAATCTAATAAATTTAACCCAAACCTGTTATGTTTCGTCATTTCGCAGCACCAGCCATCACATGCGACCATCAATCGTTTTTATATCGCTATTAACTCCATTTCCTCTTGTTTTTGTTTATCACAATCTTGCCTGCTTAAAATATTTTCGTCAAAATTAAGTTTATGCGGAGTGATATTATTAAATAATAATTTCTTTCAAATATTATTTGCAAGAATATCAGAAAATAAAGGTAATATAAATCACATGAAATATGCTAAGAGAAAGGTCTGAGGATAAATATTTCAAAATCCATGGTTATGGTGGTAAAAATTATAAAAGGAGAGTAAATACGAAATATAGGTAAACAATGATTGATTGGAGCGAATTGAGGAATTCTACTATTTGAAGAGTTTAGAGGGCTATCGAATAGCGTGTAGGTATAGAAAACAAAGTCAGTGGGTCACTGAAACGTATGTACTCGAACCGAACAGTATTAAAATATGCTAAGATGATAATCCACAACAGTATTTGAATACCGATTTGGATGTACGGGAGAGAAACATGAACGTAGAAAAATACTGAAAGGAGCCAAAAAACACGGCGTACGTAAATGCGTGCACTGAAAAGAATATATGATACGTTTATGGATAAAAATGTGGTGTGTAAAAATGTGGAAAAAAAAAACGACATTGAGACAGGTAAACTAACAAAATGCCTCTGTGTCCAGCTGGTGCTTAGTGTTAATCGAAATGCACCCCTACTAAAAGGTCAAACCCGGCCGATAGGACGCCATATGTTTTTTACAACACACTTGGGTGCGTCAACAATAATACAAAATAATTAAATAAATAAATGGTTGATAACATTATAAATACACTAAATATGTACGAAATCTACCACCCATGCTACATTCATAAATCAATCCAGTAATATATTCCTTAGAAACCCTACTTTAATATAATCAGAATGAACAAGATGGAAGTATCAGTCATGTATCACTTGATGGGTTACCGTAGTCATACTTAGGCCGAGGCCACACCAACGTGCTTCGTTAGGTGCTAAGCTGTAGCTGTGCTAAGCTTCGTTAGGTGACTTCATGTCTGGCAACACCAAAGTGCTATGCACAAATTCATTTGATAGTTGGGAGCGATTGAGTCAACATACGATGTCACTCTCAAAACTAACCAATTTCATTACAACTTACCATCTTTATATACTTTTTTGTGCAGCTTCATTCCAAAGTGATTTTATTACAGGTACATTCTTCTATAATTAGCTCGATGGGTTCCACAAAGGCTCCCATTTATACACAGCTGTCATTAAAACCTTCACCATCTTGTAAATTAACCAACACGTCTGTTCGCTAGCAGATTCACTCGATGATTAATTGTCATGCAACGTGGTGCGAAGCGTGCAGTGTGGCCACTGCGATAGTATGCGGTACGTTGGTTCGCTAGGATATGTCGCCTAGCTCGCAACATAGCTCTAAGCATCAAGCGAGGCTCCTACATGTGTGGCTGAGGCCTTACATAATGTGTATCGTGAAGGATCCCGGATACGAATGTGCCTGGATGATAAGACTATATATCTTGTATTTTTCGGCTGTCTTTTACATGACGTATTTGATATACTAAATGGCATATCTTTGAAATGGCACAAATCTCCCTAGTGTGGGTGAATTGCCGTAAAAAAAGCTTCCGTGTTTGGGATTTATTGTATAGAACGATTAATTTATTTCTCCTTCAACAGTTTATTTATGATTTTAATATTGCAACTTTTTCGTTTATTTCTGGCTTTTTAACTTTGTTATATCAAAGCACAGGTTTTCAAAGTGTGTTCCTGGGCGATCTGGGACGTAACTATTGATTCCCTGTAGCGCTACGGGGTAACAGCATTTTTTAATAATTCCAGGCCATCTTAATTTAATATACTAATACCCAATCACAATGCTACAAAGTGACATTTAACAGAGATTGATTGAGTTTAGGATATCAGTAAATTATAAATATCCTCGAGTAAGTGTTAAAACACAGCGAATCCTGGTTCAATTTGCAACGACTTACTTCTACGTATCATGGTTTTTGATAGTTGCTGTAATAATTACAAAATATTCCTCAAAACTCAACGTGCAACATGAAATAAGGGTAGCTATGTCGAGTTTGATGTCAATATATAAAAAAACTACCATCAAAAGATTCAATCATCCTACTATTTTTTCAGAGTGCTGTTAAAAAAAAAGTACATTAAAGGCGCATTAAAACGAAAAGGTTTAAAAAATGTTCTACTTAAGTATAACATATATTTTGATCCCGTAATCACCCAAACTATTAAGGGGGTCTAAATAAATCTCCAATCAGCGCAATCAGCACCGCAATCTCGTAGTAACGTAGAAGGAACTGACCAAAGAGACACCTTCAATTTGATCCCCCTACTACCCCCACTGTTAAAGAGATCAAAATAAGTTCCCACCCAGCGCGATCTGCAGCGCAGTGTCGTAATAATAAAGAAGGAACTGCACAAAAAGACACCTCCAGTTCGTTCCCACAACCACCCACACTGTTGTGGGAGACAAAATAAATCCCCATCCAGTTCAGTCTACACCAGAAGATCGTAATGTTATTTTTTATGAGCGCGATGTCACTTAGAGACACACCTGAATCGGAAAAGGATATCAGCGACGACGAACTTAGGATACGGCATCACGAGGGAAGGAAAATAACTCGTAGCGCAGTAAATATACTCGTAAAGCAGTTTAAGATCTATAGTTCAAACAGCCAGTTGTCAATATTTTCACAGACTTCTTTGAATAAAACAAAACTATTCTTTGACACCAAGATATTGAAATAACAAATCGGTCTGAAGATGGACTGATGTAACGTTTAGTGAATATCTCTTTGAAAAATATTGGCTCAATTATTAGCGCAAATGTGATATATTAAAAAAAACTATAAATTATTAGAATACGGGTTATCAAGTAATTACTGTTTTCCCTTAAAACTTGGCATAATCTAACAATTTTATAAAACTTATACCTCTTGTTACGCCAGTGGTCATCTTAATGCACATCACCTGTTAGATGCAGAAAAAGGGAGCGGGTTCGAGTGCTGCTACAGTTTTAATAACTGTTCTCTCGCACATATATGTATATGGTATTCTGAGATGTGATCGCAGCGCATTCAATGCAAATCCCGAGACACGCTTCTTGATCAGCCGCGTGATCGCTTAACCCGTTCATCCTGACAGACTGTTTCTACTTTAAGTGACAATTTATTTAAAAAAAAATTATTTAAACAATTTTAGTTTAACATAATTTTATCAAATAATAAAAAAAATTAGTTAAAAGTCTAAATACACAATAGCATAATGACAACAGGACCAATATTACTTTTGCTTCCCTTTGAAGTGACTCAGCCTACCTACCTGCAAAGTTTATTAAAGAGTTCAATCTTCAGTTTATCCACCGAGATATGAAAAACATCGATATCGGAAAACTTATTTAGCAATGTATTTCCGTGTGCGAGTGGTGATGCTCTTAAGAGCTCAGTTCGTTAATACGACTTCGTCATTTAGATTCATTCGGTAGATGTACGAGTATATACTATGCTGTTTTATTATAACATAGATTTTAAAATGTAGTAAAAATGCGTGATAAGAATATTACTAGAAGAATAATGTCATAAATAAATAAACGTGAAACAGGTAGGACAAACAAATTTGGCCGGATCAAGTAGACCAGATTTTGAGAGAAGCTGAAGCAAAAAACATAAATATTAGAAGCTTTTGAATGACGAGATTTGTGAATGGGAAGGAAGCAATTGTTGCTTGTTTCGGTAGAAAACATAGATATCTGTTATATATGCCTACAGTGCAAGGTACACGGCGTGATGGTTTGTGTATATGTATTATTTAATTGCAAATAAATCAATTTGAATTTTCCTTTGCGATAGTTGAATTTCCCATTTTCATCTTATACAGCGCTATATGGCAGATCTATTGCTATGTGGCAATCTCAACCAACCAAAAAGGTATTAAAAATCTTGAGAAAAAGCGGACTGTTAGCGAAAGTGTAATGTGCTACAACCCATTATAAACATATGGGTACCATTGGAACTTGAACCCATAATCTCCGGACTGGAACAAAAGCATCTTATCAGCTAGGCCACGGAGATCATCATGTACTCAAAAAAAATTTTTTTCTTTAATATTAAAGTTTTTAAGTCACTTGCAACGGGTTGACCGAAAGCGAGAGTTATGCGTGGTGCATTGGCCGCTGCCCGCTACTCCGAAGCGTTGCGGGTCATCACGTTCTCCGTGCCCCACTTCCCGAGCGGACTGGGCCACACCGAAGAGTGCGGGCCGCGGCGGTAACACAGATCACGCTTCCTGAGATTGGTTTATTAGATCACTTTTCATTTCATCCAATAACTTATATTATTTCTATCAATAATTATCTATTTTTTTATATCAGAAAAAAATACGAATGAGGATATCAGAAAAAAATACGATGATCTCTTGTACCCTAGTTGGTAAGACAGCTTCCACTTCCACACTCCTTTTTCATTTCGTTCTGTTTCTCTTACTTCTTACCTTTCATTCTTTCGAATTTCATTTACTTGGTTCAATCATACTTTCTTCTTTCGGTCTTCTTCTACCACGTTCTTATTCATGCTTGCATTATAAATTAGTTTAACCAGTCTTTCGTCGACTATCCATTGAAAGTGACCAAACAACTTCAACGTGCTCTTTATAAACCTACTTAACACTTAAGTTTTAGCTCAAATTCATCCATAAGTATTACATTTCTTATTCTGCCATACATTTACTTGACACCACTTTCCACTTCTAAATTTTCCTTCCATACAACAATTTTTACACTAATACTCTGTTTTAAAACATGATTTTGTCAAATATTGATATTGCTCGTTTTAAATATTTATTTATTTATTTATAAATAAACGGAACAATGTACCTTATAACAAAAAAAATAAAAGATACAGTAATGAGTGTTCAACACATTAAGTATGGTAGAATATACTATACAAAACAAGAAAAAAAATTACACAATGACTATAAAAATATTTCGAATGAAACAGGTATCAAATCGTAAAATCACATGATACCAACACAATACGGGGGCGGTCCACAGGCGCACAGCCCGTACTGCGTAAAAAAATAAAAACACAATAGACAAATCCTTGGAAAATAAATAAAAAACTAAATACAAATTAAAAAATAAGTATAAAAGATGGAATCAGACTGGTATTTCACAAATTCTCAAAAAGCATGGGAAAAAATCACAAAATTTAAAAAAAAACAATAATTAATTAAAAACCAGTTCAAAAAATATTTTTGTGTGCTCCAATGACTTTGTTTTCTATTGCAACTTGCCGAACAATATCTAGTATCACATTTCCGTCGTCTTGAGAACAAACTGATTAAGAATCATATTTGATAAAAATGTTAATCCTGACAAAACTAATCCAAATAAATACAAAAAAGTTTATCCTTTTACTAACATTTAAAAAACGTTAGCATTTAATTTGAAAAGATCAATCGAAGATTATGTTAAATTCATGTTCTTTATAAAGTTAATAGCATAGACTAAGAATTATTTCATGCCCAAAAAAAAATCTTTTCACTCGTATGTTTAAATGTTGATCAAGATTTTATAGTGCATAAAAATATAACGAGAGTATTGTAAATTATTAAAACATGTATTTCTTAATATATATTAAGCAAATCAGTGAAGGGAACTCGTTTCATCATCCATATTGTGTTGCATACTTTTATCGTTTATTTTTGTCTTTATTTCCTTTCATTTAATGCCAAAGTAAATATCAAAATTCACCTGATTTCCTGCGTCAAACAATTTGGTTATGTCATATGATATATTGTATCGGAAATCGTAATATTGTTTATGGTTGCTGAACTCATTATTCACTATTGTTTTATTTTATAAATTACAATTCGTTAAGATAAAAACAATATATACATATAAATAAATATTAAATAAAAAAATATTATTTCCTTACAATAATTTAAACACGACTAAAGAATGTGTGAAAGGGAATGGAAGGATACAATGAAAGAGGGAATGGGAATAAGTAGGGTTTAAAAATCAGTTTGAATGCAATAAGTGAGTTTATAAGGAAGATTTCAAACTGTATCAGTTTTATTACAAACTTTAGTTGTTGAATAAGTGTGTTTTTAAATGGATTTTAAATGTTTTGTGAAATAACTGAGTTAAGTAATATTTCAAACTGTATCAGTTTTATTACAAACTTTAGTTGTTGAATAAGTGTGTTTTTAAGTGGATTTTATATCTTTTGTTGAATAAGTGAGTTTTTAAATGGATTTTATATGTTTTGTTGAATAAGTGAGTTTATAAATGGATTTTATATGTTTTGTTGAATAAGTGAGTTTTTAAAAGGATTTTATATGTTTTGTTGAATAAGCGAGTTTTTAAATGGATTTTATGTTTTGTTGAATAACCGAGTTAAGCAGGATTTTAAAATGTGTCAGTTTAATAACAATAAGTTTTGTGTGCATGCCGGTGTGCTCCGATCATCTTACTTCGATGTGCCGTCCGATCCGGTATATCGGTGTGACCAGTGAGTTTGCTGGTATGCAGCGACTCACTCACTTAAAAAACAAACTCCATTGTACAACTAAGCTTTCCATTGAATTGACGTTAGAATGGCACGGTGATCCTTGACTACGAAATCCAGCAATGATGACGACAACGAATATTGTTTTGTTAAATAAGTGATATTTAGATGGAGTTAAAAAAGTATGTCAATTTATCAACAAGTTTTTTTGAAGAAGTGAATTCTTAAGTGCGGGTTTAAAAGTACGTCAGTTTAATAACATTTAGTTTTGTTTAATAAGTGAGTTTTTAAGTAGGGTATAAAATGATATCAGTTTAATTTTAATAAGTTTTGTTGAATAAGTTAGTGTTTAAGTAGAGCTTAAAAGCATGTTAGCGAATTCTTATACGAGTAAGTGAGTGGTTTCTGTAACTACATTTGTATTTCGCCTTCGTTTGATATTTTTTCTCAAGCTTTTTCGTCTTTCCGATTACCGAAAGTTGAAGCAGAATCATCTGAAAAAGCCTTTGAACTTTAATCATCACTTCTCCAATACTTTTGTGAAAAACAATAAAAATCAACCATTTGTTTAAATTCGATGAATCTTTTTCTTTATTGATACAATCGTTTGCACTTAGATTTATTAATTAAGATGAAGATATAAAGAATATTATATAACCTTCAAGATAAAATTAAACACGATCGCAATAAGTGTTTAACTCATTTATCTTTTAACAATTAACAAGCTAGAGAACATTGAAGTATGTGCTATTTATTACTTGCAAATCTCTTTCTAGGTAACAACGTTATCTGTGAAATAATGCATCACTTGCAAAAAATAACTAAGGCTGTTGGTTGATTTTCGGGTCATTGAAAATTTCGATAATTTATCATTTTAATCGTTTTGGAAACGTAACCAGACATCGTTATATTGCTGTCTGTATTTGAGTATGTGAATATATCTGATTAAAGTATCGATTGAATCAAATTTCCTGATAAAATCTTTTTACCATTATGAAACAGATACAATTCATGAGTAGTGCAATTCCTGGGAAATAAGCTGTCCTTTACAAAAACAATCATATTTCAGAAAAAAAATACAGAATTTAACAATGAAAAATAAATGTTTGCGCATTAAGGTTTGGGATATGGTTCTTCGGGATATCAAATTAAACTTTGAAAAAACCTTAAGTTAGTTGATAATTTTTACATGCTTATGTCCAAATGTGAACATTTATTTGGAATTAAATATGTTTTCAACAGGCACTTATTCTTGGCGAAATATCTGAGTAAAATCTTCGTTGCTTTCTGAAAACTGAAATACCTTGATACAATTATTGTATCATTTGATTATATAAAAGTAAGAATCCTAATTGTTTTAACACAAATTTTTAATAAAGTTTTAAAATGCTCTGATTAAAAATATATATTTTCGACAATTGTCAAACTCATAGAAAACTTAAAGGTGAATAATTCCATAAAAATCAGAGTAGCTGTAAAACTGTTCAATGCAATAGAAACACCTATTGGAGTACGGCAGGGAGAGAGCCTCAACTCGTTTTATTAACCTTATATTGGACAAACAATAAAATATTCCAAGAATTCACTCAACTAGATACAAACATAGTTGAAAAAACGAACAAAACAAAAACGTCTTTAAATCGCAATGCTAACGATACCATACTTATTTATTTTACATTTGATAAAAGTTTAACCAAAATACGAGTACATAAAATAACAAGCAAAAAATTGAATTATGAAAATCTTAAATACATTTTAATGACTTTTTGAACAATGAAACACGTGCTTTCCTGTAAAGGGGCTCCGTTATGTCTATAAACTAAGTTAAGAATAACCTATCATTGAAACACATTTGCCATTATCTAAAGTCAAATATGTATATCACATATCAGAAAATCTACTACTTTGTAGTTGGTCGTCCCTTTGTTAGTTTTCTGCTGTTTTATTAAAATATTTGTTTTCCTAAACATATGTAGATGCGGGATATAACCTTATCTAATGACCGCAGCCATCACCTTCCTATATCAATTTTTATGTTTATTTATTCGTCATTTCATATATTTATTTTGTAATATTTTTAAGCGGTCTATAATAGTCGATTAGAATCTCGAATTAGAGTGCCCTTGTGATGATTCTGATTTCTATGTGACGCTGTATAAATTGTCCTATTTCATTTTTATTATTATGGCTAAGTAAAAGGAATGCGTAAGACCTTAACTACTGCCGCAGGTTCCTAAACCACGACGTAGAACCACATCTTAGACCCAATTTCCTCTCAATCCTTAATAATTAAATCCATGATTAGGTCTTAAAAAGATCGAAGTTCTTAGGCAATTGTTAACTGTTGTAATACATGAAACATACCAATTAAGGCGTACAGTTAATTGACACTTGAACATTTCGTAAAGTTTATATTGAAAGTTATATTATTTCCCTCACTGACACTTCACGACATGACTGAGCGGTCATTGTAACTTACTTAAATAATCACTCATATCATCTACTTGCACCCTGTCCTACTCTGATTAAGTCACGTCGAACTTCTACAAGTAACATTTTGTACTTCTGTTGCAATCTTCATCAGGTTAACAGTTTTCAAGTAAGTTACCAATATCATCACGAAGTTTTTAAGTAAGTTACCGAAATCAAGTAAGATATTTTTACGTGAATTACATTAGTTTATTTGTAAATAATGCTCTTCACGATAGATTGACATCGAATAAGTTTTCATTTACATTTTTTAATTTTTATTATTATGGCTGAGTAAATTTACAAAGCCTATGCCGTGCTAAGTACGGCAGATTGATTTCACAAAAAAAATAAAAATAAAGAAACATAAAAATTAGTCATATATTTGAAAATCCCACCATAATGACATTCACCAAAAAAACCATTTTAATTAGAAACATTAATTTTATAAAGAATCATTCACTAATTTGTAGAAACAAAATAGCACTCCGTAAAAATCTAAGAACTGCACAAAAAATACTTCTTCATTGTATATATTTATGAATATTTTTTGATATACTACCAAAAATATACATTTTCAATATAAAAAAATATTTTTTAACGTTTATGAACTGCGGTACAGTTCGAGAAACAAAAAATATCAAAATGATAAAAAAAATTTAAAGTATTTTGGTATTTTAATTACGAAATAATTGATGTACGGAAAAAAAAGCAAAAGAACTTAAAACGTCTTGTTGAGCTGTAATGGCAAAAAGTACTTTATACGGAATGCGAAGCAATTAGAAATGTGGCTAACTTAGATTAGATTGCCTATTCACGTCAAGACGAAAAATCAAGGTCTTTTGATCATGCTGAATGATGAATAATGAAAGCCTTATAAATCAGAAATTTAGAGCAAAATAACACTTTAATTGTGAAGTATAGTGAGTTGGTAATTAAAAGTATAGTGAGTTGGTAATTAAAAACTCCCAACATACATTTAAGTGATAATAAATAATATTATCATATCTCTTAGCAGTCTGCATCTACTGCAACTGGAAGGCCTTTCCATTTCGTTTTCATAATAATAACAAGACAATTTATACAGCGCCGTTAAGAGAGCAAACTCTCCTCAAGGACGCTTAAATTTTGTCCAACTTCATTTCTTTTTAAATATTGCTTCAGGGTATATCTCAACCAACCCCATTAGATTAATCATCCAGCGCCATTTTAATTTAATATTTTTTTATATCTACCCAAAAAACAGGTATTGGTGCAAAAAGCCTAGTGACTAGCACTGTTTTTACACTTTAATTACATAAGTTTTATTGATTTGTGGCAATCTCTACCGTGTTTAAGAGTTTATATATCAATATCTTCCAACTAACTAGAAAAGTGTATAAACAAGACTTAGTAAAAATCAGACTAGAACCTATCTCATAAAATCTGAGTACCAATGGGAATCGAACCCACTGTTTCTTTGTTCGGAGACAAGCGTCTTGCCAACTAGGCCATGGAGACATTTTGTATATTTATTTTTCATTATTTACAATCCGGTTTTCGTTAATTATTCGCATGATACTTCTCAACACACCTGATCTGGCATTGTTGGTACATTGAATAACGTGGCTGGGAGGCAAAGTTATCATCAGCCTCATTGATCGAGCATTTGGATTTAAAACCACTTGAGTTCCTCGTCATACATGTTGGCATCACTACCGCACGTCTAGATTAAACAGCACTCACACAAGTTACTAGCGAATTCTTTACCTGATCGGAGGCATTTCTTATTATTTTTTCAAAGAACCATTGGGAATCCAACACGAAATCCTCGGGTGAAAGTACTGCGTCTTACCAACTAGGCCACGGAAGTCATAACATAGAATAAATTTGTAGGTTTGTTTTTAAATATTAATTTGAAAATCAATGATATCGAAAAAAAAAGAGTACCAATTTGGACCAATAACAATATTTGACTGATAACAATATTTTCACGCGTTAGATACACGAGAGTGATATTGCATGTCGTTTGTTGTAATATTTCCAACACGTACGATAGCGAACTATGAGTTGCTTGCCTACGAAAGTTTTTACGAAGACTTGATTATTGAGGCTAAACAAAATATTGTCTACCGGTCACCCTCTTCAACATATCTACACTAGCAATTCGGATATCTTGAGGAGTACAATACGAGGGAATAAAAAAAATAATAAAACAATCGGTTAAAGCAATGAGACGATTCTCACACGTTGACAAAATAATTCACTTTCAACTGCAATAATGTATTGTTAAATGTCATTCCATGGTATGAATCAATAAAGTTTCAGAGCTATTAACAGTACGAAATTTATCCAAAGAGCAAATATTTCTTCATTTCCCGCAACCCAGAGAGCTGAACAATGAGAGTGATTGTCTTCAGAGTCTGGTGTCAAGGATCCGTGGCTCTCTTGAGAGCAAAGTGGCTAGATCAACACATTGTTAGCGGTTTGTATGATAAACGGTGGCTGTCAAAAGCGTTCCTCAACCAAATTAATGGATCTTGCACAAAAAAAACCTTTGCTATGTGTAATTAATATGTTTGCAAGTGTTTTCGTCTATCAAAAATGGTAATGGAATGTTATTGACTTAAGTTTTAGAACCGGTTTGCCCTGCATTTATAAGTGAGTTTGCATAATGCTTGTGTTGAGATTTTTTAATTTAATATTTTCTTTTTTCTTAAGTTCTATGATCTGTTATCATCAGGACTATCTCTTTTATCTTATTTTAAGACTAGTATTCTGGCATTTAAATTTCCCTTTATTTTTTTAAACAATATGTCTGATTTTTTTATTACTTGCAATAATATGGATCATAGTTGGAAAACAATTAAGTGAATCATATTTCTGTCATCTCTTCGAAAAAATATTTTTGTTATATTTGTACGTATATTTTGAAATAATACTTATGCCAAATATAACATCAGTTCTTTGATTATTTAACACCAGTAGTTTGTTTTTTTTTCGTTTTATATTGAATATTCTCTTTAATTTTTTTAGAAATGGTAGACTCGTATGCTTAGATAAAAGTCGATCACCTTCATTAGTATTATATTTTTTTAGAAATACTATTTATATATTAACTAATTTCTTATGTTCAAACGGTAAAAAAATGGATAAGATAAAATATATCACAAATAAATTGGAATTATAAAAGTCAACGATAAATATAATTCTTAAATGTATTCATTTCCTAACATTTAAGCATAAAATATATTATACATATCATAGAAATTAACATGCAAGTGGTGTGAGTCATTGACTTGTCTCATCAATATACGTGATAAATAAAAACAGTTTAATTGCTGGGATTCTTAATGGGAACTACAAGACAATTTAGGAATTTATTATCGTTGATGGTATTATATAAGTCATTGGTAGGAAGCAACCTGGAGTATGTATCTGCGATACGGAACCCGTGCTGTGTAGGTTGTAGTATAAGCCCGGGTATAGTTCAGTCTTATTTATGTTCCCCTGATGATGAGGTGAAAACCTTGAAACCGGTATAGTCATAATATTAACTTAAATGAAAAAAAACAGTGTTTTATTAAAAAAATAACAAGGTTACATGAAGGCTTGATTTTAAAGTGTCCAAATCATAGAAAAGATGTGTTCAATGTTCTTAGGTCATATACATTGTAATAGATGGCCTTTTTTAGATATTTAATCGCTTGAGACTCGCTGACGAATCTTTTATGTTTTATTACTTTACACAATTTTAAATGGTTTTATCGACTTACCTACATCTTTGAAAAAAAAAGTTAAAAAATTGCTTCTTACTTTCTTCAGTGCAGCTTCATTTAGAAATAACACAGGCTTCTATAATTCAGTATTGAAATCTAAATATATTTGGTTAAACGCTGTCAGGGTTTAAAAGGATGGTGGCTAAACTGACGAGAGATTGAGCTTTTCTTTTATCTCCACCATAATAGTAGCATTTTCACTAACCGTGGTAGGCGGCCTTTGGCATTAACTACAAATAATTGCATCCAATTTTTTATTCTAAATTTGTTCAGAATTTCGTTTTTTACCCACAAAGTTTTTCTAAGAAACATTTAAGAGACTCATCACTATTATTCAAAAAGGCCATCAATAATGTAAAGGAAGTTTTAGTATGACATGTTTAACATATCATGAATTTGGGATATCATATTTAAGGAAAGTATGGTTGGATCAAGTTAATTATTGTATGTTGAAACGTAAAAGTCAGAGAAATCGTAGGAGTTGTATGAAAATGTGTTTGAACATAAAAGAGGTGAAGGATGTGTATTGGTATTGGTAAATCTGGCGCATTGTCTTCTTTTCCTACACTTTCAGTGAAATGGCGTGATAGTATATTTGTATTTTAATTTTATTAAAAATATGCAGTAAAAAATACAATTTTTTTAATTTTATGAAGTAAATAAAATAAATTTATTAGAAAAAATGAAGAGTAAGGTAAGAGTAGAAGCTGCAGACATTTTCACTAAGGATATATAAAGAAGTATGAAAACTGAAGAGCATTTATGACGAGATATATGGTGGCAAAGGCGAGAGTTGTGTGCATTAATATAAAAGCGTGGATGTTGGTCATCTTTTCCCTCCCGTTTGTCCTCTCACACTCAATCACGCCATGTACCCAACAGGGACATGGTGTGATTGAATGTATGTAATTAAAAAAACAGTGATTTTAAAGCTCACGTACGAGTATTGTAGGATTTTAAAGCTCACGTAAAAATTCTAAATATGGTATATTTTACGAGTGTTATATAAATAATTTCAAACAGTTAACAATTGTTTAATTATTCCATGATAATATGACGAAAATATGACATTATCAATACAAAACTAGGTTATGTTTAATAAATAACTCACAATCGTGAAAATTCGACAGTGGTTCTTTATATCTTCCTGTGCCCTATTCGAGTAACATTTAAACGCTCCAAAGTGCAACACAGCAGATTTGACTGTCTTTGCAGATTTGCAGATTAACATGTTGTTTTACAAGGCTAACGGATATAACTGAATCTGGAGCATCTCTAGAAGCAATGCCGCCTCCGTAGGAAAATCCATATAGAGACGACGTTTTAAGTAATAAACTAAACTACAATATGATTAAAAGAACTTGAGACATTTAATTTAACTATTTAACAATTATTTTTTTCTTTTTTATTTTAGCTGTTGGGCTTATTGGTATTAAGTAATTTCTTCCAACCAAACAGCCCGTCTTGGAGTGGGATAAAGTGTTTCAACCCATGACGGATTTAACAAAAATAAACTTGATTAAACTCAAGTAAAAAATACCAATCTGTAAACAATGATGGTAGAAGTAGACGAAAGGAATTCAATCAAATATATAAAAGGAAGGGTAAAAAAATACAATTAGAATGAACGGATATTTTGAATAATGTAATATTTTATGTAACATAAATTAGGAAAATGTAAATTTGATAACTCTTGAAAGTTCATTTTATAGTCGCGCCGCGTAAACCGCAAATGAAGGTATGTGAAATAAGGTGTGGTGCGTTGATATGTAAAGGAGTCTCTGGTCACCTGATGGAAGAAAACGACTGTGTTCTGAAAGAAAGTGGAATTTTTCATCAATAGATGAGGGAGAATCGAATTTATTAAGCACACCAAATAAGGCCGACATATCCTAAAGGTTCCTCCGATGTTTAATTTTATGAAATTGAAGATTGTTTTGAAACACTGATGTGGGATCATATTTATTTATGTACAAGGAAAAATAAGTAAATCAAACACTTATTTTATTTTTATTTTTTTTCACCACTGGTTTATTTTTTAGTTTACTACCGGTTTCGAAGACCACCATCTTAATCGTCAGATGAAGATAAACTAAATTGCTTAAAATACATTTCCTGTACAAGTGTTAATAAAATAAGAGGAATGAGGTAGGGGGAGAGATGTGATTCAATGGTAAATGGGATGGGGAAAAAATTAAAATGAAAATGAATCTTTCGGGCAGGCCAGGGTCTGGATATCCAAGGGGGTGGATTTTAAATAGGAAACATTAAGCAGAGAGATATTATTAAAATTGGTTTGGTTGTTGATGATATTTAGACTTAAGTTTATGTTTCTTTTTACATAAAACATGGCACCACTAAGTGAAACTATTATATTTTCGAAGATTCAAGAAATATTTCTTTAGGTTAAATATGAATTGGATGCAAACGTTTTAGAGTCTCTTCAACTTATCCAATATTTCTTCATTCTCATCCAAATAAGATACGTCACTGTAATCAAGTAAGGAAAGTTTGCGACATTGGAACAGTATTATTCGACATAAAACAGATTTGATTTTAACTTTTTAAATATTCTAGATCTTATTTTTACAGAAATTCATAACTCAAACGTCATATTTATTCTTCTTTCATATGGTACTCTTCAACATATCCGCATTGGTCATTCGGACATATGTATATAACGTGGCTGTAAGACGATATTTTTTTCAGTCCAGTCTTTGGGTTAAGAACCACTGAAATCGGTACGTAATTCGCGGTTCATCATTGTTTTAAAATAACTATTTCATTATCTCTTGAGACTGGTTCTATCGATGATTCAGTCAGCACCCCAGATATTTATTAGGTGTTATGTTGTATCCATTTTTTTTTGGTCCATTCAGTCAGCACCCCAGATATTTATTCAAAGATATTTATCAGATATTGTTGTGTCTATTTTTTTTTACAAATTTAAAAATGAGCACTAAAAGTAAAACAAAATGGAAAATATTATACGTCATTCGAAAGAAAATTTTCTGCTCTACAAGATATTGTGTTTACTTTCACGTTACATATATTACATTATTAGATTACAAGCCTTCAAGATGGAATCTCAAGTAGACGAAAGTGAGCATTTTCGACACCTCCTTCTGTTCGCGTTCAATCGAGGGAATAAAGCTGCCAAAGCTATTCGCGATATTTTCAAAGTGTACGGTGAAGATGCTATAAATGAAAGGACAGCTCCTCGATGGTTTTTGCGTTTCAAAGACGGTAATTTAGACCTGAAAGGCATGGAGCGTTCTGGACGATCAGTGGACTTCGATGAGCACCGCTTAAACCATATTATTCATGAAGACCCCCTTCAAACCACCGTAGAATTGGCTGAGCAGAATTGTAGTCACATGGCTGTATACCGCCATTTTTAATCAATGGGAAAGTCCAAAAGTTCGGCGCTTAGTTTCCACATGTTTTGAGTGAAAACAACAAAAATCAACGTTCGAAAATTTCTGCTGGTTTGTCATCGAGCTACGCATGGCCACAAACAAAGGTTCCTTTACCGCATCATTACTGGTGATGAAAAATGGTTTGAAAATGTGATGAAAAAAAATCAACTCAACGTTCGACAATTTTGCTCTCTTCATTAACAAAAAAAACGGACACCACTTATGTTAACACCCAATATATCGTTTTTTTAACCTGGCGAGTTTATTGCCATGTGGCAATCTCTTCCAACCAACCAGAAATATTTTTTTTATAGGCCCTAAGTGTTAACCAGACTGGAATCCTATTTAAAAAAATCTGGGTTCCAGCGGGGAACAAACCCGTAACCTCCGGATCGTCAGACAAGTGTCTTACCACCAGGCCACGGAGGTCGTCTATAGTTGGACTCGTTCAACAATTTTAATATGTTTTTTTAAGAAGTGCTTTCATTCTACTCTCATTTATAAACTTTTTTATCATTTCATTACATTAAAGTTAAAATCAACTTTGAATTTAATCTACACGCGATCGAGACAGTCCTGTATTGGGCTTCTGTTGAAGAATTGACATTGTGCCTCGAGCGATAACTTTTAAATTGAGATAATTTTATAAAACACGCTTGATTAAGCGAATAAATTTCCTCAATTCCTGCATTTCAATTAAGTTTGAACTATTATTGTTCCTTGTATCACGATTAAAATCAAGTTGTATTAAATGTTTTTTGAAGTGAGACGAAACAGTAAAAATAAAACCCATTGATTGCGGTTTAAAGAGTAATCGATATTAATGATTGATTATGTTATGTTTTAGCATTATTTTATGATAAAATTTTATTAAAATAAATAAAAATTAACAAATTTAATATGAAGTGCTAATGTGGAAGGCGGGATCGATTATTTTCATTATTATTATTATAACAAGTGTGCATATGTCTGCCATGTAACCGAGCATCTAGTATGTCAGCTTGATGGCCGATATTATGCCAGCAAGAGTGGTCTGGTGTTGGGCAAGAGACCGCAAGGTCGCCCCGCATCCGGTGCTGCCGAGAGCGGACCGCACTAATTGTAATCTATCGCCGAGGCGGTACAGGTGCCATTCCGATCTCTCATTGTATACCACTGGGCTGTAGTACTTTAGTGCTGTTCAGAGCTATTGACGTGCCTCGTCATTAATCTTTTATGTGATAAAAGATATATAAAAAATGTTGTATGTCTATCACACGACACCATTATGGTCCAAAAGTTTCTGAACAATGTAGATCATATATGGACAGATTTCACGCCGGTCATGCCCACGTGTGGTCAGGCGATATTACAGTGATAACACTTAATATCCCTCCACTCAGTAGTATATCAACATGAGCCGATAGAAAACGTGTTGTTTCGCTATATTCTGAAATGTTAAAAATTGGATATCGCGAAATTACTTAGTTTCTTTTATAATTGATTTACTTTGTAACATATACTCGTAATAGACTTTCTGTAAAATGTCATAAGCCTAACTAATCCTTTAAAATTTCACTTTAAAAGACTTCTTCAAAACTTACGTAACAAAGTAACTGGTACGCTAGAAAGATAATGTAATTGAAATATATAATACTGAAAAATATGGTCGCAATAAGAAATAAAACCTGTGAATTACACTTTCTTTAGACATGGTATATGAGGCAATATCTTTCAACCAACTATCAAGATGTTGAAGATATTTTATTTATTTAATTAAAACTTGATTAAAGTCTAACCCAATCAGATAAAAATAATCCAAAAATTTAATAAAATTATAACAAAAACCATTTTACTCATGATTCTTTATGAAGTGACTCCGTTAGACCTATAAACTTTAAACTACGAAAGTACGATCACATAACTTTATACCAGAAGGTATTGAACAGGTTGAATGTTAGAAATAGACGCCAAATTCACATACTGTTTCTATTGTATAATCTCCTTAACTGTCCCGCCATCCCATCTTATCTCGCCGAAAATTTTCAGCGTCTTCCCAATCATGGATTAGAGCTACACTCAAACAGAGATTGTCTTTTGGCCTTTGCAGTTCACCGCTCTTCTTTTTTTACGTCTTCCTTAACTGTCCATGCAGTGAGACTCTGGAATCAGTTACAAACCAATATAAGACTCGCTCCGTCCTTGGAATGCTTTAAGAAGCGACTGAAAAAAATCTTAATTTCTAGTCAGTAAAATGACGTGTTTCATTCTTGATTTTTCTTTTTCGTTCCTCTCCACCATCCCTTCCTTTCCTTTTGATTGATGATTTCTCACTTTATATGAAAAATAATGTTCAGGTGATTGTCCGTCTTTGTAGGGTTCGTGGGCATATTCTCACGCATGTGTTTATGGATTTCGTGGGGATGGATAGTCATTTGAATGATTTATGCGACCACGTAACTTGCTTCAATTACTTTTGTCTGGTTGATTTGAAGAGATTGCCGCCTGGCAATAAACCAGCCAGATTGTATTGCAATAAAAATGTTAAATAAATAAATAAATAAACTTTACGAAGGAGTCTAATCATAAAATTTATTCAAAATCATGTAGAAGACATTGATGTCAAAAATTCATTTAACAGTGTTATTATGTGTGCGAGTAGTGATGCTCCTAATAGCTCAATTCATGAATATAGTATTAAAAACAATATTAATTCACGATAGCATAAATAAGTGTTCGGTGCATTAATTAAATAGTCGGTATATGACAACCAGATTAAAACTTTTTTTTGATAAAATTTTGTACTAACGGAAATGAAACTCGTAACCCCCGGGTCAAAAGTCAGACGTCTTACCAACTGGGCTACGAAAGTCGGAATTATATTTCAGCTTTGATTACATTTTTGAAAATGACTCAATTTTACTTGAAAATGTCAGTTTACATCGCCTGCATTGTATTTGTTTTAACCTCTTTAGACCTAAATTAACTCTAAGGTTTTAAAAAAATATTCTTGCTTGTGGGTGTATTATAATATTTATAATAAATGCAACATTATGACGTATTAATTTAGATAGATGGCCCCCAAAATGTTCAAAGTCGATAATACAGTATCCTACACTTTATTTGTTATAATTGAGAATATAAATATACCACAAAGTTGTTTACAAAGTGCAGATGAACTCTGTGTCCATTATAATAGACGGCAGGTTTGAAAAGGTTAAAAGTTTTGTTTTCAAAAGACTAAAGTCGTTTCTGCTGATTTACAAGTGTTGAAAATTGCATTAAACAGCAGATTAAGAGATAATGAGAAAAGGAAACTCAGTTCTATTACACGGTGACAAAAATGTATGACAAAAAACGATGCAGGCAGAATTAGATGAGAGATAGGAGCGTGCATCCGGTGCATTGTGAAATCTCTAACCACCGCAGGGCAGTTGCACTGCAAGGAAAACCGCTTATGCTGACAGGAGTTTCCGTTTACTACCAATTTAATTCAAAGCACTCGAAATGAATGAAGACATTATCGTCAGTTTTTTTGTGGTACGAAAATATTATAACCACTTTTAGAAAATCTTGAAAATTTAATACAATGAAAAAAATAAACGAGGAAGAAGTTTATTTCTCTATGTGATTTATTGTCAGTTTTTTTGTGGTATGAACATATTACAAGCTCTGTTCGATTATCAAGAAAATTTAAAATAATGAAATAACAGATGAGGAATGAGTCCAATTCTCAATGTAATTTATTGTCAGTTTTTGTGGTGTGAACATATTACAAGCTCTGTTCGATTATCAAGAAAATTTAAAGTAATGAAAAAACAGATGAGGAATGAGTCCAATTCTCAATATAATTTATTGTCAGTTTTTTGTGGTATGCACATATTACAAGCTCTGTTCGATTATCAAGAAAATTTAAAATAATGAAAAAACAGATGAGGAATGAGTCCAATTCTCAATGTAATTTATTGTCAGTTTTTTGTGGTATGAACATATTACAACCTCTGTTCGATTATCAAGAAAATTTAAAATAATGAAAAAACAGATGAGGAATGAGTCCAATTCTCAATGTAATTTATTGTCAGTTTTTTTGTGGTATGAATATAGTAAGAGATAATGAATCACTTCATTTCTCTATGTAATTTATTGTCAGTTTTTTTATGATACGAAAATATTACAAGCAATGTTCGAGTATTCTGAAAATTTAAAATAATAATACGTAAGATGAGAAATGAATTTATTTTTTGTCCTTTCTTTTAAATAACACAAATGGTATTCATAAACATAATTTTTTTAATTATTAATCTCTCAGCATATTATTTTGTTCTAGGCTTTCGTTGTATACGGAACAACTTGGTGGGCTTATCACCATATGTCAATGACTTCCAGTCAAGCAGAAAAATGTCAAAGAGAACTTAAGTGAAAATCAATTGAAACTTTTTTTTCTTGATATAATGGTATTCTTCTAAATACATCGGAAATCGAAACTGCAACTCTTGGTCTGGAAGACAGGTGTCTTACCAACCAGGTCATGAAGATCGCCAATAATCCTATATCAAGATGTGAAATATCTTTTATAAGATTAAATTTTATTTACAAAAGTTTCATCTGACGACCTCTATGGCCTAGTTAGTCTTAAAACCTGGGGGTTGAAGGTTTTATACTAATTTGTAACTAGTATTTAGAAAAGGTAGTTCTTGTCTGATTTTTTAATAAAGGCTTCTTAACATATTTCTGGTGGTTTGGAAGAGATAACCAAATGGCAAAAAACTTACAGATAGTATACTGTACAAAACTTACAGATAGTGTACTCTACAAATCATACAGATAGTTTACTGTACAAAACGTACAGATAGTTTACTGTACAAAACTTACAGATAGTTTAATGTACAAAACTTACAGATAGTATACTGTACAAAACTTACAGATAGTATACTTTACAAAACTTACAGATAGTATACTGTACAAAACGAAAGTGTAACATAGTACAGTATCGTCAAAAGTATTTGAACCAAAAATATTTTGAGTAAAATGAAATCTCTTTTAGACTCTGAAAAAGCTATTTTACATATACGAGTATATTTAGAATTCATTTAAATGACTTCTCAAAGTGTTTCTTAATAAAGTCTAACGTAAACGGTGGGATTTAAATTCAGAATTTTATTGTTCGGGAAATATTGCCAGTTATTCGTCTTATTCAGAAAATAATCCGTCTTTCTCTACGAAAATTAAAATATATTACAATAGTTAAAATAATTGTTTTTTAACTGTTATTTCACATATTTTGATACACAAATAATGCTGCTATAACTTTATATTGATAGTTTTCAACTGAATTACTGTCACTTTTACATTACATCATAAATTTGATCATTATCGTCTTGTCACATTTACATAACACCATAAATTGTGTTCCACGACCCCTCAGTATCTCAACAAAAATGTTTTCAACTAAATTACTGTCACTTTTACATTACATCATAAATTTGATCATTATCGTCTTGTCACATTTACATAACACCATAAATTGTGTTCCACGACCCCTCAGTATCTCAACAAAAATGTTTTCAACTGAATTATTGTCACTTTTACATTACATCATAAATTTGATCATTATCGTCTTGTCACATTTACATAACACCATAAATTGTGTTCCACGACCCCTCAGTATCTCAACAAAAATGTTTTCAACTAAATTACTGTCACTTTTACATTACATCATAAATTTGATCATTATCGTCTTGTCACATTTACATAACACCATAAATTGTGTTCCACGACCCCTCAGTATCTCAACAAAAATGTTTTCAACTGAATTATTGTCACTTTTACATTACATCATAAATTTGATCATTATCGTCTTGTCACATTTACATAACACCATAAATTGTGTTCCACGACCCCTCAGTATCTCAACAAAAATGTTTTCAACTGAATTATTGTCACTTTTACATTACATCATAAATTTGATCATTATCGTCTTGTCACATTTACATAACACCATAAATTGTGTTCCACGACCCCTCAGTATCTCAACAAAAATGTTTTCAACTGAATTATTGTCACTTTTACATTACATCATAAATTTGATCATTATCGTCTTGTCACATTTACATAACACCATAAATTGTGTTCCACGACCCCTCAGTATCTCAACAAAAATGTTTTCAACTAAATTACTGTCACTTTTACATTACATCATAAATTTGATCATTATCGTCTTGTCACATTTACATAACACCATAAATTGTGTTCCACGACCCCTCAGTATCTCAACAAAAATGTTTTCAACTGAATTATTGTCACTTTTACATTACATCATAAATTTGATCATTATCGTCTTGTCACATTTACATAACACCATAAATTGTGTTCCACGACCCCTCAGTATCTCAACAAAAATGTTTTCAACTGAATTATTGTCACTTTTACATTACATCATAAATTTGATCATTATCGTCTTGTCACATTTACATAACACCATAAATTGTGTTCCACGACCCCTCAGTATCTCAACAAAAATGTTTTCAACTGAATTATTGTCACTTTTACATTACATCATAAATTTGATCATTATCGTCTTGTCACATTTACATAACACCATAAATTGTGTTCCACGACCCCTCAGTATCTCAACAAAAATGTTTTCAACTGAATTATTGTCACTTTTACATTACATCATAAATTTGATCATTATCGTCTTGTCACATTTACATAACACCATAAATTGTGTTCCACGACCCCTCAGTATCTCAACAAAAATGTTTTCAACTGAATTATTGTCACTTTTACATTACATCATAAATTTGATCATTATCGTCTTGTCACATTTACATAACACCATAAATTGTGTTCCACGACCCCTCAGTATCTCAACAAAAATGTTTTCAACTGAATTATTGTCACTTTTACATTACATCATAAATTTGATCATTATCGTCTTGTCACATTTACATAACACCATAAATTGTGTTCCACGACCCCTCAGTATCTCAACAAAAATGTTTTCAACTGAATTATTGTCACTTTTACATTACATCATAAATTTGATCATTATCGTCTTGTCACATTTACATAACACCATAAATTGTGTTCCACGACCCCTCAGTATCTCAACAAAAATGTTTTCAACTGAATTATTGTCACTTTTACATTACATCATAAATTTGATCATTATCGTCTTGTCACATTTACATAACATCATAAATAGTGTTCCACGACCCCTCAGTATCTCAACAAAAATGTTCAGCACCTCTCCATTCATGGCCTAGCGCAACCCTTAAGCAGAGATTGGCTTGTGGCATTTCCAGTTCAAAGCTCCTTTATCACGTCGTCCTTCACTATCCATGCCATCAGACTCTAGAACTAACTAGTTCGATTCTTTCGACAGCCGGTAGTTACCGGCTGTCGAAAGAATCGAACTCTCGTTGGTTTGCTTCAAACATCCACTTAAAAAATATAACATCTCTCTTCAATGACGAAGTATATTTTTCTATTGATATTTTTTCCAGTCCTTCAGTAATTTGTGATGTTTACAAATATTTTCTTTACCTTTTTTTTAAATTCAAATATGTTTGTTTTGTATTTTTATTTTTAAAAATAGTGTAATACCCAGCAACTGTAACTAATACTTCTAACTTTTATCTAGTTGGTTTGAAGACGTTGTTAATGATATGGCATTAAACTTATCATTTATATAGTGTCTAAATTGATAAACTAAATTCCATGAATTATTTTTTTCCAAGTGATTTATTTATACTTTTGATTAAATCAACCATATCAAGTACACCACGTAATACGAGCGATATTGAAAATTCTAAATGTACCCCCAAGGCATATATACTTGAAATAGTCGATAATCAAACAGGTACACACGCGTCGGGCGGGTTGTACCGAGAATCTCAGCACTGAGTTATAAAGTTCAAGAGTTATGGTCATCTAAGTTCTAGTTGAACTTATATTTGCAAAAAACATCCAACTTCCATTCAAATCGTTTTCATATATTTGTGGAAACATTATTAGCAAGTACAGATTTACAATTTGAATCGATTTATTCTGAGTATTATTTAATAATTAAATACGGATTGAAAAATGACACTGTTAAAACAAATTCTGAACCCAAAACATCACGAATATTTATTTATTTTATGTACGAGTACGATACAATAGTGTATTTTACAAAAAATGCACATAATACAAGTTAATGCAAATACTTAAAATTATTGACAAAATTACAAAAATTTATCTTAGACTAATATGTATTGTAGATTCAAAAAGCAGTAACGATATGTAATTATAAAGCAATTGTTTAAAATATTTATTTATTAATTTGTATAATTAAATTCAATATATGTGTGTAACTACCAAATTTAGCCAAGTAGACTTACGTAACTGTGAAACACATATTTTACAGTGATAAAGTACGAGTACTTAGATTTTTTATTAGTGGAACAAAACTTACGTGTGCATAGAACAAGAAGAATTTGATTTTTCGAGCATTTTATGTATAGATCTTAAAATTTAACAAACACATGGGCTCACTTGTAGCATGAGATATAAAATGATATGATCACTAAGCAAGATTATATGATTTTATGATCACTAGCCAGCAATATTAAGGTTCAAATCCAATAACAGTTTCATGAAGAGAGCGCGAGAACTGTCAAATCTTTCAGATAAAGCGCGTTTTCTGAAACGAAAAGAAAAAAACCTAACATCTAGAAGAAGCTCTTGGAAAATATGACAACTAGAGATTAACTGCCTTGACCTATTTTGAAAGCACTGAAAAGACTCCGAGTAAGGGTGGAAAGATGCAAGGTTAACATGCACCGGTGATGTAGGGTTTCTTGAACATAAATAGCATTGAATATGATTATGGTGATTACAAATGCAGGGCTCACAACACGTGCTTGTTTGTCCGGACATCGGGACTACATGCTTTAGAACCTGATTGATGCGAATAATAGGGTGATCTCTGCGATTGACCATTGATGGTTCAGACGTAAAAAATAATGAATTCAATCCTTAATTAAACACTACTTTGATTTTCCACTTAATTTCCAGAAAATAAAAAATAAAAAGATAACAAAAGGTTCAGAAATAATAAGTTTGACTCAGCTTTTTTCATTTGTCAAGATATTCCTAATCACGATGTAAAAAATATTTTTACAAAATTAAATCAACGAGCTTAATTTTTTAAAATCATCTGACAACATACGTCGCCTAGTTGGTAAGACGCCTGTTTTCTCAAACTGGGTGCTGCTGAATCGATTTCCCCTAGAAACCATTAAAAAAAAGTTTACTACAGTTTTCTCTTACGACCTCGTTACTACGAGTATCTTTCTAGTTGTAAGTTCTGTGTGCTTGGGAGAGACTGCCAAAATGCACCCTCCCTGCCAGATTTTACAATTCGCAAAGAAATTGTCATAAAATACAGTATTATCAAAATTTCTTTGAACTAAAATACCTTAACACTTACTGTAAACCAAACATCCTTCATAATTACATTTTTTTCTGTCATAGGACACATAATCTATTTTTATCAGTTTCTTCACGCATTTCCACAGCATTTACTTGGCACCTCTCATCCATTTTCAACGTTCACACTTAACTACCATACTAATATGTCATACTTTTAACACTAACACGCCGTGTGAACCATAATTTTAACAGGTCTCGATTTTACTTGGTTTGAGTATATGTCTTTTAGTGCTCTATTGACTTTGTTTACTATTACAAGGTGCTGTTCAATATCTTTTTACGCTTATTCGTCGTCTGAAAATATGCATTAAAATACAAAAGTTTTCGGCCTGAATAAGTAGGGTGTGTGTGGACAGATACCATGTTCAGGCTATGAACAATTAAGGTGTGTATGGAGAGATACCATGTTCAGGCTATGAACAAGTAGGGTGTGTATAGACAGATACTATGTTCAGGCTATGTATCAGAAAACAATTATACGTTTAGGCGCTTTCTTTCTGCCAGGCTTTTCTTTTCTTTTGAAATAAAGTTGAAAATCAAGTGATATTTCGTTTTTAATTAAGTTTATTTTAAACAACATGGCATATGTCCATACACACTCTAACTTGTTCAGGGCTGAAACGTTTAAACCTTAGAGGTATATGTTAAATAATTATTAATCACATAAACTTAAAACTGTTTTTTTGTATGTGGGTTAGATCCTTCATGCATAAATAATTCCAATTAAGGTCAACAATTCTCAGTGGGAAAACGTGGAAATACAGCATTGTCTTGGATTAAGCATTATTTTCGCTTGACCTTACCACGAAAATGTTCACCAATTATGTGTTTTGAACAGTAACTGAGATAACAATTATGACGCGATTATGAAATCAAGTGAGATGACAGTGACCGAATACAAACATCAAGTGTAACGTACAAATTCTTTGAACCAGGAAGAAATTTGAAAATGATACTAAATAATACAATATTAGTGATGTAGCGCCATTTTTACTTTTAAATTCTGTTTAATAAGTTTGCTACTTTAGATTGAATATAAGATGTGGCATACATATATACCAACACACTTTTTCTCTGTCTGGGTAGGCAAAAGACAGAACGCTAGACTTTCAAGTTAAGCTATTTCAGTACTAACTTTATCAAGATTCGCATTAAACAAACGTAAACATTTTTTCTTTTCTTTTCTTTACATGTTGGTTACTCTATAAGTATAAATGTTTTTAAAATATTTAATAATAAAGAATATTCATCATTTTTTTTCTTGTTTGACTAAAAACTATTTTGTAACACACATCAATAAAATGGAAATTAATTATCAATTAATTTAAATCAAGCAAAGAACAAAAAAATTGATTATTTCATTATTGCCACCAATTTGAAAATGGCATTAAATCCACTTATTACATCATTCTTCTGAATGCAGTCGTATTCCTTTGAGCTGGATTTTTTTTTTGAGATAACAGGTTTATAAAACATTCTTATACATAATAAAGTACCTTTAAAGAAGAAAAATGTTTCTAATTTACGACAAATAGATATTTTAAAACTTTTTTTTTGACTGAATGTTCTAATTTCACATCTTATTATTCCACCTTTCATTATTTATTTTATAGAGATTGTGTTTATACTATGAAACAAACCATAACAGACTAAGATGTAAATTATTCTCCATCTTCATCCTTCAATCAAAAAGTGCCCTGTTAAGGATTATTCAGCGAGAACTTGGATGAGAGCGTTAATGCTTTCTTGACTTGACTTTTGTAACGCAGTGCTACAGAGTTTATGATGCAGCAGGTCAATTTATATTTGATATTGATAAATGCTACCGATGTGGTCAGCAACACACTTGGGTTATTCAAAGAGCCATAGTTGATAGAGTGTTGCTGACTAATATTAAAATCCGAAAGGTGTCCTATTTGGGTCATGTACTTAGAGGAGAAAAGTACAAATAACTGCACCTGATCATCCAAGGCAAAATAGAGAGTCGAAGAGGTGATGGCAGGAGGAAAATCTCCTGGCTCCGCAATATAAGTGATTGGACTGGTATAAGGAGCGTTGGGGATCTTTTTCAGACTGCCGGGGACAAAGATACTTACTCTCATGTGATAGTCAACGTTGGGGGGACCTCACATGACACTGGGAAGAAGAAGAAGAATTGATAAATTATTCCTGAAAACTCTATTATTGAAGTTGTCTCTCTGAATAAGGAATTGTGTAAGGGCGGAATGTAATCGATGTATTTTTATATGTAAAACCTTAAATAGCCTGTCACTGTACTTCATGATTTTGTGTTGATATCTCGCTCTCTGAGAGGCATAGTACACTAAAATCACCTGGGGATCAAACTGTTCACTGACTTATTGAGAAAAATCATGATTATGTGTCAAGTAATCTTGATTGCTGTCCCACTTGGTAAAGGCTTCTTCTGGAAGACCGGAGAGTTGACAACATTAACTATCTGGATACATCTTATGGTAACACTATTTAAGATATACTTTGGCGAATCAGACACCCTTGAAATGATTTAGGTCATCAAACAGATAGGTTCTTAAAATACAAAGTTTTGAGTGATTGCAACATTTGAAATACGAGTATATTGTTTTTATAGTTAAGGCATTAACATTGTAGAGGTTTAAAGACATTGTAATTTGTTTTATTAAACACTATTTATTCCACTTATTTTAACAGTATACCCCTACCGGTTTTAAGGTTTTCACCTCATCAACAAGGAAGCACAAACAATGCTCTTTTGAAATATATATTTCTTAATTTCAAAATACCCCCTGTTTTCAAGAGTAAATGAAGTCGTCTCAGTGAACTAGTCTGAAGTCATGTGTTTAACACAGTTTTTGCACAGTTTAAGCGTTAAATCAATCTTTGATTAACTACGTCGCTAATCAACCTAATCATCACTAGGCGCTTCCCTTATGTCAGATGTATCTAGGTCATGGCTTGCATAATAGGTCAACAAAAACAACCAGAAAGAATACCGCAGGTACATAAATGGTGATGTTTTTTTTTCAAGGAATACGATGTGTTGATATGAAGAAATTTTTCAAGGCTTTGAAATAGAAATTTACTTGAAAATGTTTATTTTGAATTTATTAGTTTATGATATTTTAAGAAGAATTCTTGATCTTTGTTCAAAGTTAAATACTTGAAATTCAAATAAAAACTAATTTCTTGAAATTAGTTTTTATTTATTTCAACCTCTCACAAATAACATCAACAACTCAAGGCTGTTCTAAAAATCTTAATGTTATAGTTATTTTCTCCTTTAATAATACAATAACTCAATCTTTGGTTTTTCAAGATCACTTTAAATTATTGTTATTTTGATCATTGTTTTATTTATTACTCTAGAAATACAATATTTATTGTATTACAAAACACAATACATGTTTTAGTATATTTTTAAGAACCTTGATTTTTCACGATCGAAACGCGAATAACCGAGGTATTTGAATGGAATAATGAAATTATTAACACTTTAAGATTAGATCGAAATCAAGACAATTTTTCCCAATGCCTGACAGGTTTTTTAAATAAAATTTGATTTTTATGAAGGCTAAACTAAAATTGCTTTATTTCTTGAATCTTCGAAAAAACTTAAGTTTCACTTTGTGGTGCCTTGTTGTATGTAAAAAGAAATAAAATAAATAAATGAAACACTTATTTTATTATATATTTTTGTGTTCACAACTGGTTTATTTTGAGTTTACTACCGGTTTCGAAGACCACCGTCATCATCGTCAGGTGAATATAAACTAAATTGCTTACAATATATTTCCTGACGATGAAGACGGAGGTCTTCGAAACCGGTAGTTAACTCAAAATAAACCAGTGGTGAACACAAAAATATAAAATAAATGGTTTATTTATTTATTTTATTTCTTTTTACATTAAATTATTTTATCTAAAAAAATATTAGATTTTTTAAAATAATAGATATGACCAAAGTCATATGTATCCTTAATACCCTCGAACACTAGGCGGAAAAAGTATCTGTATGGATCGAGGGGAGTAGCACAGCGCGGGGCTCGAACCAACGACCTTCCGTACAGAAGTCCAGCGCGTTACCACCTCGAATTGAAATGCCACTTTGTGTATTTGTTTAAAATACTTTAATAATTTAGTTAAGTATGAAAATTCTGCTAACATACTTATTTGGCGACAGCTGCATCAGCTTTTTAGACATGTGCCGGGTCTTACTTATCATCTTGTGCTTAGTGCATACCTTGCAAGTTATATAAGGTCAGTTGATGAAACATATTTAGACACGCTCTTTGACAAACTATTAAAAGGATCCTAAAAATTTCATATTCAATTTAGACCTAGAGACTGAAGTTGGTCTCCAAATTCAGATGTCAAAATTTGACACGTCTTTGCACATTGATGACGTAACATCAGAATTCATGCATATTTTTACTGTCTGGGGTATTGTTCATACTGGAAGTCAGAAGACTATCGTTCAAAGGTTTTGTTTACAGAAATATATGCTAGATGCAAGGAACGTGTCCTTTTTGAACGAGGTACCGATCACGTGGAAACACGGGACCGAGACTCGACACAAACCTAGTTTATCACGTCAAAACACGGAATCTGGATACAATGTGTTAATAAATAATCAAAATGTGTGTTAATAATATATGTCGACCCCGTTGGAACAAACTGGTCTTCCACCCGGGAGTTTCAGACTCGATTCTCAGTGATACCCAAAAAAAGAAGTTTCCACTTTGGTAAAAGTTTCGTCTGGTAACGATATCCGTGTGCACTAGACGTTCTTGTATGTGAGTTTTGAATCCAAATGCACGATTATTAAGGCAAATGGGAGTAAAGTCTGGATTGTCTCCCGGTCACACTCATCAACGTGTTCAAATCAAAAATTCGAACATGTCGAGCTGCCCGATACGAATAAATAAAAAAATCTGTATTTACATAAAATAAATTTATAAATGAACAAGATTCCATTACTCATTGTCGATAATTCGTAGACCGCTACAATCTATGTGCAATATGCGCTGCACGCAGGTATCCAATTTGACCGGAACAACCCTGATTTATTTACCTATCTTAGCTTACACTTGACATGGTTTTTTGGAATCAAGTATGTTTTATTACGTTCCTTGTATACAATAAAACTTGCGTTGTGAACATAAGAACTTAGTCTATAGCAATTCCTTCCAATTATCTAAAATGTTTCTTGGCTTGATTTTTAGCCACCTACAAGATTATAATTATGCAATAATAAATGTTGCCTATTTTTGACAGTTTTTCTCATTAGGATAGTTTTGAAGGCTTATTGATTTTTTCATATGAACAATTTATTTTTACTATTAAATTAATATAATCAAAGGTCGTAGGAGAATTGGGATGGGAAAAGTCTTCCTTTATCAGAGAAGATTTGTCCACCTCTGAATATGGAACTTATTTGATTACCTTCTTGGTGATCTACAATTTTTCGGAGTCAAGGTAGTGTCTCTATTGGAAATTATTTTTTGCTCTACTATTTGTTTATATAAATTGATTTATAAAATCAAATCTAGTCTAGGGCTCACCAGAAATTAAACACATAATCCACAGTGACCATATTTAACATCGGATATCAACATTATACTTTGATCCAATTCGTAAAATTGATGAGGGTCCAATTTTTGGGCTTTTTTACTTCAAGTTTTTTTGTTTTTAACTTTCATGCTAATACATCTGACAGATCTTTTGTTAAAAAGCGTTTTTTTTCCACGCAACCAGCTTTTATTTTGCAATTATTATTGATAGCCAAGGCCGTATCTTAAACGTAGTGTTTGAAAACAATATTTGAAAAACTTAACAAAAGATAAATCTAACAACCTAAAAAGGAAAATAGGGATAAGGAAATATATAAATAGGGATAAAAAGAGTTGTATTGAAGTAAATGACAAGGAGTATTTTTAGATAAGTAATGCACCTTTAATAATAATATTAAAAGCACAATTTATATAGCGTTGATAAGAGTGAACACTCCTCAAATGCGCTCTGACTCTAGACTCGAACCCACCATTATTGGCTGATTAAAAATTACATAATTAATATACATAAGTTGGGTGTAAGAATAGGTAGGTAATGACTGGAGCCATTAGATTAGGTAATTCCCCGCATCTGCATATGTTCTGAAGAAAGCCGCAGAAAATTTACCATAGGCACTCGAAATACAATGAAATCTTTGTAAAACTTCGAATATGTGATAGTAACATATTCAGCTTTAGGTGTAGTGTACACATATAAATGTGTGTAGTGTTCATATTTTCTTAAATTTATTCTGAAATATCGATAAGGATGTACAACATCTTATTGAACCTGGAAGAGCATTCTCAATTCGAGCCAAATAAACCACAAAAGATGATGTGTTATACGATTCTCCCGTTACAAAATCGAATGGACCGTCCATTCTCAGAAGAAAAAAAATTACGCAGATACTAAATTAAGTATAAGTTAAACTTGAAAATAGAGTCACAAATTTTCAATGATCAATTCTTGCAATTATTTTCAAATATACAACTTAATGGCAATTATAACATTTCCGGAAATATAATATTTCAAACTTCTCAAACATTGACTTATGCGGTGCACCATACTTGGGTATCTTTTTTAAACTTCACCTTATGTTGGCCCTGGATATTTCAACTTTGTTACGATATGTATAATTTAGTTCACATCAATTTGCTGCAATAATCTCGATTCGTGCTGGACTACTATCAACGTTGACATGCGACTAAGGAACGACAATCATAGCTCTACTGAGTTGCGTTTTTGTAACTTTAGTAATTATTAATTTAACGCATTATGCACTTAACGTTGTGAGAAACTGTGACTTCATATTGTTTTCATAATGGTGCTAACTATACAGTTTTATGTTTAACACATGCATTTATAAGTAGTAAAGAACTTCTAATTTATAGGCATAAAACAATGACCACAACCATTCAACAGATCCTTATTTATCTAGTGAACTACAGTGTTACTCCTTGCCACTCAATGAGTTATATTTTTTAGTCCAGCTTCTTCCTACATAAAGGAGTCTTTTCCTTCCAGCATTCTCATTATTCATAACTTTTATAAAGAACTTTACAAAAATAAATTTATTTGAAAAAGTCATTCAAAAGCTTTAAAATGTAAAGAATGATAAATCAATCTTAATTTTACTTTCTTCCATAATACACTATGGAGGTTCTACATATAACAAGTGCTTTGTTTTCTAACATAATAACTGTGTGAATGTTAGTTGTTTTTTTACCTTTTTTGTGTATCTTGTAAAACTTGGGCCTGACATTTTGAACATTTTACTATTTGCCAATTATTGAACGCTCCCAAGACCTCTATAAAATCTTTTTGGTGGGTTTAAAGAGTTTACCATATAGCAATTACCCGCCAGATTGTAGTGTATTGTAGAAAAGTGTAATACAATAATATAATACAAGCACCTTCTTTTAGTTTTATTCATTTCATAATGTCTCAATATAAATTGTTTTTTTTTATATATTTGTAGGATACCTACCTAAATAAATAAATAAATAAATAATTGTCAAGATGGATAAGTGAATTGTTAAACATAATTAAATTAAATTAATTATTGTTGAAATAATAAACATACAGGGTCAATGACCGATGAAGTATTCATAGATTGCTACACGTTAAGAACAACAACAATGTTTAATATTTTTGTAGTACCTGCGATTTGTCTAGCCATCTCCAAATACAAATAAATAAGCTACCGCCAATTCACGCGCCAGAGTGAGACGGAGCATGTAGCGCGAACTGGCTCACCCATTTGTATAAAATACCCGCGCGCCGAGAAATAAACATATTAGTATTGTCATTCATTCAACTGTCAAGACTTGTATTATTTACCCGCTGTCACTTTCATTTTTTATCCGCATTCCTGAGTATTTGTAAACAAACAAATATAAATCAAGATCATCACGACATATCCAGATAAGCAACACGCTATATATTCTATGCATCGTTTTTTAAATTTTACCTTTAAATGCAATATATTAATATAATAATCGATAAGAATCTTAGAAGGATATTTTCTTAAGGTACTTATATGTTAATATTTAATACCTGCGAAACAAAAAGTTTGCCAACTTCGTCCGAAGATTTTTTCCAACTTTAAGAACGTAGTCATGCAGGTAAAATTGGTTTCTTGTCTGCCTGCCCAATCGGAAACAGGGAGTTTACTGTCTAAACGGCGCTATATAAATTATCCTCATATTTTTAACATCATCAAAGTTTCCTAAAAATAAATCCTTCCCAGAATATTGAGACTGGTGTTGATGAAATTGAGGTGATACAAAACAATGCATCGGGTCATGTTTTTCGGAGTTCAAAAATAACTAGAATGATGAAAGCAAGAAAATTCAGTAGGTTATAAATGAGTGAATTAATTAGCGAATACCCACTACCCATGACGATTGTAATAGAAGGCAGAGTACAAAGTGGAGGATAACGTACTTGTCGTTACTGTCGCTGGAGATGTCTACCATATGTAGGTTAATTTGTGATAGGCATATCCTTCTTGCCTGCGTCCTCTTTCTTCGATGGGTTCCTGTTTACTAGCAACAGTTATACATCATTTCGTTCAATCTGCTGCTACTAGCTTCCAGTTGTGCTGATCATTTATATTTTGAACTCGTCATGCAGTTCTTATATATTTTGCGTTGTCCACCGTGCTCACTACTCTCCCCTATTTACTCTTTAAAGAGTATATTTCTTGAGAATCTGGAGTCAGACATGTCCAGACAAACGCAGACGAGTACACAACACCAGAATCTCGATGTATGACGTAAAAAATAGAAGTTAATAATACTTACTGTTAATTTAAAGACCTCTGTTGTAACATATCTTGCATTGAATTTTATCTTCGACCAAATAGACCCTTCTGATTTTGTAACGTCCATAAATGGCATTACTTTATTTTTTTTAATTTATAAAAATAAAAGAAAACCTTTAGGGCTGCTTATAACCGATGTCTAAAACTTAATATATGCTATAGCTAATATTTAAGAGGCCTATAATTGTTTCTTCGGCATTCCACAAAACATTCTCGCCTCTTCTGTGAACCTTCTATATGTGTCGTGGACATCCTATTCTAACATTGTAAGATCATCTAAAAAGGGCCTCTTTAAAGCTATTTTCATATCGTGGAAACTACGTTTCTTAAAAAGGAATTAGTTGTACGAGTATATAGCACTGAATGGAACCTCAATTAATTTCCTATATTGTGACTAGATGGAAAAAAAACTCAAAACTTAATAGTTACTTTCATTAATTCGTATGATACCAATCAAGATATACGAATTTGTGATTAGAACATGAATAACATAGTCGGGAGACGATAGTGTCTTTGGCCCAATCATCGAGCCTTTGAGTTTAGAACTACTTTATGAGGCACGGAACTAGCGATTTATAATCTCAGATATTGGTTGGTAATGATACTGAGTGAAGAAATAACAACACTAGCACTTGTGAGAATCGTGACTGAATGAACTCTTTTCGCAGACTGGCTTCTTTTTTTCGGATACCATCGGGAATCGAACCCGAAGCCTGTGGGTAGAAGCATCTTACCAACTAGGTCATGAAATTCGCCAATTTATCTTAATTGTAAGATGAAGCTTCTAAAATTGTTGTTTTTATTCGATTCTTATTTTATTATATATTTCTGTTTTTCGTAGGACTTATTACGATGTAAAAAATTTGAACATTTCACACTTGCTTGACAGAATGTGCAATGTCGGTGTTTGGTCTTAGACCAAAGAATGCTTTGTAGCGACATTATGACCTAGCTGTTAAGGTAGGTGCACATAATTATCTGACATAAATCAATGCGATATCTTTGATCAGGTCGAGCCAACCTGTCCCCCGGGAAGTAACGCAATACTTAAGGCACGTTCACACTGATATAAATCTAATTAGATAAAAAAAAACAGTTTTTTTTATTACCATATGAAATCGTGTAATTGAATGATGCCACTTTTAATTAATAAGTGTGTATGATTAATAGATACAATTATTTTATTACTGCACATCAGCACTATTTATTTTTTTGTGTTTTTCTTTCACATTCCTAATGCTTCGTGATTTCTTAATTTATTGTGAGGAATTATGCGATAAAGCAAACCTTATATAGTATTATAACTGCATGATTCATAAGATAAATATATAAAGAAGTTCAAAGATATTTTCGATTTATTTTATACTAACTTAATTTAGCACATTTCCTTAAAAGCACACTACATAAATATAATTCAGTCATTCACTAGAATTTCGTAGTTTTGTTAACCATACTATACGATACAGATTAAAGTCATCCACTTCAAGATATTTAAATAAGTGAGTTTCAATCTAATTCTACGACAGAGTCACTGTGTTGAAGACTCTGCAATTTGTCAAGATATGTTTTCGGGGGGTATTCTACTATAGGGGCGTGAATTTCAGGCGTTTTTTGAGACAAAATAAAAAAAATTTACCATACACTTTTTGACAGTTTGTTTATTGATGATTTGAGATTGTACAAAAAATTTTTTGAAAAAAAATTGCAAATTCAAGATGTTATCAGTTGTTATATCTCGTCGTAAAAAGGGGGGGGGAGGGAGCTGGTCGACATGATTGGAATCTTTTCGTAATTTTGAAACATAAATCATGATACGTTTGTTGATATAAAATAGTGTCGTTATAGTTGGTACCAAACAAACAAAAATCGTAAATACAGACTTTTTCAATTTTTTTTAAATAATAAAAAAAATGTGTGATTTTTTTCAAGGTAGAGACATTTATTTAAGTTATATACTAAATTTGAAAGCAATCGGTTGAATAGAATATGAGATTTTATGTCGACCAGGTCGAAAAAAATAGTTTCGAGAAAAACGAGTTTCAAGTTTTGAGACTATTGTCCGAGTCATTCCGGTGCGGCGTAATTGCTGCCTCATTTATAGTTATAACTTCGTAAATATTGAGAATTTAAATTTTTCCTTTTGAGAACATATTCTTAAATGTCTAAACATTAAGAATATGCAAAAAAAACGATGTTTTCAAATTTCTAAAGTAGAATACCTCCTTAAGTAACAAGTATACTCGTACATACCCTTATTTATACACAGCATTTGTTTCATCGAGATTAGAGACAAATAACGCAATTACCCATGAAAAAAACGTTTCCCTATTTGGGTGTGCAGACTCTTCACACACATCTTTTCATTCATCTTGTTTAACTTCTTCAACTCTTATTTTTCTCCCTATTTTCAAAATTTTATTTTATTAAGTCCGTCCCTTAATTTAATGGTCAAATATTGTTCTACAGGCACCAGCAATGTTAACATGCTCCCTTATGTAAACCAAGTGAATTTCAAAACCTATTTGTCTTACAAAAATATCTCATTGAATTGGCAATAGTTGAAGAGACAGTAAGAAGGCAGCTTCCAGTGTTGCATAAAGTATCAGGAGGCAAGCGACTAGTGCAGTGTTAATGTGGTGACAGGTGAGAACTGTGCTGAAGTATGCAAAACTCTTGCAGAATCGCACGATCCACATTCTCCTTACGGCCGCTTATTGCTGATTGTCGGGCACAGTTCTTGCTGTCACAGGGCAGAACTAGAACCTTTTCATATCTTGTCAACTTTGATAAATAGACATACGGGCGCTATTGTAGCTGCCAGACGTGATTTATTCTTCTCTGTTAAAGTAAATTGTGATTTATTAGATATTGGAAGTGCGTAATATTCCAATATATTTATATAATAGTTTATTTCTTGATTGGTTTTAGTTAACAAAAGCGTATTTTTTGTCATTTTAACGTGTTGATTTTTGTATAGTGAGATAATTGATGTGAATTATTTAATTAGATAATGATGTTTATTTTTGTTAAACGTTTATTTTCTCGAGTAATGCTTCAATTGAATCGATCTTAGTCACCCTCAAAGTATAAGAGATAAGGGATACGTGTGCAGCTTAAGGAAGCACTTGAAGACAGCCCTTTGAAGAAAGTCTTATCAAAATTTATGATTATATAATATATGAACACTATAATGTATAGATATACACAATGTTACATAAAAATGCTAAAACCTTTCATTTTGTGTATATAGAGAACCGTTTCACTAGGCAAGACCTGTCACGAAGTGGTCTCATTCCTTAATCACAAATTCCATACATCTATTCTGAATACTAAAATATTCAAACTCTGTATTTGCATCCCAACACACACTTAAATTCCAAGCTATCACATACACAATTCCAGCTGCATCATAAACTCAATAATCAACTCCTCATTACACACTCTACATCTGCATCAGTTATTCACTCTCATGCCTAAGTGGATACCATCAAAACTATATTCATTCCTCGTTTTTAAAGATCAACAATAAATGGCACTTTATTCCTTCAAATCCACAAACATGATATTTACCTATATAAAATTCTAAAAATGCCTGTATGCATTAACGCATTATTTCTTAAATATAAAGTATCAAAACATAAATTAAAACTCTTCATGAATTTCTTAATATATTTGTCTTGTACGTATTCAACACTTGCTGGATAGCACAAAATTTCGAAAACGTTTTCAAATTTTTCTCGTAATCTCAAACAATGCCCATCTTTAACTATCGATTATTATAATCGAATGTTAAAAAATATCAGTTCCGAACTGATTTCCTAACGTTGCATAAGAATTGGTAGAAAAATGTGTCAAACCCACAAGCTATAATACAACAATACTCGAGATTTCGAAACATAAAATTCAACCGCTTCGACTCTGTGAGGATGTCGTGATAATGGATATTTCCAAGATATTGTCAGCTATGGGAAATAAAGTTTTTTCAAGTGCTGTGTTTACGCTGTGGAAACACACATTCCATTAGTATTTAGTCTATATTAAAGACGTCAAATCTCAGTGTTTAAATTTAATATATTTAGACCGTAATGTTTGTAAAATATAGTATGTGGAATAAGACATTAAATATCACAAGATTATATAATATAATCCGCCTCCGAAAAGATATTATATGCAAGATAACGGTATTTTACGTCAAATATTTGAGTGAATAATGGGAATCAAGGCACGCAACCAAATAGATTAATTTCTCTTGTCAATATGTTATGCCACAAATCGTAATGTATAGGCTGCGCACGTGATATAACAATGGATAAATGAGAAAATACGTGCAACAAATAATCTGGTATAAGTTACTATATTCACAAGCGCTTTTTACACAAATATAAAATAACTCAACGAAAATTTTTCGTAATTGGGACTGATCGAAATCAATTAACAATCAACACCTTGGTACTTTATATCAGAGTATAACCACTGTCCAGTAAATTTTTTTCGTGTAATATTGTACAAGATTTTTAAGAATATGTATTAATACTGGCATACTCTTCCTTATACAGAAGTTGCGAGCATAAATAATGGACCACATTATGAACGAATAATCTGGAGGTCTATAGTGCGTTATAAAAAAATACATCAAAATGAAAGTTATATAGCGTTATATGGAGAGCAGACTCTACTTAAAAGTACTCCAACTTGAGATTCGAACTCACTTTTATTCACCGATTTAAAATATTACAAAATAAGTATATACTACGCACACGAGTTCTGGAATAGTAAAGTAATAGATGTGGTCATTAGATTAGGTATTTCCTTAAAAATCACTACTTTTCTTCTTCCCAGTGTCATGTCAGGTCCCCCCAACGTTGAATATCACCTGAGAGTAGACATCTTTGTCCCCGGCAGCCCGAAAAAGATCTCCAACGCCCCTTATGCCAGTCCAATCACGTATATTGCGGAGATGATGGCGTCTCAGCAACTAGACGTATGAGAAACAGTATGCGCGCTGCGAACATGCGTCAACATGGTCAGGCGGCTCAGCAGGGTCCATATGTCTGTGGCATTTGCGGGAGGGAGTGCGCATCCATAATCGGAGTGTTCTCAGGACTGACTTTGGAGTGGGGGAGGGGTTCTCGACTGCGAGGCCCGGCAATGGTGATGATGATTGATGATTGCGGAGCCAGGAGATTTGCCTCCTGCTAACACCTCTTCGACCTTCTATTTTGCCTTGGATGATCAGGTGCAGTAATTTGTACTTTGCTCCTCTAAGTGCATGACCCAAGTAGGACACCTTTCGGATTTTAATATTAGTCTGCAACTCTCTATCAACTTTGGATCTTTGAAGAACCCTTGTGTTGCTGACCATATCCGTCCAGGGTATCCGTAGCATTCTCCGGTGCATTCACATTTCGAACGCTTCCAGTCGGTTCATACTACCAACTTTGAGCGTCCATGATTCCACTAAATGCATTAACACTGACCAAACGTAGCATTTGACTGTTATTAAAAAGTTGTTAAAAAATCACTACAAAATAATAATTTAAAAGTTAAGTGTTGGGATAGCTGCCGCTATTTGATTCGGTACTTCTTTATTTTGTTGGAAGAAATCACAACATAACAAGCCTGCCAGGTTATACTGTATACAACGAAAGTGTAATACAATACAGGATTTTTAAGAGTATAGATGGAGACTGACGAACTATTCCCTTTGTATATGCGACGAACGCTAACAATCGACAACATTTTGAACGATTATCCAGCATTCTCAAAGCCTGGATGACTAAAAAAGATGTACGAAAACACAAAAATACAAATCAAATCTCTGTTTAAGAATTAAATATCTATAAACAATTTGGAAAAAGAAAGGACAAAACTCAAGACGTACACAATAAATGAACATTTGAATTAAATTTAAAAAATAAAAGTGAACTGTGTGCATAAAACAGAAAAAAATGTGTCAGGATTAATTTTTTTATTCAGTTAAAAGAAAAAAAGCAATGATTTCAAAACCATTACCAACAAAGTGATAGCTGTAAATGTTGAAATTTTCAATATAAAAAATGTTAATTCTTCCATATTATGTTATCAGAATTGCACATTATTATGAACACAGCCACCTTTCCCTGACAAGAATCTGAATAAGTATCATAAACAAATTAATGCAACTTAAATGATGCAACATTCATTCACCTATTTTACTCTCAACTGCTCCGAATTCTCGTAATAGTAATAAGTAGTATAATTACGACTTTGATAGTGCAGAGCGAAAGTATTACTGAAACGTTATTCAACGAACGATCCGTCCATCAGATAAAGCGGTATGTATTTCTCTTGCCATCCATGCTTCTTGTAATCCGCCCAATTAACGTCTCACCTCTCAGTTTTATGAATCGACAACAACCATAAGCAATTATATGTCTTTGTAGTCAAAAACTATGTAACAGAAATTTTTCGTACGATAAGAAATACAATCATGGCTTATTTTAGTATTTAGATACAAACACGACAACCTTTGTGGCCTGGTTGTTAAAATGCTACTTACAACTCGGGGGTTACGGGCTTGATTTCCGTTGGTACCCTTTTCTTTTAGAAGGTTTCGAGTCTGATTTTCCCTTTAATACTTAATAATGACCTATGTGGCCTAGATGGCAGAACATTTTACGTAGACAGGATCTAAACGTCAATATTTTTTTCTGCTGAGTTTTCCCCTTCTTTGGAACGAAATTTGATAACAACGTGATATTACATTTTTAACATTTCAGAACACAATGAAACAACAAGTCTTCTCTTAGTTCAAGTTAACATATTACTGAGACTAGAAGTATCAAATACTTATTGCAACATCACCTGACCATGCGATGGGCTTGGATGACGTAGTATTTGTCCATACACGCTCTAATTTATTAAGCTCGGAAACATTTGGACCTTCAGGGAGATGAAAATTTTTCTACAAATAGAGTGAAATATTTATTGTTGAGTTTAAAATAATAAATATTTATTGAATTAAAATACAATACTAAAATTAGACGGATATAGAACTCGGAAAGTCAAAATACATTGCCAGTTTGTTAACTAATTTTCTTTAGTTGATCTTAGTACACTTAATACAGAAATTCGGTAGAAGTTAAGGATTTGTGCAGGATATTGGAATTGCAACTGGGTGAAATGGGTGAAATCAAAATATGTGGCTTAGCTCATCCAAATAAAATGAATTTATTTTAATGCGAATCTACATCTTGATTTCATCAGTAAAATGATGAGAACATAGTTATAGTAGGCTAAGATGAAAGCAACCCAGCCCATATCATGCAATCACAGAATCGAAAGGAATTGTACAATTGAAAATATCAAAAGACTTTATTAAAAACCAGTTCTCCTTTACGAGACTTTAAAGAAGGTCGGATATGTGATAATCCTTGTAATGCAATTTTTATAGTAAAAAAATATTAAAAGAACAATTTACATAGCGTCATTTAGTAAACTGGCTCTCCTGAAGGGCGAATTTACAATTGAAAGGATTTTTGTCATATGAAGGAACATTACAGTGGTCCGACCTCCGTACTCTAATTGGAAAGTCGCCTTTCCTCCAACACGATGATACCAGGTTCAATTGCAATTGATAAACCGATTGTTTATTTTAAAAAAATTTCGTGTTCGGTTTTCCATTTAAAACATCTATTACACATTTTTTAGTTACATGTATTAAATTACGACATGGCAATAAGCCCACCTGGTTTTATTATACATAACGAAAGTTCAATAAAACAATACATTATTTAAAAATAATGTCCACTTATTTTTAAGCATTCTTAAATATAACATCTATAAAAGTAACCCAAGGATGTATATCCTTTAGACATGTTGCCAGGCACATTACCAGAAATAATAATGAAAACCTGGAGAAGCTGGTGATCACGGAGACAGTTGAGGAAGAGCAAAGAAAAGGAAGATATTGTATAAGATTGATGGACCAAATAAAGGAGAGACAGAATCCTCTTTAAACACTGCATTCAGCATAGCGGAGCACCTATAATAATGAATATATGGGCTGCACCAAGTCCCAGACACAGCGCAGGACAATATCGCGCGGCATAGAGCGCGTAATTAACATAAGAAAAATAAGTTTAACACATTCAGATCGCCAAATATGACCGACTCCTTCATACTATATATAGGAGTTCACGGCCATTATTCAAAGAGAGAGAGAGAGAAAGTTGAAAAATAAACTTATTGTGTCGGTTTAAAAAAGCTTAGAAAGTTTTCTAAAAAACCGGTAACCTAGATCATCCATTACATATTTAACACTTTTATTGCAAATGAGGGTTTATTGCCACGTAGCAATCTCTTCCAACCAACCAGACAAGTCCATAAAGTAAGTTACATGGTCGCAAAAAACATTCAAATGACTATCCATCCGCATGAAATCCATGAACAGATACGTGAGCATATATCCACAAACCCCACAAAGACATATGAAGTGAGATATCATTAATCAAAGGAAAAGGAAGGGATGATGGAGAGAAAAGTAAAGGAAAAAAATCAGGAATGAAACACGTTATATTACTGACTAGAAATTAAGCGTTAGAATCAGATATATGTATTTTATATACGTCATCAGTAAGATTCTGGCAAAAGCCTAGTTTATTGAGCTTTTCCCAGAATCTTACTGATGACGTATATAAAATATACACTACAAATGAAAGGCAATAAATCCAGATTCATAAAAATTGTGTGTCTACATTAAATTACCTGTTGTCTTTTTACAAATTATGTATTTATAAAATTTCTTGCCATGTATAAATAAAATAAAATAAAACATAGTGAGTATCTAGTGGATACCCGTGGAAAATAAATCATAGTGAGTACTAGTGGTTACCCGTGGAAAATAAAACATAGTGAGTATCTAGTGGATACCCGTGGAAAATAAAACATAGTGAGTATCTAGTGGATACCCGTGGAAAATAACACATAGTGAGTATCTAGTGGATACCTGTGGAAAATAAAATATAGTGAGTATCTAGTGGATACCCGTGGAAAATAACACATAGTGAGTATCTGGTGGATACCCGTGGAAAATAAAACATGGTGAGTATCTAGTGGATACCCGTGGAAAATCACGGGAAACTCAATTCACTGAAACAAATGTTAAAAACGCTTGTACTGTTTGAAAATACTTCTGAACTATCATCAATATTTATTTTTTATATTAATAAATATTGATGATAATTCAGAAATATTTTCAAAAAGTACTAAGAGAAAATTTTTCAAAAAGTACAAGAGAAAAAGTACATCCAAAGCAAGGTTGAGGATATACAAGACCTGTGTCCGCCCCATAATGACATACAGAGCATAGAGTCCAGAGCCGACACTGTCAGAACCAAAAATCTCCTTCGAACCAGCGAAATGAAGGTACTCAGGAGTATCGCTGGCAAAACCTTTCGTGATAGAGTACGTAACACAGAAATCCGAAGGACGTGCGAAGTTGAAGATATTGTCAGATGGGGACGACAGAGAAGAAGGTTCTGGAACGAACATGTATCTAGAATGGCGGAACCATGAGCCGTAAGAATGGCCAGGGACAGTATCCCCCAAGCAAGCAAACATCCAAGACGACTTCCCAAAAAATGGAAAGACAGCTGGCAGTCGACGTCACAAGAGGCAAACAATGATACAGGACCATAACAGGCCAAAAGGCCTAAAATAAGAAGAAGAAAAAATCACGGGAAACTCAATTCTCTGATACAAATGTAATAAAACTTGTATTTCGCAAAAATATGTCTTAACTAAATCAGCAAAATTTATTTTATATACTAGTGAGAAACTCAATTCTTTGAAACAAATGTACAAAGCAGTTGTATTTTTGGAAAATACATCTGAACTAAATCGTCAATATTTATTTTTATGCTTATGAATACACACGAAAAATCACGGAAAACTTAACTTATTGCAAAAATATTAAAAAAACATTTCGAGTTTTCTAAAATACCTTTGAATTAAATCATCAATATTTATTTTTACTTGTGGGCCATTTGGGATGGGGGTGAATAACATTATCATCCCCTGGTTCTGTTAAGTTTAGATGCAGCAGGTGGGTACCCGTGAAAAATCACTGAAACAAATGTTAAAAGTCTTGTTTGAATTTTGTTTTAATTCAACGAAAAAATATGAAGGGATCTCAAATAATTACAGTAATTATTTATTTAAAAATCATCTAAAATTTGACGTATAACTATCATATTTAAATCTTGATTGACGTTGAGCTATCAGTTTGACGTGTCGATTTAATTGAAACTTCTGTTATGTCTAACCTCAAGCGATCACACTCCGTACTCACACTCGAAATTATATTTTATTTTTAAGAGTAAGACATACGTCTAAACTAAGGGAATTATAAATTTCTTATTGAGTGCCACACCAAGAATGATATTCAGAAACTCGAAAATACACTACATTAATCGAAAGTGTAAATCATTCTTTATTCAAAACTTTTTTGTTCTGTTCTTTAATCAAAAACATTCTCACATGACAGCTGTCACTTCTTGATTATTTTTCAAATGTTTTTGTTTCTATGTTTTTTTTGTACTGTAACCGGTGAGAATTATTTTAGATATTACTAAAAATATTAACTGTGTTACGCCAGAGATACAATCGTAACTCTTACATGAAAATGGCATTTTATTTTATATCGCCCATTCACTGAAAACTCAAGTGACCAAAGCTCCAAAATGAAGAGTTGCATGCATTGCATAACGTGACAATATATCTCAGAAACAGGTTAGCGAAACTGGATCGGATATCTGGGCCGACAGAAAGATGTTTCTTTACTTATTTTATTCGTGTCATGTTTCAACACTACTTGGGCATTGCTAGCCAAAATAAATTTGTTAAACACTTTGACTAGTTGATATAAAAAAGTCTGTTCGCATCAATTGTTCATTTAAAATAACAATTATAATATTTTTTAAGTTTTTTATTGTTGTATTACAATTATGAGTGAGAGAAACCGAAGAAGTGTAATGAGAAGATGTATACGAGTGTCGATTAAATAGAAAAAAAGGTGTTATGGTAGAAAAGTTCGGCACTGTATTATTTGGTTATTAAACGTTTTGAAACGGCGTGATGGTATGTAAGTTTAATAATAATAAAAGGACGATTTATAAAGCGCTGTTTAGAGCAGTGCTCCGCAACCGGTGTGCCGTGGCACACTGGTGTGCCGTGAGCCGGATACAGGTGTGCCGCGGTCAAATTCAATGTACGAGTATTTGACATTTTACAATTTTTCATTATGTATTTAATACACAATAACTGGTGCCAACTGTTGAAAACTGCGTAGTGTGCTTTGTACACACCATGGCCGCACCAAATTAGTCATAGACAAAGAAAAATGACCCTTATGCGCGTCGCTGAAGACTCATGCCTAATTTAATACCTATATATTTTAGCTTTTGGTGTGCCGCGGAATTCTAGGAAGAATTTTGGTGTGTCATAGGTGAGAAAAGGTTGCAGAGCACTGGTTTAGAGAACAAACTCTCCTCAAATCGGGACTCGAACTCAAAATATGTGTGTATTAAAAGAATAAAATAACATTTTATCACTGAGTGCCGGGCTATATACTGACTGGGTGGAGGTTCTTTTGAAGTGTTCCTATATTCCTGATGGAACGGTCGAAGCATGCGTTTTACAAAAAAAAAAAAACAAATTCAAGATAACAATAGGATAGTGGGGGGACTGTAATCATTAGATTATAAACAGTTTATTTTACTGTTTTAAAACGAAAATCATTGTAATATTTATTTACGTTTGTGTTACATGTAGTATCAACTGGTTGGTTAATTTTCATATGGCAATCTTTTCTGAACAACCAGAAAATGTGTAAAACAAGCCTGAAATGAAAACCAAACTGGAACTTCTTTTGAAAACTGGGTACCAGCGGAATCGAATCGAAACTACCATCTCCGGGCTGGAAACCAGATATTTTATTAACTAGGTCACGGAGATTGTTAAGTTAGTAGGATTAATATGACTGGAAATTCATGTAAACTCTTTTTAGACGTAAAAATTGTTTTCTTTACTAAGTTTAATTACATGATTACATATTTTATTACATCTATTAAATTATCTCTCATTACTTGTCTTGATACACATATTTAAAAAACGGTTAAGTTAATTTAAATATACTGAATGTACACCTGAAGATGAATTAGAAGACTAGAAACTAGTCTCATGTAAAAAACTTTTCTAATTTAAATAGTATTTTTTTTTATCTAAAAATATGATTCCATAAAAATTCTACGAACAGAAGTATAGTTATTTTAACTGCTTGAAATATAACTAAGAAAACCAGTGTTTACTCGGGTAATCGTTTTATTAAGATGAGATACCGATTATTTAAAAATCAATGATTGAATTGAAAATACCCTTTAAAGATCCAATCAAGTATTTTTCTTCCAAGAAACCAGGCTTTTAAGACCCTAGAACAAATGTCATGTGGACTGCTAGTCACTGCAGATAAGAAAATAATCTTCGATGGTAAAAGTTAAATGTGGTACGACCTATTAAATGTGGTACGACCTATTAAATGTGGTACGACCTATTAAATCTGGCACGACCTATTACAACCTATATGTGGTACGACCAAATGAAGTAAATGCTGAAAGAATGAAAAGCCTATATAGTAGGAGAAACAACGAATCATCGAAAATGTATTGGAATAAATATATTATCCTCCGTAGCCTAGTTGGTAAAACTCTTCTCTCTCGGCCCGGAGGTTGCGGGTTCAAATCCCGCTGGAACTCAGAGTGAATCATAAAGGGTTCCAATCTGGTTTTCAATTAAAGCGTCTTTAACATCTTTCTTGTTGGTTGTAAAAGATTTTCACATGGCAATAAGCTCACCAGGTTATACTGTATACAATGAAAGTTTAATACAATTATTTATAGTTAAGGGATTAACACTATGGGGGTTGAAAGACATTGTAATTTGTTTAATCAAAAACTGTTTATTCCGCTTTATATAACATATAAGGAAAGTAAAAATAAGTCGTGCTGTTTGATGATGAGGTGAAAACCTTGAAACCGGTAGGGTTATTCCGTTGTACAATATATAATGAAATAAACAGTGCTTGACTAAACAAATTACAATGTATCAGAATAAAATGAAGTGAAGATCAGTTCACTCTGCCTACTCCAATAGAGACTTAGCGTGATGGTATAGTTTAGATAGTATACCATATTAAAAAAACCAATTGATCTTTTCAAATATTAAATCTTTATTTTTTTCAACTGACAATAATTGATTTATTGAATAACCTGTTCAAAAGATAGCAATGCTACGCCCCAAATCCCAAAACAACTCGTATGTGGGCTCATAACTCGTCCATTTTCACACACAGCTGTTCCAATCACATTCCACGGAGTGGCTCTGCTAATAATTACCATAGGTATATATAAAGATGAAATGGTGTATAAAAACGCGTCCTCGTTTATCTTGTAACAGTCATGGCGAAATATCATACTGTATCTACTAAGTGATTCAGTAAAAGTAGTCCGACTGCACAAAACAAAATAAAACATCGGATTTATTGTGCCATAAAATATTGAACATTTAGTTTTCGTTCCCAGCACATCGATATGAGTAATAGTTACAACGTAAGGCTGCGGTGCGGTATTCAACTAAAGCCTGAAATATTATATTATAGTGCCGGATTACATAACTAAATTAACTATACAATTCTCCTTAGACGGTTAATATTCTTGTTTTATAAGACATACTATATCAGTACTTGGTTTTAAGAAAGTACATCCTGAATTCGTGAAAGGCAGTAAAAAATAGTTCTAAGACATACAATGCAATAAGCCTCCCATATGTATCACGTTCAACGATGTTTACAAAAGAATGAACCCAACTTAACCTAACCATGTACACAACTAATAAAAATAAAAATTATTTGACAATTTCTTTATTCTATTTGGTAAGACACCTGTCTACCAACTAGCGGTCGCCAAACTTTAGGACCTCACGGACCACTAAATTTATAATTTTAAATCCCGAGGACCACTAATAGGATTTTTTAGTGTTAAATATACATGTGACAGGCGCAAACAGGAGAGTGAACGCGCGGATGAACAGAGAGCATAGAAAAAAATACGAATATATGCAAATTTCTGCGTAATGAAGGGAGTCAACGATATGTTTTAGGATTGCATCCATGTGCGGGGGCGTAGACAGAGAATAATATTACCTATAAAATATATAAAGAAGAGCCGCACTGTGAAACATTAGAAGAGTGCGAAACGAGGCGAGAGTAAGACAAAACATGTGCAATGCAGCTAGCTACACGTCTTACGAGATTTTCATGATTTCATGCATCTTGCATCGTTCATCCGTGCAAGTCACTTATTTTTCCGGGATGGTTCGCTGTAGAATAAAAAATGCAAATAATGTCCACATTTCTCTGTGGACCAGCAAAATTTTCTCGCGGATCCCCCCTTTGGCGACCGCTGCTACCAACTATTGTTTTTTTAAAGTTTCCAGTATATTTTTCTCTTAAGATCTCTTTAATATAATTCAGGTTGGTAGGAACATATTTCCATTTAGAAATAAATCCACTAGGTTATACTATATCCGTCTTGGTCGCTTGGCCTCATAGTCGAAGATCTGCTCGCAATTCCAATCTCAATCTCAGGTTTCTCCTCTGTGAGAGTGGAGACCGACCCAAGATTTGAACCATTTGGTGACAATACATACTCGTATATTAATATGTCGATCCCACTGAGCCTCTCGGTCAAACTATTTACAGTGCGACAACCATTTCTCATATGTCTAATTATTGAAGTGTAATCAGTACAATAACATATATCCCTCCACCTCCCACGATCTTGAGCCACCTGATCTTAATATTCAGGCAATATGCCCGCCAGATTATATTATATACAACGGTCTTCTTTGTGCTCCCTGATGATGAGGAGAACACATTGAAACCAGTAGGATTATACTGTTACATAAAGTGGAATAAACAGTGTTTGATAAAACAAATTATAATACGTAAAATATAATTATTTGAACCAAATAAGCTTTATTTAGGAAATTAATACCCCAAAAATAATAATAATACTTGTCCCAAGATGGCTCCAACACCTCTAAAAAAATGTTGTCAACAATCGATTCAGTTGTTTTTATTGTAATTGTATAAAATTATTTTTAAGGTTTTTATACATTCTGTCTTCAATGTGTTAAACATTCACTGCTGGCTCTTTTGTTTTTTATATTTTTGTTATAAGGTACATTGTACTGTTTAATTATATAAATAAATAAATAATAATTCATGTTGAATGTTAATATACAAATACCATCACGTTCTATCTGGGTACCAATAGGAATCAAACCTGTAACCCCCGGGCTAGGAGACAGACACCTTGCCAACTCGACCAAGGAACTCGTCAACTTATTATATAATATAGTTGGATTTTATTACACTTTCGTTGTATTCAGAACAACCGGCGGGCTTATTATATTGTGCATACGGAACAACCGGCGGGCTTATGGCATTCTGCATATAGAACAACCGGCGGGCTTATTATATTCTGCATATAGAACAACCGGCGGACTTATTTTATTGTGCATACAGAACAACCGGCGGGCTTATTATATTGTACATACGGAACAACCGGCGGGCTTATTATATTGTACAATACATACGGAACAACCGGCGGGCTTATTATATTGTGCATACAGAACAACCGGCGGGCTTATAATATTGTGCATACAGAACAACTGGCGGACTTATTATATTGTGCATACAGGACAACCTGTCGCGCGTATTTTTTGTTGTATTATTATATATTACACTTTTATTGTATGCAAGACAATCTGGCGGACTTATTGCTTTTTTTCAGATGAAATTTTTTGAACTTAACACAAAGATATGAGAGACCAATGTTAAAAGAAAATTCAAGATCATTTTATTTATCTTCATGATTGTAATTCGAGGTCCGCAAGTTGAAAGATATGCCATGGTATTCGTCAATAAATCGTCCAAAGATATGCCATGTTATTCGTCAATAAATCGTCCAAAGCTAATAAAATAAATGAATATTCAATCTGTCGTAAAAATAAAAGTAAACACTTAGTTTTTAGACATGTAATAGCGGAAATAAAATTCAAAGAAAGACACAAATGCACTTAAATTCTACACATAAAATTCAATATAATTTGTATCCAAAATTTTAATGATTCATCTCAATAAAAATAAAAGGAATTTATCCATTTTTACGATCAAAAGATTAATTAGTTTTGAAGCTACAGAAAAGCTTTTAAAATGTAATATCATTAAAATCAATACAATATTTTTATTTCAGGTTTACTGTTGTTAAGATACAAATCTTTTTCGTGTATGGGAAGCCATTCTTCCAAAATAACCCATCCAAAGGTTAAGTCCAAACTAACCATTGAAATTTTCCAACTCATTAGATTTCTATGTACAATATTTTGACGAGAGCCAACGCTATGGTCAATGCCGCCAATAAAATAAATTTAATATAAGGCGCTTCGGAACTAAAATATGTTCTTCTGTTTAAAAAACCTACGGACAAGATATTTTATTATTTTAAAGAAAATTATGTGGAATACTTGCTAAAGAAACTAATGGTTTCAACAAATTACTTCGAAGCCATTTAAACGTATCAAAAATGATTTATTTTAACGCTATTTCAGCATATTTCATTATAAATTCATGCACAAAACCAAAATCAAGCTTTTGTATGTAGGAATTATCGAAATTTTAAAATTTATCCTACCGAAGTTTTTAAACAATTCAGAATCAGGAAAATACGAAAAAAAACTTGGGTGTCCGAGAAACTCTTAAACGGAAGAATTCATTGAGGTAATAATTCTTCAATAAATAAATATAGGTTGATAGCAACATACTCGTAGTATTTACATACATAAATATGTACATTTCAAAATTGCACATATATCTCACGATAAATAGCAGAAAAGACATTTAAGAGAGATGCTATCAAAAGGTCTGGGCTCATCTCATAACATCCCTTCCAGTCGATATACACCCCACCAATAAAGGACGAGCCCCACCGCGAAAACATCAGATATCTTTCAGCCCACACCCATATTATTCCTCAACAATATTCAAATAGCATTCTTGATTAATTTAATTAGTAACCACAATAATAATGTCATTTGAAAATAGATTGTTTATCAAAAATAAAACATTTTGGAAAAAAATAACATTGATTTATACAGTATTATAATATTCAATATGGGCATGATTCACAAAAAAACTCCCTCTCATAATGTGTTGATCCCAATAACTAAGCTTTTCGTCCTTCTGCGGGTGCCTTTTTTCGTGGTTACTATCATACTTATGTTACTATTATATGTTGACCACCGTCCTGAAAATCTCAGTCGAATTACAATATATCCAAAGAAACTACTGCGTATTCCTGTAGCCATTAGTTGGTTATGCACAGTATGTTTCCAAGATATTTTATAACGTGTATTCACAATTTTAACCATTTTTTTACTAAACCCACATGAATAAGTTTACGGTGTTTAGAAGATGATTGACGCTGGTCGTTAAATTAATAATTTTGCATTTTAACCACTTAACAGTTGGATTTTTAACACGTGACGTAAAATAATTAAGAACTGTAAACGAATAAATTCTATACGAAAATATATTCCGTTCGGAGAAAACAAGGTGAAACAAGATCTGCCCAAACAACGCTCGGGAGGAACATTTCCAACAAGTCGAAACAAGATTTGCCCGAACAAGGCTCGGGCTCGTCAGTATAAAAAGAAACTTCGTGCCAGAGTCCCGCTCAGGCAAAACTGTCAAGTGGTTAAACTATCCACCTTTATTATTGTAAGATAACTAGATTATTAAAAACAAATTAATAGACTAATTTTACTGTACGATCTAGTAGTCAAATCATTATACTATGATAAAAAATATTCACATCAACATTAATTGATTTCATCTTTATGATTTTTGTTATGGTCTTCGTTACTTCTCCTATGTTGCTATCACATATCGGAAGATCTATAAAGAACCATTTATAGCTCGTCTTCCTTTAGTAAGTTTTCTACGGTTTTCTCGACAAATATATTTTTTTAAACATATATAGATGCGAGGAAGCTCCTAATTTAGTGATTGCAGCTACCACTTTCCTATCCTTAAAATCGAATTTTTTCTGTTTATTTTTTTAACCTGGCGAGCTTATTGCCATGTGGCAATCTCTTCCACCCTACCAGAAATATGTTTTAATGAGCACAAAGTGAAAACCAGACTAAAATTAGTTATGTTTTTAATCAGTCAATAATACAAACAGCGCTATACAAATTGTCATTTTATTATTATTATTATTATCCAGATCATTTCTCTAAAGAACTTAAATATACTTGCTATCTAGTATTTTCCCAGAAAATCAATCAAATGTGATTGAATCTACTTATTTCTAATATGGGATAGGTGTTATATTAAAAAAAAAATCACCTCCTTTCGTCACTCGAAATAAACGATATTATGGTATACATATATTCTATGATATAGGGCCCGCCACTTGATGCGGCCCAGGTCATGGCTAGTATCTTGTATTATTATGAATTGGATCTGCAGTCGGCTAATGAGAAATCAAGGTCGGCACAAGGTCTGCGAACTCCATCAGCCATTACAAGAGATGACCTACAAACATGATTTATATCAATTTAATGATTTTGACATGCCGGCATCGCGGCTCAACTTAAATATTATGAATATTGTAAATGTAATCTAATCAAATTTAATCGTACCTTCGTTACTGTTGGGTTCAAAAAAATCTTTTCACGATGGAGGAAGAAGGAAATGAACGGGCAGCTTAGTGTTATTTTCAAATCACCTTGGGTGGACGTTGATACATTCATCTTCGCCTTTTTTTCAAGATAATTTTAATATAAGAATTTAAGAAGATGAAAAGTGATCGATAGATAAAGAGATGGTGTTAATTTGTATGTCTATATAATCTGCTTCCTTTTTTTATATATATTATTGTGCACTTGATATCTTACCTCATGGTCTTAGTTGAATCTAGATATATTTCATGTTATCTTCAAAATGGATTAACAAGTATAAAAATATATGTTTTGAAAAATCCCTTTTTCTGCATTAAAATTTAAGTTCATACAATACTTTTTCTCGTTTTCGAACTTAATCTATCAGTTAGGTTACTCCCATTCACTAGTTAACAAGGTTTTTGTAACAAGGGTGAAAATTGTCATTTTACGTCAATTTTCGTGTGCTGATAACGAATATGAACTTGAAAATTGTCATTTTACGTCAATTTTCGTGTGCTGATAACGAATATGAACTTGAAAATGTTCCATCACGTACATTTTAAGAGAAAAACTTAAAATTAGTTTTTGACTGAAACTGAAACTTTTGAAAGATGAAAAGTTCGAAAAAAATTAAGCGTTAAAGAACTATAAGCTTGGAAAGCCTTTGGAAGAGTTGTTAGTGGTTTCCTAGGTAATAATAAAGCTGATAATTATGAACAGCTTGTACAAAAACTCTTGCAGTTACCTGAAGCTAGAATGTCGAATATCACTGAAAATACACTTCCTGCATTCCTGTCTAGACTTTTTCCCAGAGAACTTAGGAGCTCTAAGTGATAAACAAGAGGAAAGATTCCATCAAGATATTCACAGAATGGCACAACGACATCAATGAAGGTGGAATTCTAATATGATGGGGGACTACTGTTGGTTTTTTTTTATAGGTGATACAAAGTACAAGAGCAAAAAAATAGCTGTAAGTATTTCATATTTTAACAAAAAAAGGTTGCTAGTAATCTATTTATGGCTGTTTACTGTAATGTAGGGGCTTTTAAGTTATCTAATTTGAGTTTTCATTCAATTTAATACACAATCTCTAAAAAAAAGTTGATTCGATCAAATTTATAAAAAACGCAATTTTTTAACAAAAAAATGGTATATAAGGTTAATTTTTCTTTTAGTAATTATTTTTTATTCTGTTTTTTTTTTATTTTCCTATGTAACAACATTGTGTTCTGTGTCTAAATTTAGTATTTCAGAAATTTATTTATTTTCATTGTTGTAATTACGACTTTTGAAATGCGCAAAAACGTATTTATTTTATTAAAACACTCCCCCTTCTGTTACAAAAAAATGTTACGTGTTACAAAATTTTCACTGCGATTTTCGTTATCAGCAGAGTCGATTTAATAAGTATCAGGTAATTTAATCTCTGTTACAGACAAATAGTTAGAATTTGTTAACTAGTGATTATTTACCCAAAAAAATAGTTTTCCGAAAACAATGTTTATCACATGCTAGACAGGTTGAAGTCACCATGAACGAAACTGGGATGATAATAATGAGATGTTTAAAGGTAACACCAGTGGAGAAAATATCCCAACTTATTGGTATCACCCCACCTGAGATCCTTAGAAGTTTTGGAGCTGATAGATGATATAGAAAGAACAAAGGATGTCTGGGTCCAAGACGCCCCAGCTTATATTGAAACTTGCCAGCAATATTGAGATTACAATCCATGAATTGCTTCATGAATAACATAAAGTACAAGAACTTACGATTTCTCCGGATAAAGCGCGGTTTCTGAAGTGAAAAGAAAAAAAACCCCTTACGACTGGATGAAACCTGGCACCTAGTGAATAAATATGGCACCTAGGGAACAACTACTTTGACCTAATTAGTGAGTACTAAATATACTCCATATAGGGGTGACTAGATGTAAGATGAACATGCACATGGGATTGCTTGAACGAAAGTAACATTGAATGTGATTATGGGGATATACAGAGCTCATAACACATGCTAGTTTGTTCGGATGATAGGGCGATCTCTATTGCCTCCTACTGGAAACACAAACACGTACATACAGTAGCATAATTGATGGTTTGGACACGGAAATGACTTAACCAAGCCCGCTTTATATTTTAATATTTCTGTATAATCGAATGGCTTTTATCATGTTTTCTTAACATTTTTTTCAGTTAACTATTCCATCTTATCATCAACACTACGACAATGAACGATTCTTTACTGCTTCAGCGTCAATGAGACGTCTAAATTTCTATGGTTAAAGCAATGGTTAAACCAATGTAGAAGAACACCAGTAATTATACCAATACGAAGGTGGAGTAAACAAACTGAAAAATTCATCAATGTCTGAATTGGTTATACGTGAGAGCTGTGATGTCATTATATGGATTAGGCCCCTATGAATATTTCAGCCCCAGCCCCATAAGAAAAAATGCTAAAATTTTAAGTTTCATAGCAAAACAATTCCGATTATTTGAATGATGCATCTAACGTATATATATTTTTTACATATTTACAAAATCTAACAACCTTTTCGATCTGCTTGAAACACAGAATCACTAAATTCGAAACACGGCATTCCACGTCAAGATAAAAATCTCCTAATCGTAACGAAATGTAATAATTTTATTTCTTCAGCTCCATTAGAATAGACAAGATCACTACATGAGCAATTACAATATCAAAAAGTATTGGCTTATGAGACCTTCCATTTACTCCAGAAAATATGTATTTTGTGCTAAAGTTATAAATATTTCGTTAAATTTAAGTACAAGAGTTTAAACAGAACTCAGTTAAATAATTAAGTTATGCTTATTCCAAATAGTTAAAAACTAACTACAAAAGATTTATCGCTTTGACTTTTAATGGTTCTAGATATATTATATCTATGTAAACGTTTGACATGTTATATAGTCAATTTAAGTTAACACGGAGAAGTTATAAATCTAAACGCGTTGAAAAGATATATTGAACTCGAATATTGAAACAGAAATATTAATATCACTTTGTGATTTATTTGACACACTTATTAGTATAGAAAGTAAGCGATTTTGAAATATCAAATGAAAAATAATCGACATTTGAATACAACTGTCTGTTATCCATTGAAATAAAAATTAGGAACATCTTCGTAATATCCTTTCAAGGGACGGTATTACAAGATTTTTTAAATTGGGTTTTTTAAATAAACAGTTACTATTGAATGTCGTCGACGCTGGGCCTTGTAGTTGAGGATCTCTTCGCCACTTCAACTTAAATCTCGAGCTGATCGTCCATATCGATTGTATGATATTTTGTAAGAGAACAGGTGCACATCTCCTTCCGCAGACGTCACATACATATGGATTTAGCTGAACCTCTTGGTCATGTTCGCAACACGTTGACTGTTTCTCATACGTCTAGCTATTTAGGTGATATTAGCACGAGAACAGTCAGCTCTCCACTTCCTTTGATATTCAGCCCCCTGCTCACATTTTGCAGGTGCCCCTCATAATTTCAGCGACTCCCGCAGGCTGTCCTTATAGCGCTTCCTCTACCCACCGATATTTAACCTATCTATTACTTCTCCGTATGGAAGACGTTTTGGGAGTATGTGCCCGACTAAACGTAGCACATGTCTGGTCCACCTCAATATTGCCTCTACAACTATATCCTCCTAAGGTTTATAGTTGGAGCATTGCAGGACTGAGACATTTGTGACATGATCACTCCAGTAGATACGAAGAATGCAGCAAAGAAATCGCTGGGGAAACCTAAGTCTCAGATCTGTATAAAGTGTGAGAAGGGCAATAGATTTGTAGACAGATACACATATATCTAATAGGGCGGGGTATTTTGGTAAAGTTTTTGCTATCGCCGGTCCTATGGGCGTGGAAAGATCTGCCTCACGGTGCTAGAGATATGGATGGGTGAAACTTGTAAATTTTTAGAAGCACTTGAAGACAACTATTTTTAGATCTTATCAAAATTTATGGTTGTTTATGAACACTACGCTCATACACTGCACTCCACCTAAAAAGCCGAATGTGTTATTATCGGAAGATCAAGGGTTTCTTTGTAGTCCGTCTTTTTTTAGTACGTTTTTCTCGGTTTTCTTACCAAAAACGTTCTTAAGATATGCAAATGTGGATCAATTCCTTATTTAAAGACCGCAGCCATCGATTTCATATCCCTACTCTCAACACTACACACGTATACTAACATACACTACACCTTAAACTGAATGTGTTTCTATCACATATTGGAAGATCTTAGAAGGTTTCTGCGTAGTTCGCCTTCCCATGGTAAGTTTACTGCGGTTTTCTTACCAAATATGTTTTTCTTAACATATGCAGACGCGGGGAAGAACCTAACCTAACCTTGTTATCCTAACCCTCATTTACATTGGTTTATTTTGTAAATTTTTTAATCTGTCAATATAAGTGTGTTCGAATCCCGCTTTACTTTTATAATACAGTCCAGTCAAATAATAATTTTAACACCTGACAAATCAAATTTTGTCTATTTTAATTTGGTTCCTTTTTATTATTTTACTTAATTTTACATGAAAAAAACAGCTTACACTGATAACTAGGGCGTATTGAGAAATGGCGAATCGATATGAGGAGATAGTATGGCCAATAGCTGTTACTAATTAATTTGCCTGATTGATGCGATGTGATATCACTGCTCGTGAATACATTTGACTTAGCGCCATTTTTTAGTCTATTTTAAATTAGTTTTTTTTTTCAAATGAAGTGCACTATTAAGTGTGTGAAGGATTTTGAACAAATGTTCCCCGAAGTTTTATTGAATATTTTCCAACTTGGGTTGTTGGCACCTATGGTCATTTGAATGGCATGTTTACTTATTATTCTGATATCCAGGACTTCTTTGTAGGTTCTGCTTAGTTTCCCATTTTAATTTATTCTTATACTGACAATGTGGCCTTGTTGGTAAGACCCTTGACATCCTTCCAAGGGTTTCGAGTTCGAATTTAGAAAAAAAAAGATAGATTTATGGGAGTATTGTTGGCGCTTAACGTGCGATGGTGTTTCCGGAATGTGCATTAAAAAATGTGAGTTCCGTATGTAATTCACTAGTCTCCATTTCTGGGGTCCGAAGGCTCCATTTCTGGGGTAAAAAAATATTGCCTCCCAGCTACACTCTTTGATAAATCCAAATTGCTGTTTCTAAACTGTTAAACTAATACTCGTACTATTAAAATGAACAAAGTATTATTAAAATAGTGGTATTAGAACTGGTACTATTAAAACAACGCATCTAAATCTATCATCAGTGCTACAACTCATGATGGGTCATGGCTGTCATCAGGAATTGTCACCATTTTTTGTCTACGAAAGTCGAATCGTCGATTGTAGGTACATACATAACGATCCTAAAATCCCTCCACCATGTGGATTTACGAGTATACTCGTATAATACTGCTTTACTAGACAAGTCCTGTAACGAAGTGGTCTCACTCCTTTGAAATACTTAAATACTCAACTAAAACATTCACACCCTGCATTTACATTCTAACACATTCATACACATGGATCCTAAGCTGTCACACACATACTATTTAACAACTTATACACTTAATCTAGTATTTCTAAGCCCTAAGACACCATTTAAGAGGCCGATAACATTGGTGTCTCCTGGCTACGCTCTTCATCATGTTTACATAAACAATCTGGATATGTGAAAGGGTTCCATGAATATAAAACTATCGTTACGTTTAGTTTTTTTTTACTATCCACAATATATTTTTTGAAACTTACAGCAAATGAAAAATTGCAAACGAATCGTTGGTTATGCTAAAAGTCCTTTTTCTAGAAATAGAGGACTTTTGGTGTACTCTTTATTCTCACTAAATAGCCAAGTTAGCGTAGCTTATTTATTTAAGGATCGTTATTATTGTAGGATACCTACGTCCATAAATAAATAAATAATTGTCAAACATAATTTGTCGTCAAAATAAATTATGTTCATACAGGGTCAACGACCGATGAATCAAACTCTGAACTATTTACAATTGTCACATACTAGAAACGTCAACAATGTTTACTCACAAATAGTATTTACGTTCTGTCTCGCCGTCTCGGCAAATAAATATACTACCCGCCTACACTAGTGCACGCGCAGGAGTGAGACAAAGTATATATTGCGAGCACATTCACTCACTACTATAAAATACCTACTTGTAGACAAATAAACATTATCATTCATTCAACTGTCAAGACTTGTTATTATTTACCCGCTATTCAGTTTCACTTTTATCCGCATTCCTGACTTTTATATTTATTTTAAATACATATCAAAATCATCACGACGTATCGAACAAAGCATCACGCTACATTATGTTAAAAATACCTGAAAGACTGAACCATGATAATATTAAACAATTTATTTTTATGTTACATTCGTTACCTTCATTCGTTAAGTCATTTTGAAGATTTTTTATGGCTTAAAAGGTTCTTTAAAAAAAGTCGACTTAATATCAACAAGGAAGACTCGCAAAGTTTAACTCTTAATATGGGTATTTATTTAAACATTTCATTGTAACATTTATAGCTTGGAATATTTATAAATGTCAATCACTTTCACTTAATAATTCATACTTGAATAGTTGTCAAGTGCTAGTCAAGTCCATATGTATGGCTTAAATCAATTTCTGATAATTTTTAAATTATATTAAACAGTATAAGAAGGTTAATTTACACTCGTACTAGGCAAGTGGTCTCATTCCTTAATCACAAATTTACACTCGTACTAGGCAAGTGGTCTCATTCCTTAATCACAAATTTACACTCGTACTAGGCAAGTGGTCTCATTCCTTAATCACAAATTTACACTCGTACTAGGCAAGTGGTGTCATTCCTTAATCACAAATTTACACTCGTACTAGGCAAGTGGTCTCATTCCTTAATCACAAATTTACACTCGTACTAGGCAAGTGGTCTCATTCTTTAATCACAAATTTCATGTATTTATTTTGTAGACTATAAAATTCACATCCTTAAATTCCAGGCTATCACATATATAATTCCTACCACATCGTACTCTTAACAACCACATCAAAAATCATATCCAATAACTCCTCGTCACACACTCCACTATTCGCATCAGTCATTCACTCATATGCCTATGTGGAGACCTTCAAAAGCTCCTCAAACCTCGGCTTCATTTATCAAAGTGCCACGTTGTTACATTGTTTTTAACCATACTTTAAAAACCACTACTCCCTCTCTCTTCCTCCCTCTCCCTCCCTATCCTTTCCTCTCTCTCTATCTCTCTCCATCTCTATCTCTGTCTCAGGACATATACATACCATCATGCCATTTCCCACTAGCGGTAGGCAAAAAGAAAAGGGCGTCAGCTTTTCAATTGCAACATACATCGTTCGCCTCTTCTACGAGTACATCAACGACCTCCTTGGCCTAATTGGCAAAATGTCTATCTCCAAATCGAAGGTTGCGAGTTTAAATCTCGCTGGAACCCTGATTTTTTTTTAAATAGTTTCAGTCTGGTTTTCACTTAAGGCCTTTTAAACATTTTTCTAATTGGCTGGAAGAGATTGAAACATGGCAATAAACCCACTAAGCCAGACAACGAAAGGGTAATACAAGAACAAATAATAAGTTCATACACCTTTTCATACAACTTCTACGATTCGACTGACTTTTTACATTTCCTTCTTTCAAAATATCATTCACTCGATTCAATCATACTTTCCTTGGTCTTCCTCTAACCACGCCTTCCACTCTCATTTGCACTTAATATATAATATTTATTTTGTCAGTACTTTTTCATTTATTCCTTCCACGTATCTAAACTATCTTCTTGTGGTCTTCTTTATCTTGCTCAACAAATCTAACTTATGTTCACACTCATCCCTAATCACTTCATTCAGCATTCTCTCTCAGGAGATATTTGTTAATTCTTGGAGTTAAAAACTCTGTGTTCCACCTCCCTAATGATGTATTGATGGGTTCGCTCAATTTTTTTCTTTATTAAGATAGCAATTCAAAATTTTAAACAAATTAAATTTTAATTTATAGCCACAATCTTTCCGATTGAGTGTAAATGTACACTTTGTTTACAAAAAAAAAGTAAATTATATAGAATTATACTAAATTTTCTATTAAAAAGAACTACGTGATACAAACACCTTCATAATTATCGTGATCATAAATGAGAAAAAAAAGTTTTTTTTTGTAAAATAACGAAATTAATCATTAGTGACCTGGCAGATGCTGGGAAAATAATTAATATTTGACGTGACTAAGGCAGGCGTACCTTGACACGGACCCAACGTGAACAGGTCTCGTTTTATTTTTCGCAAGTCTTATTGCAATACAATTGCACACACCTACTTTCACGGAGATCTCGGTCAGAAACGCATTTTTTTAAATTCAATCATTGAAGCAATTATTAAATAATAAGGATATTTAGCTGTGCGTTGACTCGGACCATTCAGCATTTATGATTGTTAATGGAAAGTTTTAATAAAGGTGGGAGCACTTTCTTTGGATCATCAAATTTATTAATTTAAAAAAATACTCCTACCAATTTACTTTAAATAAAATAGGGAAAAAATCTCCACTTTTTCTAAACCCTCTTTGAGTGTGAAACAATTTAAACTGTCCTGCGTGGTATCTGTGTGAAAAAATCTATTTTCTTTCTTTATATGCCACCACATCATTATCTTTGTAGTTTACTTGACTAAACTTTGAATGATCTTCCCCCTTGTTTATGCTCCCCTGACGATACGATGAAAACCTTGAAACCGGTAAGGTTATATACCATGTATATGGTAAAGTGGAATAAACAGTGTTGTACTAAACGATTACTATGTATTTAAACCGCCACAGTGTTAAAGCCTTAACCATAAATAAAATATGTTTTTCTAAACATAAGCAGATGCGGGAAAGTTCCTAATGTAATGGCCGTATTCATTACCTTGCTATCCTAACGCTCATTTTTTTTTTGTTATTGTTTTTAATCAGACAATAATAGTATGTTCGAATCTCACCCTTCAGGTGAGTCTACTCTCTAAACGGCGTTATATAAATTGTCATTTTGTTATTATTCGTTCTTCAAATCAAGGATTCTTGACAAGGTTTGCCAAATAACATTTAACACCTCTTTCTTCCGGACTTTTTATTTTTATATATATTTAACCAAGATTAAATAACTTTAACAATTATAATTCCACTTTGATCGTGAATCAATTAATTTTCCTACTTAATGTAAGCCTTAATGTGATCACAATTACTACCAGATAGACTAGATTGTACTGAGAGTCCTTGACTCGATGTACTTGAGGCCTATCTTGCTGTAGTGTTGCCTGGTCTGCTAAATAGCTGGAACAAAGATAATAAACATAATTAACGTGGTGCAGACTCGGAGGGTCACGACAATCCATTCTATTTTGTGTGTTCAGGTGTCTGTGTATATCTCTATTATGTCACATTCTGTTTCCACTGCAGATTGATCCTCCATCTTGTCTTTTATAAGTATAATTACTTGTGTTTACAACTGTGAAATATGATTTTACAAATGAGTTGATTAGTTTCAAAGATTTACTACGCTTTAATAAAACTTTGTCTTTGTAATTTATTTTTATCAAACACTGTTTATTCCACTTTTTTGTGACGGTATAACCCTACCGGTTTCAAGGATCTCCCCTCATCTTCAGGGGAGCGCAAACAAGACTAAATGCTGTTCGAACTGGAACCGATATACACGCTTCAACGGTTGGGGGCTGAGGGATACTGTTCAACACATGTTCGGATCGGTGTAGTGACTTAAAATTTTCTAGGGCCTCTTATCTGTCCAATTTATTTCCGTTACTACTGATTTGTAAGAATTTGGCATCATCGATAGAAGAAGTATGGTTTTCACGGTGACAATGATTAGCCATTTCAGAATGAATTAGAGGATTTGTTAAGGTGGATTTGTGTTCACGAAATCTCTTTTCAAAAGATCTTCCTGTCTTTCCTTTGTAGAAATTATCACAGTCAGCACATAAAAGTTTATACACACCACTATTGCGAAGTATTCCATTTTTGCCTTTCCCATTAAATAAGAGTTTCCGGAAATTAACTTTGTCACTTTTTCAGTAAATTGAAAACAAAACATTTGGAATTAAATTTTACGTCATATTTTCTATTTTAAATTATTTCATTCAAATAGCGGATTCCGCTACTTGTTTTGGACGCATCATTTTTTTTTGTAAGAATAAAATGGGTTCAGTATGAATATTAAAAAGTTGTAAGTCAAAGTTATTTAGAAAGAAAGTAAGAGTGTGTATAAAGTAAAAATGAAAATGAAATATTAGACCAAGTATATTAAAAGTGCGATGTTGAAAAAATAGTAGCAACCGACCATAGAGTTAATGGTAAGTTATATAATCTGTATACATAACGTTTCAAGGGACGATAAGTAGGAATTTATTGGTCCAACATTAGGATATGCAAGTGGAAGGTGAATGTTACAAACAAGCGATGCAAGTAAGATAAACGCGGTAGAAATGAGAGCTATACGTATAATGATAGGCAAAACAATACATGAAAATAAGGATTGAGGGGCATTAGAAAAGAAGGTGTATTATACAGTGCGTAAGATGAAAAAAAGGGATTTGAGGTAGTTGAAACTTTGAGAACACCTAGAAAAATATGGTATAACCAATGAATCGTATTCTGAAAGACAGAAACGTGAAAAGCCTTTAAAATATATTTTTGAAGGCTTTTATACGTGTTACCATATTTTTTTTTTTTTTTTGATAAGAAAGCGAAAGTAATTTAAACTAAAAGAACTAGATTTTGTATTGTTATCAACAATTTGAACCAGTTTAATAAATAATAAATTGTCAATTTCACTATATTTATAGGTACGTATAACAGTTTGGCTAAATTATAACATTTTATTAAAAAAATATTCCAAAGTTCACTCCTACGGTTCAAGTTTTATATGGCGTCTCAATAAATTAACCATATATTCATAATGATTAATTTACTATAAAATAAATAGTTCAACAAGATTCCGAAAATTTTAAACCAGTACCTTGAACAAAATGTCGTTTACTTAAAGTAATTGATATCGCAAAAAGGTATCTTTTTTGTGACAAGGTGAAAGGAGCTATCAGAACTTAACCGTAAATGTTAAGGGTTAAGTTTAACCATGAAATACGCATATAAAAGTTTAATTCGAATTTGAATAAAATCAAACGTTTTATGAGAATGGAAAAAATGAACCATGTTCAATAAGGAGCGAAACGTTGACGTGAAAAAACACTAAAAGGAGCCGAATAATTATTGTAAAAATACATGGGGAAATACATACATAAAAGAAAAGATGAGGGGACAATTTTTATTTATTTTCTCAATACAGGCTTAGCCCAATTACATTGAAAAATACAAGAATTGTTACCATTAAAAAATATATATACTCGTACATGTATACGCATACATATATATACACATACATACCTACACACATACACATATATTCAATGTCACTTAAATACGTTGATGAGTGCTTTCTAACGCCCCATATCTTAAAATAAAATTTCCTTTTGCTTTTGGTAATGTGATATGAAATATGTCAATATCTGAAGCAATCCCGTTCAAAAGAGTTATCCTTCTCGATTATTTTGTAAAGTGCTGTGCCTAACAGCTTGAGAATAGTACAAGATTGAGCTCAGTCATTCAAATTAAATTTCTGTTTTTTTTTTTATTAATTGCACCATTTCTACATAATGACAACAATAAAACAAATATTTCACCACTCAATTAAATATAACAATATAAATCATTGAACAACATTAAAAGCTGAATATTGCTCTTATTCGTGATGTTTATTATTCTGATTACTTAAGGCGTTTTAATCTGGCAAAATAGAGCCGCTGCCTTCGATAATGAACGTCATTAGTTATTAAGATAAAAAATATAAAACAGCAACAAAAAACAAAGAAAATATATAAATAATTACGAACCATTTCACGCGGCAAATGTAGCTAAAAATACAAAACAATGTCTACATTTCGTGACTTAGTTTTATTAATCTAATTTGTATCTAATTGACTAAGAACTAAAGACCTGATAGTTTCTTACTCTTTTATTATATCTTAAATTTTCTGACCCATTTCGTGAGTTCATTTTTAGATTATTTATTCATTCAACAATACTCTCATGTATTATACGATTTAATCAATTACATATATTAACAAATCAATAATTATTTCTTCAAAAACATACAAATACGTTAGTTAGTTCATACTATATACGTTAGTCATTAGTACATAACACTAATTTGAAAGATGATTTTAGTTTATGTGAAACAATATTTAAAATTTTGTTCAAATGATTGGTTTTATGTTCAATTTTGATCATTCTACTAAACGGAAATTGATTCTTTGAAAAAGGGCTCCTGTCTGGTTTTCACTTGAGGCGTGTTTAATTATTTTATGGTTAATTGAAAAAAAAATTGTTAGGAGGCAGTAAACCTGTTAAGTAGTACAGTATACTACTAATGGCTGATACAAAAAATACGAAGTTAAAAGTGTCATATATCAAATAATTTCTACAAGTCAAAATTTAATAGAGCCATTTAAGAAATTTTAAGTAACGTAATATGAGTTTTAAAGCTGAATTCGATATGTTTTCGAATTTCTATTTACAAGGATCTAAACTACTTACTACTGTAAAACCATGTATTATTGACAAGAAATAAAACATTATATAGTCTCAATACTATAATACGAGTATATTGTACATAAACACCCCTCTAAACGCTCTACGGTTTCCACTTCAATTTTAAAGTGTTTCCATTGGATGGTCTTTAATGTAGGCATACCTTTAATTATTCATAACCATTTCCCATATTTAACTCCAATCAATAAGTAACTTATTGGAGGGATGATGTGTGAGGAGTTGAATTTCGCAAGATGTTTCCAGTTGTAGTTGAGTGTCACTGTCAGGTTGATGAGAGCGTGCAACGGGGTTTTGTTTTTGTGTAATCAAAAATCGGAAAGAAGTATCGATTTATTTTTCTCATGCTAAATATCCTCAGTGAGATACAGGCAAAAGCCTAGTTTACTGGGGATACGACAAATGAAAGGCAACAACCCAGATCCATTAAAATTGTATGTCCAAATCAAATTACCTGTTGTTTTTCTCAAATTGTGTATATTTCTTGTCATGTGTAATAATAAATAAATAAATAAAATATACACATATGTGAATGTTAGTCACGTTAGATATCTTCCATTAAATTATTTTACTTGACTTTTTCAAAGGCTCTCCTGTCGACTAATGTAAGGATTTGTATGATTATTAACACTACGAGTATCTACAAATGTTAAGCCATATTTTTAATTGATCTTCTTCATCCATGTTCTTGCATACGTAGTCATCTTTTCGAGTCTTCACTTTCTAGACTTTGCTGTTGCTGACCATATCGTATCTGACTTCCAACGCTCGAAGATCTTGCACTGCATCGATCCAAAGTTTATTAAGACGCACTGATCCCCTCCCTTTCTATAATCAATTATAAAATATATTATCACATTTTACTAGGAATGTTACCACTGTGTGATGATGTATCACGTTAATTCCCTCACATTCTCGATTGGGTAACAACACGTCTGATCGACTTATTCTGACAATTCGATTATTTTTCTGCGTTTGACAGGTGAAATGTTGAATCAGATGAAGTAAGACGCATGCCTCAGCCACAATTGCATAAATTGTTTGAATTTCAAGGTAGTCTAAGAGTTAAATATTCTTATCTGAAGATTTATCTAAACGAATATTTAATACGTTGAACTCACTTTTGACGGCTGAATATTTCATAATATATTTTATTTTATCTGATAAAGCTTTTGACTGTATACCGAACAACATGTTCCAAAGCAAGTAGGATATATTTTTACTTTAAAAATAATTATTTCAATGGAAGACCTTCATTTCCTAGTTGGTAAGACGCTTACTTGACTTCCACTCGAGGATTTTTGGGTTTGATCCACGATAATGATAATAATAAAACGAATATTTAGAGAAGAAAATCTCCTTAGGGGCACTCTAGCTCGGGACTGGAACACACTATTATTGACAGATTAAAAATAACACAAAATTAATTTACATAAGTTGAGTGTGAGGAAAGAAAGTTAGTGGCTATAGCCATTAAATTAGATACTGGCCCGCATCAACATATATTCACAAAAAACACATTTGGTAAGAAAATCACAGAAAACTTACCAAGGGAAAACGGACAACAAATACAACAAACTCAACAACCTTTGTAAATCGTCCGATGATACTCAAGAACGAAAAAAAAACGTTCCAGTCTGGTAAAAGGATTCATTTGATAAAAATACTCATATGTGGTAGTGTTATCACTTGCGGGGTAGTATAGAAAACCGTGACGGACAACGAGTTACGTGCTTACTGAAGTAGTTTAAGGTCCAAAATTCTCAAATAGTCTCCTTGATACGAACTTCAATATGTCCGAATAACATATTTGAATGTGTTGAAGGGTACCATACGAATAAATAAAATAATTTCGAATGGTTCTTGCATACTTAGATTGCTTGATTCATACGAGTACAAACCATCACACCATACGCCTTCTAAGATTGGCTGAGAGGATTGATCTACATGCTGAATGCATCGTCGATCTCGTAAAATATATGTATTAAAACTTTTTTCTCTTTCCCTTAACAAAATAATCCAATGTAAGGTTAAGCTAACTTAACATACCTTGGCCTGACATATCACAGCGTCCATAATCTATAGCGATCAGATCATCTTACGTTTCGGACTTGACAAAGGAAAAGTAATCATCCTCCACCGAAATACCTTAGTGCAGTGGTAGACCTTGTTTTACTTTCAGACCAGATGCCAGGGAAAGTACTGTGCCACGCACCTCTCGGTTGATACCGGGTTATCTTCTTAACCCTTTACTCTCTTACTGTAGTTTTCAAAAAACATTTATTTTGAAAAAAGCTTTGGTAATTGAGAAATAGTATTTCATGTTACACCTTTTTTAGAAAACATTTTACTATTTTTTTTTAAATTTAATATTTATCGAGACCTTCCAAGCTTGCTGTGGCTTTTTAGTAAGATACTTACTGTTTTTTTTATGTATGTCAATGAGAATAAATAACTTCATACAGTAAAATAGAATATGTATTTATTTATTTAACATTTTTATTGCAAATACAATCTGGCGGACATTCAAATGACTATCTATCCCCACGAAATCCATAAACACATACGTGAGCATATAACCACGAACCCCACAAAGACGGACAATCACCCGAACATTATTTTTCATATAAAGTGAGATATCATCAATCAAAAGGAAAGGAAGGGATGGTGGAAAGGAAAGGAAAAGAAAAATTAGGAATGAAACACGTTATTTTACTGACTAAAAATTAAGAGTTTTTTTCAGTCGCTTCTTAAAACATGCCAAGGACGGAGCGATTCTTATATTGGTTTGTAAACGATTCCAGAGTCTCACTGCATGGACAGTAAAGGATGACGTAAAAAAGAGAAGCGGATTGACTACCCAACGAGTTAAGTCATTTAAAGTTACATTGTTTATTATGTGTTTCATTGAGAAATAAATACCATGAAATAGCGTAAAAGGAAATAAAATAAATATATAAAACACTTATTTTATATTTCTGTGTTCACCACTGGTTTATTTTTGAATTTACTACCGGTTTCGAAGACCTCCGTCTTCATCGTCAGGTGAAGAAGTTTATCTTTTCGAAGATTCAAGAAACCATGAAATAAATTTATCCACAGTAATTTAACTTTTTCTTCTTGATGGGGGCTAATACTTTTCTGCAACAAATCGCAGAATGCAATATTAAAAAAGGATGAAATTTTGAAAATATCTACAAAACAAACTAAGATATATTACGCTCCACAATCAGTGTAAAAACAATATGTTTGAAAACAGTATGAAATATATAAATTACTTCATTATTGCACAAATTATACTCATCCCCGATACACGTGTTTCTATCTCTTATCCCGAGGTTCTATTTAGGCAGAATGATCAAAAAAAAAAAACAAATTATTCAAAAGGTTTCACAACTCTTAAACCTTTTTCCTTTGGGCCAATAAAACACATATGCACTTCGAATATAGGTGGTTTATAGTAACACGACACAAGTCTCACCTAAGCACTGCTCTCATAACAAACTGGAGAGGGATAGGAGGTAGAAACACGTGTAGTTAGGATTAATGTAATTAGTGGAATAACAAAATAATTTATTGTTAAATATTTCAACATGGATTAATATAAAGTCAAAACCGAAATCTTTGATCAATAAATTATTTTGTTTATATATTCTTTAAAAGTCATTAAATCTAGTAGATAATACGTTTGTTGTAGGTTTTATAAACTCTTCATTTTATTTGCCAATAAGATCAGTCTGGAGCGGGTTGACAGTTACATCATCCAAATTGAGATGGTCATCTGCAGACTGGATGGCCGGTCAGGGCAGGGCAGGACCGGTTGTGCAACGCAGCACCAAGTCAGTAGGTCGCAAGACCAGAGTACTGGCCCACTAAATCATCTGCCACACCGTTTGGTCAACTTTATCATCTGCACCGGACTGTTACCTTATAATTTATTCACGACACTTTACTTTCATTTCCTTCAGCTTTGCAATTACCAAGAAACAAGTCATATAGGGTACTTTTTTTCGCCCATCGCACGTAAACATAGATAAAAAAAGCAATCCCTTGTAATCTAATATGATTCTCAGGCAATCTGCATAGAGATAAAGCCTGTGCGCGTATTAGTTTATTTTGTACTGTTGCACTTCAGCAAATATATTATTGTCAGATCAAAAACAAAGTGTTGATAGTAAGGAGATCAAAGTTCTATAACGATAAATATGCTGCAGGAGTTTTTTTACATAATTCTATTTGTATTTCTTACAGCATTATAAGGGTGTATGACAACCAGCAAATAAGCAGATCAAAATCAAAATTGGACAGACTAGAGGCCCTAGAAATTTCTAAATCAGAGCATTGCGGTGAACATCTGGCAAACACATATAGCCCAAGAATATCCCCGCTGCTCGCCGAGATTGTTTCATCCCTCCCTCCACCTTCAGTTTTTAGCCTGAATTTTTACCGTTAGAAGCGTGTATCTCGGTACCAGTTTGAACAGAATTTAGTCTTGTTTGTGCTCCCTAATGATGAGGTGAAACCGGTAAGATTATACCATTGCAAAAAAGTGGAATAAACGGTGTTTGATAAAACAAATTACAAGATCAAAATCTCTTTTTGTATAAGGACGACATCAAATAGTGATATGGAGAAACTGACAAAAGGGATTTTTCTAGTAACGACACGTCATCTGAGCGCGTAAAAAATAGTAAGGATGATAGACTAACAAGTAAATACACTTGTAAAGCGACTTAAGGCCTGGAGTTCAAACTTTCATAAAAAACTTCTAATGCAGGTAAACTATCCACTGGGTCGGAGTTGCCAATAAGCTTATAAACAACAGAAAACATTAGTTTAGTTCAGTTTGATTCCACCTCCACCCACGCTGTTATAGGGAACAAAATAAATCCACATCCAGCGCGATCTACGTTAACGGTAAGCATTCACGTAAAGGCAGGCAGCGTGAATCAGCTGCTTGTTTAGCGTGAGTGTTTACCGTTTACCATTTTAGCCGACGTACTCGTAAATATACTCCCTAGATAGTAAAACTCGTCTAGCTGTTCTGGCTTCTCTGAATGAACCCATACATTATACAAAATATTAACAGCAGAATGAATTAAACATGATATACTAAAAAAAACTGCACGAATCAGCCATAAAAATGTCATTGAACTCAATAATATAGTGTGATACATTTGTTTAATTTACTCGTATCAAATGTCAACTCAGATTGACAAATCTCCTCGCACCGGAGTGTTATCCGATTTGCTGGCGCATTCGTGTATCAGAGAGCACTGAATCAAACGCGTTATTCAGGTTTCACTCAATAATTATCTCAAACTAGCTGTACCCGGCCACGCGTTGCTGTGGCTCAGTCTGGTTAAATGGAAAATAAAGAAAAGAGAAAGCACACGTTTCTAATATGTTTAATTTCACAATGCTTGTGGGTATACAATATTTTTTATGTCTTTCAGCCACTCTCAGTCTGTCGCGTTTATTGCCGTGCTCGCAAATGATCGCATCACTCCAAGAGGTCAATTCACGATATGATTTGAATTCAAATGAAAGATCGATTGCACTGAAAAAGAAGAAAGAAAGTTATAACAAAAACATATAAAATTGCGAAACATTAAAAAAGGAACTGAATAATATTGTTAAGTTCGTAAACGTCTTTGTTCTTGGCGGCAACAATAGCTCGTTCACTCAGCCAATCGTGATTTTAATAATTGATTTGAATATTGGTAAATACTTTTTCAACCAATTCTTCTTTTGATGTCACAATCACTGATACAGCAGTATTTTCGCAAACGCGTCATTTTGACATAACGTGAAGAAAGCATTTAACGTTGTAGCCGGTGGATTCAGGGCTATTTGTTGCACATTTGCAGCTGTGAAATAAACGCGTTGTCCATTTTCTAGATGTACTGCTAAGTGAACAACAGCTGGACTTCGTTCATGTATGGGAAATGAAAGATTTCGCCATACAGCTTCATTGCTGCTTATGTATCTTCCAGCCTGATACCGTGCGATTTCATCGATATGTATGACCGCATTCCCATCCCGCATTCTGGTTGCACGCCAAAAACTACCATGTAGCTGCCTTTATTCACGTATTGTACTTACAAATGTATTTGATCGATTTAACGGGGTTACAGTATTCCACGTTTATGTGCGCTTTGTATGCTTTTGATAGCAAAAGCGAATATGCAATAACCCAATGGTTGTCTACTTTGATGTCACCATTTCACATTTGTATGGTTGCTAATTTCCCGCCATCTTCTGTTGATCTTCTTCTTTATAAAGGATATCCATCGTTTCCTGTAACCGTGTTGGATACTAATGCTCGAGGATATCGCTTAGATCATTTTCCGTCTATCATGCATGGTGAATTTGGATTCAGTGTACCGCAAGGTCCATGTATCATATATTTCGTCACAACTTCATGCAAATCCTTATCGACGTCGGCATCGGGTATTTCAGCGCACATTACATTGTCGATTTCGTTTGAAGTGATTTTGTTATAGAGCCAGATTAGTACTATATATGTGCATGTGGCCATCCTCTCTTTTGCTATTCCACTGAGTATATCCAGCAGCGCACAGACCGAAACACTTCATGTTTTACCATGAGCTGTTGTATATCGTCCCAAGCTGAATTGCATGTGAATGTAGTGAATAGGTCTGGACACCCGTAGTGACGAACATACGCAATTGCATATTGAGCATACTCATGCATATGACGTGGACTGCCTGTATATGAAGATGGCCAAATCGTTAGTCTTCAAACGTTAGTTGTATTACCGTCATTTACAACTGTATCTCGCAAATGAACGTATTCTTCAGAGCGAAGCTTGGTCTGATTCAAACGAATGAATATCAAACATATTAAAAAATCTCCATTTCTATATACGATTTGATATATTTTGAAATATAAACGTAGAGATAAAATTAAATTCTATATAAAAAAAGATACTTTTGATATTCCTAATGACCTATTTCAGCCACTATCAGCCTGTCGCGTACATTCTGTTGAGAACGAACCAGTTCTGAATCTGCAGAACGCGATCGCCGTGCTCGCAACCGTGCATCCTCAAGTCCGGCTACACGTCGTTCTGCTGCTTCCTCGAAATTGTGAAACATTAAGTTATGAGACAGTGAAATTCATCCTGGGGTCATATCAACCTGCACCTTTCCGTTCCCAATTTCCAGCAATTGATGTGAGAATATCTCAGCTGATCGATCGTTTTGCAGCTGGACACGCATTTGTCAAATATTTGTCCAATAGGAGTATTGTTAAGGAAATACAGAGATAATTGGAACGAATTAAATGTTAAGCAAAGAGAGAGATTATTGGAATTCATTAAATGTTAAGGAAAGACATTGCAAACTACGCACGAATTAAATTTGGATGTGACATGTTTGGACGCGTCATTAATGAACAATAAATATCTATTCTAATAAATAGCAAGTTATTTAGGTAAATACATTACAAAAAACAACAATGATGACAAATTAATACATCTTGTTACAAATAAGCAAAAATTTGTCAGTTCGTTTAAAATAAATATGACGTTTGTCAAAAATGTACATACCAGCATCACGTTGTCTCTGTGAAGCAAATAATCGCGTCACTCCAAGAGATCAATTCACGATATGATTTGAATTTAAACGAAAATCAATCAACACAATTAAATTTTATCGCTAATTGAACAGAAAAATAAAAAAATAAGTTAAAAAAACTAAGTGAAAAAGATAATCTTAGAGGTAGGTTTGTTAACAACGCACATTATGAAATGAAAATGGCGGATAAATTAGAGCAGATGGTACTATACAAAAAAAATTATATAATAAAATAACATTTCTAATAATACATTATTTAATAATATAATTAAAATAATTAAATAATTATTTTAAAATAATTCATTGAATAATTAATAATGATATAAAAATATTAATATATTTAACATTAAAAAAATATAAATTTTCTTGTATTAAGTGTATTATATTATTATTAAAATTATTATTTATTATTGTTTATTATAAAAAATAAAAAAAAATAGTTTTTTCATCGAATTAAAAGAGACTTTCTTGAATTAAATTCCACAGAACCATTTCCTAATCCTAAAAAAAATCGTTAACAAATCGAAAAAAAGCAATGCATAAACTCAACTTTTCCTAGGAGCTAAGAAGTTTCACTTCTACCACGCGAGAGTATCACGCATCTGTTTTTTATACATATAAGTTATATTTATTTTAGCGATCCTCGATCTTTTTATACATGTAAGTTATATTTATTTTAGATCTCTTTATACATATAAGCTATATTTGTTTTAGCGATAATATTTATTTTAACGATACTCAAAATATTTCAAAACAAATAAAATTATAGTTGGATATTTTTTACAAATTTAGTATTAGTTCTGCCAAATATATTTCCTGCGCTTGCGCTATAAAGTCTAGACTCAGCCATATTAAGATTTTCTCAAGCTGCTATGACACAATGGAACTTATCCTTAATATGGAACTTATCCTTATTAACACAAATTTTATTTTGACGTATCTTGGATTCTAACCTATTTTTCGTCTGTAATTACGAAATTATTATTCAACAGGAAATATTTATTATCAAACATAAAATTATTTTATATTTTATGGTTATAGACTAAATCATTGAATATCAAATATTAATTACTAAACCTCGAAAATGCAATATGCTCAACTGTCAAATTTGACAGTTGATATTCAATATTTGATATCCTTGTCCCCGACAGGTTCGCGTAAATATTCATCTCTTAATTAAAAATTTTATTATATACACTGATATATATATAAAAATAAAAATCAAAAAACATTTCCGTTGACGAATATTAACTTTACTCAAAATTTCAAAGCGATCGGTAGAGAACTTCCGGAGATTAGCTACAAATAATTAACGAACATTTACATTTTTATTTATATAGATGATCGAAATATTTCAAACACCAAGTATTTGTTAAAATTTTTAGATAAAACCTGTTACATAAAGTGAAGTAAACTTAGACAAGCGGGCTAATTTGCATTTAAAAAAGATACAACTTCTTTTTAAATTTAAAGCAATCATAACACATGTATATCGTTCATTATAAAACAATACCTCGTATCTCACACAACCTTGATTTACAAGATATGAGAAAACTTTGTAAATCATCGATTACAAATATGATACACCGTATGACTACAATCAGAAATTTTATTAATTAAATGTGAGTATAAAAATCACCGGTCAATAAAACAATTTTTCATAGTTATCTTTCCTAATTTAATAAAGCTTTAAAATATTAGGACATCTTCCAAGTCCATTCCAACCCTGTGTTACTTGATTGCAAATACAAAAAAAAACCTTTATAATCCATATATAATATAAATTTATAAAATACTCAACCATATTTAGGTTCCCTTCCATTTACACCCCACTTCTACCCTTTACTCAACTTTTATATTTTGATAACCACATTAAGTAAATCAAAGCATGCGCTAATCAAGTATTGCAGTTTGGTACGCTCGTATTAATCATAATTATACTAAAAAAACTGTAACATGGTCCCTGTGGTGTTTGAAATGTCATGTCTCAAAGGGATGGGATAAAATCGTTGTTTTTTACAAATCGAATAGTTTTTTTTATAAATCGAAAAATTGTTTTTCTCTAAACTGACGTTTTTAATTCCTAATTTTCATTATACCGACTTTCTTATATATTGTATGATTTGTATCTATCTTTAAGTAAACCAAGATCTACTATGAATTAATACTAATTACGAACATTTAATTGTATGTGTTAAAAAATCGAAAATCCAATTATCGTAAACCCCATCCCTAGCCAATGCAGACCAACATAGCGACTTTTGACGAACGTCGCCAAATATTATTTGATTTTAACAAACTGACATATTTTTGCTAATTTGTAACAAGATGTATTAATTTGTCATTATTGTTAGTTTCATGTTATGTATTTACCTAAATAACTTGCTATTTATTAGAATCGAGGTTTATATTAAAGTTGATAAAATAATTAAAATTACTGAACGTCGTTACAAGGTTGTATTGGAGCAAATTTGTGAAACGTCACAGTGACCATGTACATTTTCTTTGATATAATGACTTACGATACACTGATTTTTCATGATATTCTAATGTAATTTCAACTCCACTATTAAGCTTTTTATATTATTCGTACTCCACTTACACTCATCATGCCACTCGAGCTCTGATTCTAAGTTATTTATCTTAATAAAGCTTCTAAACTTTTTATCTCGTCCAATCACCATCTCGAAACTTTTTATGGAATTGTAGCTCTTCTTCTAAGCTTTTTATATCATTCAAGCTCCATATCAATTTTTTTAGCTATTCAAACTCTGCCACCAAGCTTAACGCGTCATTCGAGTTTTATCTCCTAGCGTGTTATTTCATTCGAACTCCACTTCTTAGCTTTTTATGTCATTCAAACTCCACTACCAAGTCTATCACGTCACTTAAGTGTTTTAAGTTTTTAATCTGTTTCAAACTCATCCACAAAGCTTTTATGTCATTCGATCTTCATTTATAGGCTTTTTATGTCATTCGAGTTTAATTTCTAAGCTTTTTATATCATTCGTACTCCACCTCTACTTTTCAATATTGGAACACCTGGAATATACTTTTGTAGTTAGCACTCGTCTTCAATACTATTTGAAGATTAGATTAGATATTGATGTGTGAAATAACGATCCGACCCACAATCGATATATTTTGAGATATAAGATGTATTGTATTATAGGCTTGTATAAAATACTCGTATATGTACTTTTAAAATGAAATTGATTTTTTTTATGTATTATATTAGAGGTTGAGGAATTCACATTCGTTATATCAAATAAACCAAAAAAAAATGTGTTTAGTGGTTTGAATCCCTTTTGCACAATTTATCAATTTATAAGATTACTTCAAAACCTAATTACAATACCTTTTCTATGGCAAGAGATCATCGTAAATAACGTAATTGCAAAACAATGCGAGATATATGGGCCGGATATATCCGATAGACCGCCACGTTTTAATGGTGGATTGTAAATTTGGTTCATTCCGAGAATTTCCCAATAGTATTGCTATTCCTATTTTTAATGATTTTGGTCCGAGAGATCGCAACGACCTTCAAACATTTTTCATCTTTCTTTGAATAAGAAAACAGAAAAGGCGTATTGTGATCTCAAATTTATTGCTCTGGATTTTTTTCTATCAAAAGACTTTTTTTGTCGAATTGCTAGCACATCTACTTTTAAGCTGGTGGCACGTGTTGGTGTAGTGTTCAGAAAATAGTGAAAAAGACTTGAAGAATTTAATGTATTTCGTTAGTCCTAATGTTTAATGAAATTAGATTTATATACATACCATCACGCCGTTTCTCTGTCGGGGTAGGCAGAAAGAAGACGGTTCCAAACTTTTCTATCGTGATAAACATTTTTTTGCCTCTTCTACATATTTTCGTAACATGTAACTCCTACGATTTCTCTGACTTTAAACATTTCTTTCTTACAACATTTCATAAACTTCATCGAACCATTATTTCCTAGTCTTCCTTTACATCACTTTCCACTCACATTTGCATACTGTATACTATATTTGTTAGTATTTCTTCATTCATTCATAAGACTTATGCCATTTAATGTAATAATATAAACAAAACATTAAGGACAATACTTTGCCTCTGGAGTTGAGTAACCCTGCATCAAAATGTATGAAGCTTTTAATTCTGCAAAGCAACTTGCATCTCGTTCTACTAATGAGGCCATGTGTTTTCTATATCTCAATATCTATCCATAAAATTCCCACAAAATTCTCAAAGATTATTAAATAATTTTAAAACGATGACTGTAATTTATTATTACTACTGCTTTTTGTATCTTCATGTTAGTTTAAGATAAAGTTATATTATTTGTCAATAATTTTAAGTACTTTATAACCTGTCACATGTTCATTTGTATATAAAGACACTGTTGTGTCGTTAATTAAATAAATAATCAAAAGAGTGTATTATATCACAGTTTCGTTGAAAACAGTACAACCCGACGAGCTTATTTCCATATGAGAGTCTCATACAATCAACAAGGAATATGTTAAACAGGCCTTAAAGGAAAACCATACTTGATATCTTTTTTAATAGAATCTAGGCAGCAAATGGAATAGATTCCGCAATATACAAAAATATATACTAAATATGTCGATGATTGTTTTGATTAACATTCAACATAAACTTGAAGGAAACATTAAAAAAATCGGATTTTTTGTAAAACTGTTTTCATGTAAACCGTCGTACCATCATACCGTTTCCCTGATGGGTTAAGTAGAAAGGACAGAGCTCTATCCTCTCAACACACATATTTTGCTTCTTCTACATCAATACACAATCTCCATACATGTAAAACATTGTTAATTAATCAAAAATCTTCAATACGATTTTAATGATCCCTCGCAAAATAATAAAAAATAAACCATTAAATCAAATGAGTCTGATTCTTCAATCATCTGCACTGCAACACAGGATGGGTCTTGACTACCTTTTAGGATCTGTTGTCACGTTTTTCTATCTGCAGTGTCTTTTCTTATGTTTGTCACTTTCAGTTCATGGAAGTCCACCTTTATCCCATCAAAACATTATAATTTCAGTCTAGCCTTCTCTTCTGTGCTTTATAAAAACACTAAGCAGAATCGTTTTCACGGGTTCCTGATCTTCCATACGACGGAGATGTCGAAGCCAGCGTAATATTATCTTAGCTACACTGGCATCTTCACATAGTCCTGATGTTATGAATTGTGTTTCCGCTTCCCGACATTATCATCGTTTGTACAGTTATAGATTCTACAGGAAAATTTCATTTTACATAGATTCAGGGTCCTTTCATTCTGTCAGCATTTACAGTGTTTTACTAAAGCTTACGTCTCACTTTCCTTTGCCGAATTCTTCGGATCCACTGGAGTGATCATGTCACAAATGTTTCGGTCCTACAACGCTCCAACTGTAAACCTATAGAAGATATGGTTGTAAAGGCAAAATTACGGTGGACCGGGCATGTGATACGCATGGGCGACTCCCAAACGCGTCTTGTACGGGGAAGTGGTAGGCAAGCGAAGAGTTGGTGGGCAGAGGAAGCCCTATAAGGACAGTCTGCGAGAGTCGCTTACTTTGTGCGGGGTGCCTGAGGACTGGGAGCAGGTGGCTCAGGTCCATGAGGGGTGGAGAGCCGTATGTTCTCGGGCTGATGGCGTCTCAGCGGCTAGACGTGTGAGAAACAGTCAGCGCGCTGCGAACATGCGTCAGCATGGCCAGGTAGCTCAGCAGGGTCCACATGTCTGTGACATTTGCGGAAAGGAGTGCGCATCTAGGATTGGGCTGTTCTCTCACAGAAGATCACACGATCGACGTGGGAGAACGGTCCAAGACTGACGTTGGAGTGGCGAAGGAATCCTTGACTGCGAGGCCCGGCAACGACGACGACAAAGTCTCACAAGATCATATATAAGGACTGGCCTCATGAAACCCTTGCATAAATTGGATTTAATTCTACTATGGAGTAGTCGGGACTTTAGACGAATGAAGCCAAAGTTACATTTATTCGTCAACAATATGATTCTTTTTACCTCGTTTTTCTTATTACCGTTATTGTTCAACAGTGATCCAAGATACATAAAGCTCTCGAGAGTTTCGATTACTACAGTACATATACGAGTAGGAGTACGTCTTATATTTAGCATCAACACCTTTATTCACTAATGCCTTCAATTATAAACCAGTCTATTTTCCGTGCTGATCCTTCCAACGCATCCATTGCCTCCTGTAAAGTCAACTAAAATATCTAGCGAGAGCAGCATCGATTTCATCAACATGCAGAAGTCCAACAACATGGGTTGCTTTCCCTTGTTTCACATTGAAGAGCAAAAATGACAAAGTATCAACCTGGCTCATTTCATTAAACATCTAAAAAATAAATAAAGATTTTGAGAAAAAGTAAAGAAGAAGTACTGCGCTAAAGTATATTTTTACAAGTCTAATATTAGTTCCCAAAGACTTAATTCTGAACAAATTGAGGTGTTGCGCAAGGCTGTATTGTGTTCTGACCAAGAGGTCTAAAAAGCAGCCATCGTAATTCTGGAAGTCTAATGGCCTGTTACTTAGTAGAGGGCACCTTGTGCTTAATATTTTCATTTGGTGGAATGTGCTCCATTAATGTACTTATATTTCTGCCATATTTTTTTCAAGTGAATCACAGACAATTTAAAGTGAATTTAAAATACAACTTGTTTTAAATTTGAAATGCTTTGTTCTCAAAGAGTTTCTTTATCAACATTTAACTAATGCTTGTGTAATTATATTCATGAACATTTATTGCTGATTACTTTTAAATAAAAAATTCTTTATAAAATATTACACTTTTAAAGTTACACCAGATTATATTTCATTCACATTTTCAAAACGTTTACGTATTTAAAGGGTGCAGGTCTTTCAACAATTAAAGAGTTAAAAATGCCTCACAATCTCTTGACAGATATTACTTTTGAGAACATTAATATGACTGTAGTGCAAGTAAATTAAATGTAATATTACGAAAGCTCTGAGATGCTTTGGGCATGTAGAACGAAAAAATGAAGAAAGGTTAATCAAATAATTATATAGAACTATTATAAATAAAAGGCGTGGTAGACAAGGACCAATTAAAATATGATTGAATCAAGTGATATTAGAAGAAAGAAAATATAATAAGTCATAGAAATCGTAAGAGTTGTATCGGAAGATGTAGAGGACGAGAAAAATATGTGTCGCGATAGAAAAATCTGAAGTTATGCCATCTCTACCTACCCCGACAGGGAAACGGCGGTATGGTATATAATTATGTTGCCAAAACCTTTTCACTTTTTAATCTAAAAGAACACGTGAGTTTTGGAACATTGAGTATTATTTCTTCATCAGTCGTTCTTCTAGTGACTAAAAATTGTAACTCCTTGACATCACTGACAATCCTCCAACATCAGTGTCTGGTTCCTGTAAATCTATATAGTGTAACTAAAAAAAACATTTCTTATTTTAAGTCTCTGATAAAGCGCGTCCAGCTGAAAGACCAAAGAAGGGATAGAAAAGCTCTACAGAGAAAGGGTATGGCTAAAAGGTATTTAACCAGGCAACTTACCTCCCTCTCATATGAGACCAAGGTAAAAAGAAAAAGAACGATATGATAAATACGTATGTATGATAAATACGGAGCATTGACCTGCAAAATTTATAATAAAAACAAAGCCCCCAATAATTTAATTTAAGAATTCATAATAAATTGGCCAATTTAACGCTCGAGGCATAAAAGCTAACTTGTCAAATGGAAATATTTAATATGGTAGTCACATATTAGTAACCAATCAATCAATCAACTTCACATTATATTTTTACCGCCGCGACATATTTGCACTGTTAGATTACAATAATTATGAAGCTATCAAAAATTATGTTTATCATACAAATATGAATATTCGAATCATTTTTTTTCTCCTAGTCTATTTATATATTGCACCTTTCGTAATCAATAATGCATACGAATTATCACGCCGTGTTCTTTGTGGGGTAGGCAGAAAGAAAAGATCTCACAACTTTTCTATCCAATCACACAACTTTAGCCTCCTCCACATCACATATCTCGTCATCTTTTATTATTCATACTCACTTTACTTTTAAAATTAAGTCCATTTGATCCAGTCATGCTTTTTCGGTATATCTTTTTCATGCACACCTTGCACTTCTTACTTATAAACTCAATTAGTTATTGATTTTATCCACATGTCCAAACCCTCTTAAAGTTATTTTTTCATCTAACTTAGAACATCTATACATTAATTTGTGATGTCTTCATTCCGCCTTCTTTCATACATTGATACTCCTATTTTTTATCTAAGTACACGCATCTTCATACCATTTATCTTACTTTTATATTTCTGCTACCAAGTCTCAGTTTCACTTCCATACATCAAGGTGGGCACCAATACACTATTGTATTGTCATTTTCATTTCATTTGATAAAGCGGGGTTGTACGTGTATATCTGTCATCAAGTAATTCGAATACCTCTTTATTATGTCATACAATATAAATAATTTTTTTATGTGAATGGTACCACTGTGTGTTATGTTATGTAATTTTGCTCAAACGTTTTTTATTTCAAGATTTTCTTGATATTTAGTGTTTTTAAATATATCTTTGTTTTAAAATTCTTTATTGAATCAATTTGTTTTCATTTGATTAAAAATAAACGTGTGATCAAATAAACAGAAACTTAATTTTATGCAATAACAACTTTTCAATAAGATATGTTAGATAAACAATAATAAAAGGACAATTTATATAGCGCTGTTTAGAGAGCAGGCTCTCCTCAAGGGCGCTCCAACTCGGGATTCGAAGCCACGATTATTGACAGATTAAAATGTTTACATAATAAATATATACATAAATTAAGTATAAAGATAGGAAGGAGGTGGCTGCGATCATTTGATTATGAACTTCTCCGCATGTTTAAAAAACATGTTTGGTAATACAAACGCAGAAAACTTACCAACTACAAATACACCTTTGTAGATCTTCCGATATGTTATAGTAACTTATTCGGCTTTAGGTGGAGTACAGTATATGTGTGTAATGTTAATATATCCAAAATGAATATATTTTAAAAGAAATACTGTTTTCTAATTTAAACACAATAATAATACGTTTTATAAATTTGCGACATGCACTACAGAAAAAATAGACAGTACGATCATGTGACGATGAAATTCAAGTGACTAGTATTGTAAAACACTTTCGATGTGTAATGTTAATATAATCTGGAAGATTTATTTGCATGTAATCTCTTCCAACCAACCAGATAGATGTTTAAGAGTTATTATGTGAAAACCAGACTGGAATCCTTAAAAACATGGATTGGAAGACATGTGTCTTCTGAACTCGACTACGAAGGTCATTTTATCGGTTGATAAACCATACTTGGAGATTGCCTGGGGGGAGAACTGATGTAGAAGTAAAATACTTGGAGATTGCCTGTGGGGAGAACTGATGTAGAAGTAAAATAAGGATATCAAAAAAGAATTATATATTCTTCACATAAATGTATACCTAAAAACTAATTTAGATACCTTAGTCCGTACTATCTCCTAACTTAAATAATTTTTAGTGACGCAAGTGTTCAAGGCGGCTCTGCCACAGCACATTATCCAATCAAATGACAGGTTTGAACTAACAATTTGCAGTTGACAGTGCGTACTAAACTGTAACGTAACTTGACCAGCATTGGTTACCAGAGCCGGCTCAAGAGATATTAAAAAAATAAGTAAAAAACAAAAATTAATTAACCAGTACAAAAAATCTAAGAAAACATTGGTGACATTCGTGTACCAATTAGTAAGACGTTAATGGTCTTTCCGTGAGGTTTTGGGCTAGATTTCTGGTAATAACAAAAGAATATTAAAAAAAATCCACTCTGGTTAAGATTTTCTACGTAACATACATATATGCCATTATGTCATTTTTCAATCAAGGTTGGCAGAGAGGACAAAGCATCAGACTTCCCTACCTTGAAACACATCCTGCGCCTCTTCCATTTCCCTACACTTCACACAACTCAGTTTCTCTCAATTTCTATGATTCCTTCTCTCAAAATATCCTTTACTTGATCCAAGCGTACTTTTCTTCGTCTTGCTCTGCCATGCCTTCCACTCACATTTAAACTATGTGTTTGTTTTCTTTGTCTTTTTTTATTCATTTTTTCTACGAGTACATAGCAAAATTATTTGATAGTCGTCTTCTCCATCTTACTCAATAGATCAGTTTTAAATTCACATTTGTCCCTAACCACTTTTTATATCCACTTTGCACGGATTTCTCCTGTTACACAAAGAGGGTCTGCTTCGAACGTTAGCTTATTAGTTAGGAAGAATATCAGCCAGGATTCTTCTCATACTGCTAGACGGTACCGAGAATATATCAACAGTGTCATTCAGTTGGTTCAATATCCCTATACCACGCGTGACTGAGTGCTTAGCCATGATATTCGTCCTGTAAGTTGGTATGTAGAACAGAGGGTGATTCCTTGCATGACTATATTTATTAGGTACATATAAACTTAGTTCTTCTAGAATTGCGGGACAGTTAAAGCAACCTTGAAAAACTTTAAGTAGGAATATCGCAATGGATTCTTGTCTTCTTGTTTCGAGGCTTCTATAATTACCGTGAGATATGTACGAGTATGTTGTCATATATTTACGCGGTAAAAGTTTGTCAAGAAGATTATTATTGCCTCTCAGCGTGCAGTTGTATTACCAACACATAAAATGGCAGAAAATATTTTCTAACGAACTTCACGGGTTCTAAACTACCTTGGTTCTTCTATATACGAGTATATTACTAATGTGGATACGTTGAAGAATATTATACGAATTAATGTAATGCAATGTTTTCGTTTTGAAATCCTACATTAATGTTCTATATGTTTGTGTGATTTTTTCTTCTATGGAATTAAGACAGTATTTTTTTATTTATGATCTATACATATTTTGTAAAAATGTGCGTTCTTCGGACAATGTGCGTCCTTTGGACAATGTCGGACAATAAAATATATGCGAGGAAATACACTAGCGGTGTGTATTTTTAAAGTTGTATTATAGTATTAAAAATAACACAGGTTATTTTCTACGGTTTTTTGGTCAAATGCTTTTAAAAAAAAAATAACAATACAAAAGTTGCTGAAAATATAGATAGAAAGATGAATATGCAATATAACAGAGCATCTACGACGTTCATTCATTCATTCGTATGGAATCCTTGAACTTATTCAAATTGGTCATTCAGACATATTTAAAAGCGTGACCGGGAGACATTATTGTTTTTGAGTTAAGAACTACTAGAATAGAAACGGAAATCGTTTTTTGTATTGTACCAAACGTGAAAAGACAACATTCTCTCACGTCTAACATGTGTGAGCATTATTACGTGACGACATATTTTACTAAACTCTTTTTCCAGTACCATCGGATATCGAATCCAAAACGAAAACGCGGCGAGAAAAGTATAAATAATTTAGCTTGATGAATTATATTTCCTTCCCTAAAAATTGTTCCCCTCGCGTGCAGCGCACACATAGCACTTATGAAAGTGATGGCCCTGATGGTTGCCAATGGCTGCAGCAGACTGCTGTCTCCGAAATGGAGTGCTTCCGCCAGGGTATGGACGGTGGAAGGTACCTCCAATTACGCTGGTACTCGACTTATTAAGTAATAAACAGAAGCTTTTAATGCTTTGTTGCATCACGATAAATATTAATATATGTGACTATTTTATGGGTTCGTGTATCATAACTGGTTACTTCCTCTTTCTGTTTGATAAATGTTCTATATTACATGTGTATTAAACGATGTTTTACTTTTAATTCAATCAAATTTATCCTTCTGATATTTATTAGAGCTTTATTGTTCTCTTTTTTGACAAGGAGCTTTTTAGTCAATTCAATTACCTTTTGGTATCAAATTATTTTAAAAAAGGTATATGTCTGATTTTCACTTCAAGACTCTCAAATATGTTATTTCTAGCTGGTTATTAGAATGTATCATTGTACAAACCAGGTTACTGTACTGTGCACAAAGACACCATAACACACTGCAATACATACATATCATCACGCCGTGTCCCTTGTGAGGTAGACAGAGATAACAAATCTTCAAACTTTTCTACCCAATCACATAACTTTCACCTTCTCCATATTCATGTCTCATCCTGCACAATATTTTTTTATTCATACCTCTCACGGTACCTTTGTTCTAGTCCATTTGGTCCAGCCACGTTTTCCTCGGTTTACCTCCTCCACGCACATCTTGAACTTCTGAGTTGTATATTCGCTTAGTCATTCATTAATTTATTCCACATGTCCAAACCATCTCAATTCTTTTTTTGTTTTACTTAAAAAATCCATTTTATCCATGCATTAATTTCTGATGTCTTCATCCTTTTTCCACACATTGACACTCCATAAATCTTCATTTCTACACGCATCTCCACAGCGTTAATCTTACTATTCTCCTTCTTTTGCTAAGCCCAAGATTCACTTCTATACATCAAGGTGTACACCAACACAATATTATGTATTATTAATTTATGCTACTGTTGATATTGCGCAGTCTTTGTATATTACATTAAGTGCTCCGTTTACCTAGTTCCCTGTAATACAGCAATACAATGCCAAAAACTATTTCACGTAATTAATTTTTCCATTAAAATAAATCAGAAGAATTTAATCAGTGGAATCTCGTGTGACAGTTATTTACTACTGACTCTTAACAACAAATTCTGTGACTTATTTGGTAAAACTCTAGTCTTCCACCCGGAAGGTTTGACTTCTATTTCCAATGGTACGCAAAAAAGCGAAGAAAAAAGGGGGCCCAATCTGATTAAACAGTTCATTCAATAACAATAGTAAACCATGCTAGACGTGTGCGAGGGTTGTTAACTGTCCCCGTGCGGTAGGTTATATTTCAATCAAGTACGATGGTAACTGTGAGCACATGCCTACTCTAGTGGTTCATAACGTTCGATCACTAGGACCGAAGATAAATTATCTCTCGGGCACGCTATTCATTATGCTCGTATCATCAATTCGGATATATTGAGGGACACCATATAAATGGATGACTACTTATTTTATTCCTCAACGTTTCGTTCATCGTTACATCAAATTTAAAATATTTTTTTTATTAAACTTTTTTTTAAATGGAATGAAATTAATCGATTAATAGATTATTCTTTTTCACTTTCGTTATATACGACATAACCTAGCGAGTTTATTGCTATGTTATAATTTCTTTCAACCAACCAGAAATAAATTTAAGAGGACTGAAATGAAAACTAGACTGAAACTACTGATCATTGTTTCAGCTGAGTGATAAAAATATCAAATTTGTGACTAAGCTATAAGACCACTTCGTTATAGACCTTGTCTAATTAAATATTTCTTTACAGACACAAAAGGGTGTTTTTTTTGGGGTAAATATGCACTTTTGGGCGTTTGAAATATGTTACTTTAGTTTGACAAGTTTAAAAAAATCAATGGATAGAAGTTTATCTAATGTCTCGTATTTAATTGAAAATTAAAATTCAGTTTTACAATATCTCGGCCTCAATAATAAGTTAAACTAAATATGCTCTAATTTTATGCAAGAATATTACACAAAAAGTGTTTCAATGAATTTCTCGGAGGTATTAATTTTAATATTTTCTTGAAAAAGTTTAAACACTTGAAATTAATTTACTTCCAGAGAATGATATAATTAAGAGTTACATAAAGAGTAATTTGAGCTCTGCACCAAAATATCTGATTATCAATTCTCTTGAAATACTTGACCACTTTTTGATGCAACACTTGCTTTATGTAACAGCCTGGTTTTATTTTGGAAAGGATTCTCCTTTGAGGAATTACTGTTACTTTCCTCATAAACAAACCCAACCAAACTACCAAATATGTAACGTAGCACTCATTTTTAAACGAATACTTTATACATCTCTCCAGTGACGAAGCGCCTTTTCCTTATTTCCATTATCTTAACAATTTCATTCTAGTCTCGTAGCCATTGATTTTTAATTTATTTATTTATTTATTATTACACATGACAAGAAATATACATAATTTGCAAAAAAACAACAGGTAATTTAATTTGGACCTACAATTTTAATGAATCTGTAAACTAGGCTTTTGCCTGTATTGATGATAATGTTTTATTAAATAAAATTAAAAAATCTCTTGATTTATTTTATATCGTTGGTTTTTATATTTTTGTACATACAAGTATCTATAATATTTGATTTTCTACTGTCAAATAAAATATTTGAAAATTTTACATTAGCCTAAATACATTTCAGTTTTTTTCCAAATCCCTTTAAAACTAAAAATAAAATAGATAAATCTGTGATTCAAGTTAACTGGAGATTAACAGATTTTATTGCCTGATATTTATAAACAAAACTTATTAAACTGTTAAATATAATTTTAAAATTATTAGGAATGAACTTAACATATGTCCATATGTATGACAATATATAATAACATATATGTTATATTTTATCCAGCACAGCACAGAGTGTGTGACGAGGAGTTATTGGACATGATTTTTTTATGTGGTTGTTAAGAGTACGATGTGATAGGAATTAAATGTGATAGCTTGGAATGGGAATTTTATAGTCTATAAAACAAATATATGAAAGTTGCGATTAAAGAATGACCACTTGCCTAGTACGAGTATAAACTAAACTTCTTATACTGTTAAATATAATTTTAAAATTATCGGAAATTTACTTAAGCCCATATGTATGACAATATATCATAAGTGTTATCTTTCATTCAGCACATGACAACTATTTAAGTATGAATTATAAAGTGAAAGTGATTGGCATTTATAATACTCCAAGTTTAAATGTTAAAATGAAATGTTTAAATAAATACATATATTGAGAGTTCAACCTTGTGAGTCTTCCTTATTAATAGTAAGTCTCCTTTTTTTAAAGAACCTTTTAAGCCATAAAAATCTTCAAAATGACTTAAAGAATGTAACAAAAAAATGTTGCTTAATTATTTCATGTTTTTATATTTCTTTAGGTATTTGTAATATAATAACGACCCTTAAATAAATAAGCTAAGCTGACTCGACGATGTTATAAGAATAAGTGAAAAAAGACTTAACACAAATTTGTGTTTTATGGTTAAATAGCAGAAGTCAAAATTAACTAGTTGAGCCCTAAATATAAATTTACGGAAAGGTTCAGAATACGAGTATATCAAATCTGTGAAGAAACATTGTTTATGAAGGGCAGTTTGTTCACGGCTTCGCTTGGCAAGCTAACCTACATATGAAGTAACAAAGAAAACAGATCCGAAAGGATTGTGATCATGGTTGCTGTAGACGTGGGAGGAGATGTGGATCTAGTATTGGAATCCTCAGCCTTAGTGAGAGGAGTGTTAGAATTGCAGTGACATTAAATCATCTCTCGTACATGGAAGCTGTCCAAATTCAAAGTCTTGGTAAAAAAAATGGGAAATTGAAAAATAAATGCGATATATGGGTGAGTAATGAAAGATTAGAATAAGTTGAAAAATTCTGCTATTTTTACGAGGGATATCGAACGGCGTGTGGTGATACGAAACAAAGTCAGTGGGGTTCTAAAACATATGTGTATCATATATACTCGAACCGGACAGTATCCTTCCCAGTTCACCGCTATTCTTATTTTACATCGTCCTTTTTCCATGCAGTGAGACTCTGGAACCAGTTAGAAACTAATATTAGACTCGCTCCGTTCTTGGCAAGCTTTAAGAAACGACTGAAAAAAACTTTATTTCTAGTCAGTAATATAACGTGTTTCATATTTGATTTTTATTTTCTCTCCACTATCCCTTATTTTTACTTTGATTGATGATATCTCACTTTCACTGATATTACATAAATGTTCATAAATTTCATAAAGATGAATATTCATCTGATTTTTTTTCCACTATTTCCTTTATTATTTTCTGGTTGGTTGGAAGAGATAGCCGCCTGGCAATAAGCCCGCCAGATTGTTTTTACAATGAATTGTTTAATAAATGTCGAAATCTGTTAAATTGATAGTCCACAACATGTTTTAGTGACAACTTTTATACACGGGAGTGAAACTTGGACGTAGAAAAAACTAAAAGATCATAATTGATGGTGTAGAATTGCATGCATTTTGATGGATGACAATGTATGACTCAAAGTGTACTTAGGGTTGAGCGAGATGAAAAAATGCACTCTGAGATGGTTTTGTCACGTGGAACGAATGAATGAAGAAAGACGTAAGACCAAGGAAAGTATGGTTGAATCAAATGTATGATATTTTGAAAGAAGGAAATGTAAAAAGTCAGAGTAATCGTAGAAGTTGTATGAGAAGGTGTATGGATATTGAAAATGCAAAAAATGTATACTGCGATACCTCGACACAAAAAACGGCGTGATGGTATGTTAAGTCAAAAATATTTGCAGTCGAGGATTTGTCATTTACTTTAAACCTTTGTAATAAGTGTCTCATATAAGAATAAATTGCAATGTTACCTTAGACTCAATGTAATCTCTTGTGAAAAATACTTTTAAACTTTCCTTCAAGAAGTTAAGATATATTTTGACATAAAGATAACCATAGTGCTTATTATATTCGTAATTGTAAAAATTTTATTGGTTTGCTGTTGACTGTTGACTTTTAAGTTTGTTTTACATATAGCCTATATTATAATCTTATTTTGTCCACAAATTACACATGTATAAATATGTGATTGATGGAGATAATGTATTTATTTGGTCTTAACGTTAAAGGAATACATTATTAACGATTTGCATTTGAAATCAGAAAGAGCAGTAAGTTATTGAAATATATTCAAAAATTTAAACACTGTTCAATCCACCTACCAATATTTAATTAACTCAACAAGTGTCAAGTACATGCTACTCATCTTCAGGGATACTTCAAACTAACTTAATTTGAGAACGAGGATAATATCACAAACAAACTTAAAGAGTTGGCTCTGACAACCTTCAGAGAAGGGAGGAGGAAAAATCGATATTTAAATAGCGGTTTTCTCCCTGCCTTCCCTTAATATTGTCAGAGCCTCTAAAGTTTATTTGTGATAGTGTTCTCGTTTTCAAATTTAATTTCTTCAAATACCCTGGAAAACGAGTCGCATATGACTTGAAACTAGTTGGGTTAAATATACATTTTCAAGTGTATTAAACAGTGTTTCAATTTAAATTATATTTGAATAGCAAAGCACAAATTACTGCACCTGATCATCCAAGTCAAAATACTCATAGAAGGCCGAAGAGGTGTTGGCAGAAGGCAAATCTCCTGGCTCCGCAATATACGTGATGGGACTGGCATAAGGGGCATTGGAGATCTTTTTCGGGCTGCCGGGGACAAAGATATCTACTCTCAAGTGATATTCAACGTTGGGGGGACCTGACATGATACTGAGAAGAAGAAGAAGAAACATGAATTTCCTCAGTATCATCGCTAAAACTCGAAAAATATTGTTCAATAATTTAATCAAAACTAGACGATACAAACAAGTTACATCAGTAATTTTCATGGGATAAATTTAAATAAATTGTATTGCACTTTCGTTGTACGCAGTAAAACAAAGCGACTTTATTATCAAGTGGAAATTTCTTCCAACCAATCAGAAAAATGTTTAAGAAGGTTTAAGTTTAAGCCAGGCCGCAGCCTTAAGCCACTTTATAAGTATATTGACTGCACAGCAAGTCATTTTTCTTCTCTCTCGACGTCAGACCTAAAGTCTCTCGTAGCAACTATTTCTTGGACAGCATCATCTTCATCAATACGGGACATGACTCATGATAAATAAAGAAGAATTTAATCTTCTAGTTTCAAGACTTTGATTGTCTCGCATATCTAAGTACATTATAGTAGGATTGAACTGAACTGAGAAAACCACTCAAGTTTCTAAATTTATAAATATATTCAAGTTACAAAGTTTGTTCAACTCTGTTAGTAGTCCGTTGCCAGTTTTTTTAGTAATTAATAAATATAACATACGCCAAACAATTTATTAACCATCAAGTTGAAAATTTCTTCATTAAAATTTAATTAACTACATGAAGACATAAATTTCAAACATTCGCTGCATCATGCGATATTTTAATATCGTAAATAAGGTTACTAAATTCAGGCTAAAGATAGGCTATTTAAATTTTCTAGTTATGTCGAAATTAAATTAAATTCCTGCGTAAATTAGAATTCGAACCGGGGACCTTCGCTATACAGCGGAGTACCGACGGCGCAACCACTCGGCACTGCGCTGCACGAGAGGGTTGCGCAAGACGAAGCCTTATTAGCCGTTAAATGAAACGGAAGTGCGCAAGGCTTACGTAAGGCTAGGCTGACTGATCTGGAGTGGGTAGTACGAGTACCTACTTGCATTCCTGCGAAAATATTTATACTGTTGAAATGTGTGAACATTTTTAGTTATTGGAAAAACTGACAATTATTTGCTGTTAACAATTACTGATACAACAAATAAATGTGTACATACATACATACTATTAATATATTTTCCTGTGAAGGTAAGCAGAGAAGGCAGAACGTCAGACTTTCCTAGCTTGACACTAATATTTCGGATTACCTTCTGATTTTTCTTTTTTGATTTATATTATTAACTTTATCCGATCATACCTTCTTTGGGTTTCCTCTACCATGCCTTCCACTCAAATTTGCACTGTATATTAATTTTTGTAATTTGTTTTATCAAACAATTTTTATTCCACTTTATGTAACTGTATAACCCTACCGGTTTCAAGGTTTTCGCCTTATTATCAGGGGAGCACAAACAAGTATCTTGACTCGTTTGTGATCCCCTGATGATGAGGTGAAAACCTTAAAACCGGTAGGGTTATAACGTTACAAAAAGTGGAATAAACAGCGTTTGATAATACAAATTACGATGTCTTTAAACATCCACAATGTTTATGCCTTACCTATAAATGGTACATTTATTTTGTTATTCATTCGTTCTCCATGGCAAAACCATCTCAGAGTGTTTTTCTTGATCTTACTTAATACATCAGTCTTAATTTCACATTCATTCCTAATCACTTTATTCCTTATTCTGTCATACATTATCATCCTATGTATTCTTCTCGCTACACGCATTTCTACAGCATTTCTTACTCTATTTCCACGTTCTAATTTAATTTTAATACTTCAAAATAGGAAATAGAATACTGTTGTGAGATTCTCTAAAATATTCAGACATACTGTTTAATGTACATTTATTAGCGCTATCGTGAATTAAGATTGTTTTCGGTACCGTATTCCAAATTTTGCTGTTAAGAGCATCAACACTTGCACACGGAATGACTTTGTTGAATACATTTTCTGATATCCATATCTTGCACATCTTGGTGAATAAATTGAAGATTGAACTCCTTAAAAAAATTATAGGAATGAATAAATGAGTCCCCTCACCCGAAAGCATGAGTAACATTGTTCTTCTTGCCAGTATGCTATATACAGACTTTTAATTTTTTTATGTAGTTGGGTTTATTTAACCTTTATCAAATGTAAAATAAAGAGAAAAAAAATTAAATATTTTTTACTTAAGTCAGACCCCATAAAATATAAAAATATTCTTTAGTATTAGTTCAATTATCATGTCTTACTCTATTTATGTAAGTATATATTAAAAATTAGTCATAAATTATTGAGAAAAACGCCTACAGCTTGATTCTTTACTTAATTTGTGTACATATTTCTAAAATAATTGCTCATTTTTTGGCAACATAGAAATGTTACGACCTTCTCAGACCAAGGTCGACCTTTCGATTCCCCTTTGCGCAAATTCACTTTTCTAACAAAATCAAACCACTTAAGAGTAATTTTAGGAAGCCAATTATCCATGACATAATTGTCTTTTAACAAAAAGCAAACATTTTTGTTCAGTCAAAAGGTTTTACAGGATTTTTTATTGCAACGGTATAACACTCAATGGCGGAAAAACATGCAAATACAGAAAACTACTTTTTAATTAATTTTCTTTTCTGTTAAAGCAATTTTTTTCTAAATTATCGCAAGATTTACGTATAAAAGATTGAATAATCCTTTTTAAGATTATTTCAAAAGTAAGTACACTAAAACAGAGGCGAGAAGTAGAAACATGTGAGAAAAGGGGTGATTGAAAAAAATTGTAAACTTATTTTAACAAAATGTCATATCTTTGCCACGTCCAATGAATGTTGCGTTTATTCTTTATTTCTTCGAAGAACTTTTCCACTTGTGAATCGATTGTTAATTTTTTTAAATTTTAATTAATTGAAACTTTAAATTGTTTTTTTTTTCAAATTTCATTTTAATTATATATGCATTTCTGGATTTGATGCGGTAGCAAAAATCATCCTAATGTGGGTGGATTGCCTATTTAATCATCCTAAAGTGGGTGGATTCCCTATTAAATCATCCTTAAGTCGGTGGATGGCCTGTTAAATCATCCTAAAGTGGGTGGATTGTCTATTAAATAATCCTAATGTGGATGGATTGCCTATTAAATCATCCTAAAGTGGGTGAATTGCCTATTAAAAAACATTATATAATACAAAAACATGCACCTAGTGCAATAACACTGTACGGAATAGTATTTTAAAAATATATTTCCTACACACATAATCTGAATTCTTGCATTCGCCGTAATGAACTGTAATTGACGGAAACAAAATTTATAGCAATAATTCATATAAAACATATTATATTGCACATTTATACACTAATTTACTAATTTGATAAAATTTCTAACGTTCTTTTTCACACGTAAAAGTGACTTGGAAATATTTTTATTGAATATTACTACTATCATAAATTCTTATAGACATGTTCCGATATTACTATATTTTTTTTCAATCAACATTTAACTTGACCACTATCTGCTATGTTATTGAATGATTAAGGACTGTGATAACAATACTCGTATAAGAAAATCAGTTTAAATAAAAAGCATTTTACATTTTACTATGTGTCTCTCAGTCAATAGTGGAGTGCGTAAACCTTTTTAAATTTGTAATATAAAAATTATCTTAAAAAATATGCGCTAAGTAGAGCTTTCGATGAGTGGTTTGGTGAATTAATGGTAAAAAAATAAAGGAACTTCCTTAAAGCTCATCTCATGTTCTGAAAATATTTTCGTTATTTATTTTTATTTAAAAGAACCCTTACAGGAAATCGATCAACACTGTCAAACTAAACATATTTATAAACAATTCTCCCTGACTCCGTCCCAACTCATTGTCTGCGAAGACTGTTGGGGTCAGCTCTCCTCGTCCTCAGGTTGTATGCTCTTCTGTCCCGGACTACGTCCCCCAGGCCGTGCCTCTGCATCAGGTTATCTTTTTGCACCACCCATGAATTCTTTGGTCTGGTTGTTATTCGAGGAAGATCGATGGAGATTGCCTAGTTCACAATGTGATCGGGTGCTCTGCGTCCAACTATAAACAATACCAAGGATAAAAATCTCAATTATACACACTCAACCATCTTATACACAGTTCCGTCATGTCAGCAGATCAATGATAATGTTACTAATTATGAACAATATAACATTCATTCCTCAGTCAATTCAGCCCCCACTCTCCTAAACTCTGACAGTGTTGAACTAAATATGTCTACATCCGATTCAGCTACCGCATCGTACTCTAGGCACATTCTTACTACATTATTACAGAAGTCCATGTTCCTTCTAAACGTAGCTACATTAAACAAAGTAAGTCTTCTAAGATAGTGAAAGGAAAAACCCTTAATTCAAAAGTCTGGAAAACGCTGATACGATTAAGTCAATAAAACTTGTGAAAAGAAGATGTATTAATATTTAGTAAACAAAAATAATATATCATAATAAAAAGTTTGGTACTCTTTTATTTGGCTACCCCAATAGGGAAACGACTTGATGGCATGTTATGTATGTGTTATAAGAATAAAGTTAATCTTAATCACTGTGTATCGGGCTATAGACCGACTGGGTGGAAGTTTTTTTGTAGCACCCCTTTATGTTCCTAATGGAACAAATGAGGCATGTGTTTGACAGTTCAAAATCGAACATCATTGTTGTATATTTTAAGCTTTCGATGTTTACAATACAACCTTATGGGCGTATTGCCATCTAGAAATATGTTACAACCAACTAGAACAAGAATTGTTAAAAAGGCAGGTAAAGAAAATCAGATTGATGCCGTTTTAAAAAAATAAAGTCACAGTGGGAATCAAATCCGTAACAAGCATTCATGCTAGTAAGGTAAGAGTCAAGGTCAAACATTCCTAATATTATAACAGATACCAACCTACCTTAGATGACTATATCACTCCTGTAGTAAATCTTTAGCTTCCGGGATGATTTTTCTTCAAGCTGATCGGTCACTCGCTGTCTCTTCCCGGTCCTCTTCCATACCCAGCCTCTTAAAACCCAGCTGCACGTTATCTTAAATTAAATCCAATTTCATTGAGGGATTTTATTCTTTTTTTATTCAATCACCAGCATGGATGTGTGTAAATCACGTTAAACCTTTGTGATAAGTGTCAGAAATACCCATGAGTATAATTCTCAGTGTTGCCTCAGACTCGATGTAATAATCTCTCGCAAAAAATACTTTGGAACTTTCCTTCAAGAACATTAAGATATGTTTCGTTGTAAATATAACCGTAGTTCATATTTTATTTATGGGAATATGATTTTTTTATTGGTTTGCTAAATCACCATTGACTCTTAAGTATTTTTACATATGTCCTATCTTAAAATCTTGTCATGTCCACGGATTTCAAAAATATAAATGTAAGTTTGACGGAGATATAAGATGTTTATTTCCAAATATTAAATATTAATAACGATATAGGTATATAATTAAAAAAATTAAGAAAGACTAACAAAACAAATATACAATACACATGTGAGTGGGAGGTGTAGTAGAGGAAGATCAATTAAAATATGGTTGGATCAAGTGAGTGATATTTTGAAAGGAGGAAATGTGAAAAGTAAGAGAAATTTCAAGAATTGTATGAGAAGGTGTATGAATGTGGAAGAGACAAAATATTTGTGTCAAGATAGGAAAATCTGACACTCTGTCCTCGATCTTCTTCAAATAAGTAAACGGTGTGATGGTATGCGTATATTAAAAAAGTATAATGATTTAAATGTTTTTGCTTTTTTTTATTTAAAACTTCAAAAAATTCATATTTAGAAAATAAAATTATAACTCAATCAAAAAAATATATAATGTATAAGAACATTTCAAAGTTGTTGAGTTAAAGAAGTTAAGAAATAACTTACGGTTCATAAATAAAGCACTAAAAATTACCTGAGTAACTTTCATGGGAAAATGTTAATGAATTACTTTAGTGCGTATATTAAATTTGTGGTTATTTATTTATGTGAAAATAAATAAAAATGCTTTTGTCCTTAGAATAAAATATCGGAATGAGGATGACAATATGTCAATTATTATCAAGAAAATGCGAGGTTTTAAAATAATAAATACAACATTTAAAAAAATCATCGAATAACTTGAATCCCTTAAAAATACTTAATCTCTCACTAGACTTTATCGAATTTTTTTATGGAATTTCCATTAATTGAAAAGATTTTTCATACTAATTGCTGTGTAATTAATAAATAAGTATTTGTAGGCATAAAACATAAACGACATTTCGAAATTGTTGCAGCATTAATCCTCAAGGTGAAGTTAACAAAAATACACATATCTTGTTTGGCAACGTTTTTTTCATAACACCTTGACGACGAAGGCTGCAATGCTTTCGAAACGTTCTTCGTTTTATAAGATTTATTTTCTGTTTTACTTCACCATATATGTCCTTCAAGTTCTATGAATTGATTATGTATGTATTTTGAAACAAGTATCTAAAAGTTGATTAAATCACATTAGTTTATCTCTTCTTATCTTTGGGAATCCGTTACCAAAATTGATTGAATTTTAATTTATTGGTTGTTATGCAATCAGCTCTAGTTCACATATTTACTTTTTCTGTGACTAATTGAAATAAAAAAAAAAACAACTTCTATATGTGGTAGATGGAAACACGCGTGATGAAACTGTATATGTTGTTACATTATATTAATAAGCAACGACGTTTCTGTCAAAGTTTTTCATTATTTTTTTACATTTATGGAGAAACCAGAATCAAATTAGACGCTTTAAACGAGTGTTAATTGCCTGTACTTAAATATAATTTATATAGCAACATAGTACAGTACCCTGCGGTAAGTAATACACATCGGGTTTAAGAAAGAGACTGTCGGCCATAATAGGCTAACTTCGGCTTTGTAGAGCGTCGTCTGGGAAAATAGTACGAAAACAGGCTAGAAATACGAGTAATTACATCTGTCCAGGATTATCAACGTTGGCTTCTATAGCAGAAACTTGCCAGTAGAAAGATTTTGAAATATAATTTAAGAGACAGCAGATGTTCAATTTTTTATTATTAAATGAGCATTTATGAAATAGCTTTTGTACAAACATCCAAAACAGATAATTTTATTTTACTACATTATGTAGAATAATATATATACGAGAATAATATAAAACGTACGACTACGTTAGATTCTATAGAAACAATACTTTGGTGTTTTTTTCTTGCTGGCAATATAGAATATACACCACTACTTATTTCGTGTATCGTAACAAAATAAGGATAAGTATATTTATATTCTAGGTTCCTACTCGTATGCCCCATAATAATTTGATATAAAAAAGTCTAAATTCATTTTTGCAGCTTCTGATTCCATTAAAAATCGAAACACCGATCAAAGATATATTCAAGAAGATGTATTTTCAACTTCGAACTTTCTACAATCTGAATCTTCAAATAAATCACAAAATATGTGATCGCTGCGATTCATGAATTGTTCCAATTTTCAGAACAGTACTCGTGTAGTTGCAAAACAAATATTGATATCTTGAAAGTATCAAAAAACAATTAATCAATTGTTCTCAATGGAACAATGGCATCAGATGATATCAGCACTAAATAATGGCGAGAAAAATGGAAAGTGCGAAATCCTACGATGATTTACATTTATTTTATATAAACGCTCCTAAATCAATAACTGGACTGTGAGAATATCCATACATAAGAACTTCTTTTAAAATATGTTGAGTTTAATGCTGACTTACTTATATAATAGGTCCAAGAACAGAGTAAGTGAGATACAACTTCAAACTAAAGTACATTACGAAACGGAACTTCAAATTAAGAGGTCTTAATAGTTAATATTGAAATGGATATAAATTATCCACTTTACATAAGTCAAGCATTTCTCACAGATGCGTAAAAAAAGTACAAGGTTTGTGACTATCTCTTTTAAGAGTCGTATCTGTGAATGTTGTCTCTTGCTCTTCTTTCTCAGTCATTCTCTCAATTCTTAGGATATTATCTCTCAATTCTTAATATTGAAATGGATATAAATTATCCACTTTACATAAGTCAAGCATTTCTCACAGATGCGTAAAAAAAGTACAAGGTTTGTGACTATCTCTTTTAAGAATCGTATCTGTAAATGTTGTCTCTTGCTCTTCTTTCTCAGTCATTCTCTCAATTCTTAGGATATTATCTCTCAATTCTTAATATTGAAATGGATATAAATTATCCACTTTACATAAGTCAAGCATTTCTCACAGATGCGTAAAAAAAGTACAAGGTTTGTGACTATCTCTTTTAAGAGTCGTATCTGTAAATGTTGTCTCTTGCTCTTCTTTCTCAGTCATTCTCTCAATTCTTAGGATATTATCTCTCAATTCTTAATATTGAAATGGATATAAATTATCCACTTTACATAAGTCAAGCATTTCTCACAGATGCGTAAAAAAAGTACAAGGTTTGTGACTATCTCTTTTAAGAGTCGTATCTGTAAATGTTGTCTCTTGCTCTTCTTTCTCAGTCATTCTCTCAATTCTTAGGATATTATCTCTCAATTCTTAATATTGAAATGGATATAAATTATCCGCTTTACATAAGTCAAGCATTTCTCACAGATGCGTAAAAAAAGTACAAGGTTTGTGACTATCTCTTTTAAGAGTCGTATCTGTAAATGTTGTCTCTTGCTCTTCTTTCTCAGTCATTCTCTCAATTCTTAGGATAGTGATCGTTATGGTCATCAACTATTCCTCTCCAATACAAGCGATTTATTATCTCTGGAAATGAGCACCAAATTGCTTTTTTACCTGGTAACTTCATCGGATGGGTGCTCGACCTTTGTTCATTTTACTATTCATACTTCCCGCAAGAATTCACAACTCTGGGCTGTCATGTTCTCGCCGCGCTATGTTTTTTAAGTATTATAAGATTATTTCTGCACACAGTGCAGAAAAACGCATCTCACCCCGAGCTCTTCAATAATCGATCTTTAGTTATTTTGACAGTCCACGGAACGCGCAAGATTCGCCTCCAATACCACGCCTCAAATACATAAATTATTTGTCTATTATCTGCCTAGATAAAACGAGGGTTTGGACCAATCCTGTCTTGGGTTTTCTTAGGATTTCTCAATCCCTCCAGATCACTTAATTCCTCCAGATAGCTCGTTACTCCTCTCTTAGAATGGGGAAACAATTCATGGTAGATTTCAAAGTGAAGCAGCATGTCTTTTGTGGTTTATAATATATCATGCGCCTATTACAACCAAGTTTTTGGTCATCTCAAAATAACAGTCTAAATTTTTCAGATTAAAGTCAAGTTTCACTGGGGCCGAGCCACCATTATCGATTACTGACTTTAACCGTACATCCATTTTAAGCGGAAATCTCTCCACCTTATTTCCTGCATTCCAATATTCTTATGTCCGGTTTATAATCTCTATTTACTTACATTAATCAATTTGACTTCTGGCAATTTTACTGGAAATTGTCATTTATTCTTGGTGGTTTGCTCGATAGCATATTGAACCTTGGGTTTTAGCAAATGAAATACTGAGCATTAAACAATATGGCGCACAGCGCAAGATTAATTTTAATAGAGTATTTCGTAAGGTTCATGGGACGATTATGTAGGTCATTATTAACGACATACAAGTTTCAAGATATTGATATATAGTTTTGAATCCTAGAAAATCGTTTGCATATACGATCAGTTATTCAACCTTAATTTTATTCTTTTTAATACAATTAGCAATTAACTTTTATCACAATCTTTCTCTACTCATTGCAATCAGGTTAAAATCAGTTTGTCCAAAGCTTTACGTCATTATTCTTCATTCTTGACTTCTCCTTACACATTCCTCTATCTTTGCCTATCCACGCATTGCAATCCACTCAACAGCCATCATTTAATTAACTTTGTTATCTCTTACCTACTACAAATATTTTGCTGATCTTTTTTTATGACAATAGTTTCATTTAAGCCTGGAGTATTGTAAAATATCGATAAAATGCATTTTTTATGTGTTTCGATATATTATAGTCAATTGTTAGTCGTCAATTACAGGAAGAAAGAATACACTAACAAATGTGTTTGTTTATCATATTATATTAATATACGAGTATATCTCTGGCGATTTCATCATTCAGATGCAAATATGTGGATTATATGTGTATGTTTGTTTAAATAAATATATGTGTTTAAATATATGTGTTTAAGTAAGTTAAATGTACCTGACTATGTGTATGTTTAAGTAAATGTGCGTGATTATGTTATATGTGTGTTTCAGTAAATGTGCGTGATTATATGTATGTTAAGTGTGTTTCAGTAAATGTGCGTGATTATGTTATATGTGTGTTTCAGTAAATGTGCGTGATTATATGTGGGTTTCAGTAAATGTGCGTGATTATATATGTGTTTCAGTAAATGTGCGTGATTATAAGTGTGTTTCAGTTAGTATGCCATTTAATAAATTGTTTTGTTGTTATTTAAATGTTAAAATAAGTCACCTTATATTATATTGTGACCCCGTAAAGCAGAAATAGTTTTATTGAAAAAACAATTTAAACAAGTAAAACAATAAAACGAAGTACTCCCCAATAGAAACATAATTAAGTAGTAATAAAAAAATCGATTACAATCAGCCACTTAACGCTTCAGAAATCAGTTATTAAAATCCCCTTTAAAGTTTTGTATACGAAATCTGCAAGAGAGCGAAAACATTTTCACATTTAATCTCAACATTGAAAGCTACTTTAAATAAGTGTTACATTTATTCTTAACACTAGGTTTAGCCATAAAGCAAGTACCATTATTATGCAAATAATAGGAGGTTCGCTCTTATTTCCTCGACCGTCCTACAATCAAAACTGATCAAGTCTCGGAGACTAGCCACGGGAAAGCTGTGTACTCTAGACCAGGGCTGGCAAACTCTGTAAAAAATTACATTAAAAAAGGAAAGATGTTCATGGAGCACTATGCCATATGAATACAAATAGGCATGTGAGTGAATAGGCATGTGAGTGAATAGGCATGTGAGTGAATAGGCATGTGAGTGAATAGGCATGTGAGTGAATAACTGATAAGAATGTCGCTTGTGTGATCTCGAGTTTTTGGATATGACTTGAATGTGATTGTTGAGATTATATACAGTTGAAATTGTGTATGTTATAGCATAGAATTTAAGTGTGTGCAAAGAATTGAATGTTTTAGCTGAGAGTTTTAGTACTAAGGATACGTATATGAAAATGTATATCAAGGAATGAGACTATTTCATCACAGGTCTTGCCTAGTGTTACCATACTTTTTTTTATTGAACAAAGTAATATAGGGTACAAGTTTTCTTATTTTTTTTTATTAAACAAAGTAAATTATTGTACAAACATTTGTCAAGGCTATACCTATATACAAATTTATTACTTAACTAATCTTAATTATATGTTATCATTTATGCACTTACTTAATCTTATTTTCCTACATATCGTTTTATTTTATTTATTCAATCTTAATATATAAGATATTAGAAATAATTAACACCTACATACTACTTATAACTAGATAACAATTCTTACACTAATTATTTAGCAAAAACAAGTCCACTCGTTCAGGCTACTTGTATTCCATCACACTCACATAGGGTACAAGTATTAATCAAGGCTATACCTTTATACAAATGTATTACTTAACTAATCTTATTTATATATTATAATTTATGAAATTACTTAATTTAATTTTCCTACATGTCATTTTATGGCCTTGCCTAGTAAATTGATTATCTATATCACCAAAATGGAGGATTTTTGGCATTGTTATATACTTATATTTTACGGTTCACCGATATATAAAAAATATTCAAATATTAAATAAGGTATTGTAGATACTTGAAGTTAAAATTAAAATAGGTTTGTAGGTTTTTTGCAGTTATTATCTATGAATGAGGTATTTTCAATTTGTTTTTCTTGCTCAAAGTACTAACGTTCGAGAACGTTACAGCTTCCATCTTCATGGTTTGTTGATTATCACTGATATGGATGTTGATAACCATCACGCTTTGAATATGAAAACTGCAAACGTTAACACATAGAGCGACGAAAACGTGGTATAAATTTCAATGACCTTAGCATAAAAAGTCGAGATATTCGCGCTATATTAGGTATATGTTATATAATATTTTTCCAAATACAACCACACGTACTAGGTCTCACATATTCAAGTATATTTAAATGTGCTCAACAAATTTGTATTTGGGTGTGTTCTGTACAATCTGAGAGGGCTTATTGCCAGGTGACAATCAAGACAAATCAATGTCATTTATATTAATCCACGTCTTGATGTAGTGTTGAGTACATAATAATTGCGAGTGAAGACTTCATAGTTTTGACATTCAGCTGTCAGTTGATGTGTCGGAGGGATACGATTGTGTTTGATACATTTTAAATTTGGTAAATTGATGTCTAATTGTTTATGGAAGAAATTAGTAGTTAAGTTGTGAATATTTTTTATGCAAACACGGTTTTTAGTAACATTTCAGAAACATTATGATTTTTTTTTAATATTGCATGGGTTAATTGTTTAGTTAAAAAATAAATTATCGCGATTGGTAAAATAGTTCAGTTAAAGACTTCGCTCAAGAAACAGAACTATCATACGCTCGCGATCATTTACTAGGCAACCTCTGTACTGGACCATACAGTTACATAATATCTATCAGATGTTGAATGGGTCTTTACATAATGGCCTTTTGTAATGGGTTAGTTCTTCGGATAATGTCCATGTTCTAGACAAAATGGTAATTTGAGAACAAACTACATTTCCTCTTTCCCCAAGAAACGGGAACAAATGTAGCTCGAGCACGAAGGAAAGATTGATTTAAAATAGGTGTTTAATTTCAGCGTAGTAATAAACGTGGGTTGTTACTTTGTGACTCATAAAAATTACGGCGGCCTGCGCGGCCAAGTTGGGTAAGATGATTGTTTTCAAAACTGGCAGTTGTTGGTTCCATTCCTGTTGGTACCCAGATTTAAAAAAAAGGATTCCAATCTTGTTTTCATCTCTTAAACATCATTCTGGTTGTCACATGGCAATAAGCTCGCCAGGTTGTACTATATACGAGTACAATGAAAGTGAAACATAATACAAAGTTAATCTTTTTTTTTAACCTGTCCAGTTTATTGCCATGTGGCAATCTCTTCCAACCAACCAGAAATATGTTTTTATAGGCCCTTAGTGTTAACCAGACTGGGATCCTATTTAAAAAAATCTTTATAAGGTTATCTAGCAAATTCAAGACTTAACATAGTGTTATACATTATTTCATTCAATTTATTTTATTTAAGTTATCTGGAGGTGATATTAATTACAAAGATATATCAGCAGAATATTTAGTTATTTATGAAACTCACTTTATATATCATCGCCAACCCACACAAGTTTTTAATTTATTTTTTTAATATTTTCTAACACTTATATCTTGAGGACTTCTATTACTTAGCAATTAATATGCATGTCTTCCAATCAGGGGGTTGTGAATTCAATACCCGTTGGTATCCAATTTAAAAAAGTCTAGTCTTTATTTATCTTAAGGCATCTTTAACATCTTTCTTGTTGGTTGGAAGAGATTATCACATAACAAATAAACCACCAGGTTGTATCGTATTCAATAAAAGTGCCATACTATAGTACAATACAAAATACAATTAAATATATACGAGACTAATAAATTATTGTTCGATTGTTTCGTGTGAGATTGTTTATAACTTGAAATTCACACCACGTTTTTAATACAGAAACAAATTGTTAAAAATACATATGTTAGGTTGCTTTTGCATTCAGGTACCATAATGTATATCTCTGACGTTAGACAAAGCGAGATGGAGTCATAATTAATCGCATCACAGTTCTCCATGCCTCCCGGTCATTTACAGCCTCACTTTATATAAAGGGCTCTAACATCGTATTAGGTATTCTATCAAAGACACGAATCACAATTATGTTCCGTGATTCCGTTTCGTATGATATGTTCCGTGATTCCGTTTCGTATGATATGTTCCGTATCGTCCAGTTTTGATAACTGTTGAATTTCCTGCTTGCAATTCATAACGATAACAGTTTTATTTGCAATATATATATTATTAATGATTAGACTTGTCAGTACTTATCAGCAAAATTGAAATAAATGAATGGCATTTTAAACATAAATATTATAAGTCGCTCACTTTTAATAAACATTAATAAATCGAAAAAAATATTCAATGTATCGGAAATTTTATAATTTCCTATTTATCAATATCGAGTGTCTCAAAAATGTATACATTTTTTTACACCGTGCCGTTCGTTTACTTGAACTTGCAGCAGAAATGTATTCATATCACGCATTTGTGATGAGTTTAACAATGAAGAGATTTTATTTCTAGCAAGATGGTAAATCTCCTCACTACCACCGTGATATAAGGGCCTATCTTGATGAAAATTTACCAAACAGATTGATTAAACGTAGATATACGAGTACATACGTCGATCAATAAGTCCCGGGACTAACCAACAGATGGCGCCTCTAATAACAAATCCATACTATTCTCAGTTGGTACCAACCTTTAGAAGTTACGTGTCAAACTAACATAACATTCCGACATTGTGTCATTGAGTTACAGTGGTTTTAGTGACGCTACTTTTGCTATTTTCAAAACAATGGAAAAAACCGAATTTCGTGTGTTGATAAAACATTGCTTTTTAATGGGAAAAATATTGAAAATTTTATTCTGGTCTCATAGCCATTGATGATAATGTTTTATTAAATGAAAATAAAAATTAAATATTCTCTTGATTTATTTTATAACGTTTCTCTCTATATTTTTTTACATACAAGTATCTATAATATTTGGTTTTCTACTGTCAAATAAAATATTTAAAAAATTTACATTATTCTGAATACTTTTAAGTTTTTTTCAAATCCCTTGAAAACTAAAAATAAAGTAGATAATTCTGTGATTCAAGTTGATTGGAAATTAACAGATTTTATTGTCTGGTATTTATAAACAAACCTTATTAAACTGTTAAATATTATTTTAAAATTATTAGGAATTGACTTAAGTCCATATGTATGACAATATATAATATATGTTATATTTTATCCAGCACAGCACAGAGTGCGTGAAGAGGAGTTATTGGACATGATTTTTGATGTGGTTGTTAAGAGTACGATGTGGTAGGAATTATATAACATAGCATAGAATAGTCCTCCACATTCCCCAGACCTCACGACAATGAACTTTTTTATGAAGACTAATAAAAAATTAGGTTTATGACACAAAACCAGCAACAGTTAATGAATTGAGAACACCCATTGAAAAATAATGCTCCCAAATACCAAAACAAATTATTCGTGATGTTTGCGATTCCACGTTACTGTCAGTGTGTAGACCAGAACGGCCATCAATTTGAAAGTTTCAATCTTAGATACGCCTTAATAAATACTGAATTTATAATAATTTATGTGTATACAGTTTTTTTTGGGACACCCTGAAATATAATATATTATTATAATAAATTTTCTTTGAATAACAACACCCAGAATGTCAACTTTCACAAAAATAATTTCCTCACAAAACGCCATAAACAAGATATAAACACAAAATCATTGTATAATAAAGTTATGACCATTTCAGATTTACCACGGAAACTGGAATTATAGCTCACATCTATGTTAAGAGACGGAAAGTTTTAGTTTATTGTTCACATATTTAATATCTGATATCTTGATACTAGAAATACATTTATGAAAACTATTATTCAATACATTACAGATTATTTCAACAGCACCCATGAGACATATTCATAAATTTAATTATTATCTTTATCGAGAGAATTGTTTTATGATACACGCTTAGATACACAAACAGGTACACTTATTATGTTCACGTGGGATAGTATTTACTCGTACAACATGTAAGATGCCAAACTGTGAGGTTCTTGCCTACTTTAGTTGCCTTAACCCGAAGGCTTGATTTCTGGAACCAAAGGCAATATGGTTTCCCCATCACGCTCTTCAACATGTCTTCTTCTTCATCTTATTTTAAGCCTGTTGGCCTGTTATAGTCCTGCATCATTGTTTCCCTCTTGTGACGTCGACTGACAGCTGTCTTTCCATCTTTTGGGGGGTCTGCTTACTTGGGGGATACTGTCCCTGGCCATTCTTACGGCTCTTGGTTCCGCCATTCTGGATACGTATTCCGTCTAGAACCTTCTTCTCTGTCGTCCCCATCTGACAATATCTTCAACTTCGCACGTCCTTCGGATTTCTGTGTTTCGTACTCTATCACGAAGGGTTTTGCCAGCGATACTCCTGAGTACCTTCATTTCGCTAGTTCGAAGGAGGTTTTTGTTCTGACAGTGTCGGCTCTAGACTCTATGCTGTATGTCATTATGGGGCGGACACAGGTATTGTATATCCTCACCTTGCGTTGGATGTTCATATGCTTGTTTTTCTAGATAGTGCTCTTTAAACATCCGGAAATCTTTAACATATCCGCGCTATAAGTTTGAATATACGAGTATTGAAGTATCAAAATGAACACTTAATGGTATTTCAGTGTAAACGTGTGCGAAATATCACATCTTGGTATTTAAAGCGTAAAAGTGTCAAAAATATCACTTTTTGCTCCTTAAAGCGCAAAAGGGCCAAAATATCACTTTTTGCTCATTAAAGCGCAAAACTTTATAAAACCTCACATCTCACTCTTTAAAGCGACAGTGTAAAAAATATCAATTGTTGCTCCTTAAAGCGCAAGCGTGTTAAAAATGCCACTTCTTGCTCCTTAAAGCGCAAAAGTTTTAAAAAATATCACTTTTTGTTGTTTAAAGCGCAAAAATGCCCGTTCTGAGTACTTAAAGTCCAGAAGTATCATAAATACCATTTATTAGTATTTAAGTGTAAAAATCACACTTTTTGGTTATTAAAATGTAAAAGTATCAATATTGCTGCTTGTAGGTCCATAAAATTATTTAAAAAATCACTTGTTGCTCCTTAGCGCCAAGTGTAAAAATAGCACTTCTTGATTCTTAAAATATACAATGCTTACGCACTTTTATTTTATATGCCTTTTAAAATTACTGTTAAAAAGTAATGTCATTTTTTGTGAACATAATTTAAAAAAAGTCGTTTTTCTCGCTGTATGGTTCAATGGGTTGAATAAGTATATTCCAGAGGAAAGTGTGAAGATGACAAATTACTTACATGAACTATTTATTATCCATAATTTTGTTGTCTTGTTAGTATGTTGTATTGTTAACACTGAGATTAAATGTAACGAAATTATGGCCTTTGGGACACTTTCTGATGCTAGAAATTATGGGGTCAAAGTACCAGATTATTTCCATGTCTCGACCATAAAATGATGAAGTGGTTGCTTTCTAAGATATTCTCCGCTATTCAAAAAATATTATTAATTTTTCATAGGAGACCTAACAATATTATTGTCAAGTAACATTATTTACGAGTATTTTCGCATCACCAAACGGCACTGTACTCACTCCTATATCGTTTAGATATAACATAGGAGTGAGTAGAGTACCTAACAATACTTTCGCACAGATGTCAGAAAAATCAGAAAAAGAAGAAACAATATTATGTTACAAATTGTTAACTTTCATTGTACTATGCGTATCCAGAAAGTAAGTGTACTGAGGCTCTCACGACCGGGTGGATTTTATTTTCGACATGTTGGCTACACTTCCTAGTAGCCTGACCCTTCCCCTCCGCAACGAGACCGGTTCGAGGTCAGTACGTTGAGAAGTGTCGACGCGACAACACGTTTCGTAAAAAATGTCAATCCAATCTCCCGCCAAGTGCAAAATACGCGGCGTCATCCGTTATCTCGTTTGGAAGGGAAAACCTCCGGTTGAGGTTTATAATGAGGTGAAAACTGCATATGGTGATAAAGCTATGAATCGTACGAGTGTGTACAAGTGGTGTCGCGAGTTTAAAAACGGTCACGTCCCACCTCTTCACCCTCCGCCAAAAAGTTCAAAACCACAATTTCAGCCAAGAAAATCATGGCATCTGTGTTTTGGGACTGTCAAGGCATAATTTTAATTGAATATATGCCTCAAGGGGAGACCATCAACTCTGCAAGATACTGTGAGACCCTAAAAAAATTGCGGAGGGCGATTCAGAACAAGAGGAGAGGCATGCTGACAAAGGGAGTCTGCCTGCTGCACGACAATGCCAGACCACACACGGCCAACGCCACGAAGGAACTGCTCGCCTCGTTTAAATGGGATGTCCTGAACCATCCCGCGCATTCCCCTGACCTAGCACCTTCAGATTACTATCTCTTTACCTCCCTGAAGCTGCACATGGGTGGAAAAAGGTTTTCAACCGACGAGGAGGTAAAGGAGGAGGTGGAGAAGTGGACGGAGGGGTTGGCGGGAAACTACTTCGAGGAAGGCATCAAAAAGTTGATACCCCGCTTCACCACCTGCATTGAGAGGAATGGCGACTATGTCGAAAAATAGCTTACGTATGTACTACGGTAACCACGTAATTTTTTTGTTTAATTAAAAAAAATATAACCTACAAAAAATCAGTACACTTACTTTCAGGATATGCCTCGTATTTTATTTGAAAAAAATGGTTAAATCTTTACCATAGGGATACTAGAAATATTCAACCTTTAGTTGGTTCATTGAAACGAGCCACCATCATTAATTAACCTCGACAAATTATCATTTCCTCTGCGGACGATATATCATTGTTTATAACTTGAAATATACGAGAATAAATAAATAGTAGCATTAACAAAACATTTTTTTTTTCTAAATAATTTACAAATATGTCCTTCAAATAGTTCATTGCCACCTAAATGCGCTGAATACGAAAACATCACCATAAATAAATATCATCGAGAATTGGCTCTTCGATTCTGTATATCTTCAAAATGTCTTGTTTTAAATGCATAACTTTGATTATTTATTTTTCTTTCCCTGATTTTTAACAAATTCGTTGACTCTTCTTTTGTGCATTTGTTTTTTTTTTCTTCTTTTCTCTCATTGTTTTTTTTTCGTTATATTTTTCAATAAAATATCAATTTATGAGTGTATATGTTAGCGAAGAATTAGGCCAGGAAGTATGATATTGCATGAGAGTATAAGAAATAGAATGTTCTGAGAATAAATGTTGATAAATCATGGTGATAGAAAAGTGTGAAAGAAAAAGTAAATGTTATGAATTGGTGAGTAATAAAAGATCAGAACAAGTTAGAGAATTGTGCTATTTTTATATAAATTGTTTTTAAGGAGTATCTTTGTACGAGTAAGTCTTGAATGTTTCATGAACAAATTATTGTCATAATTGTTTTTTTTTGTATAATCTGAAAGTGTAAATTGAAAAAGTGTTATGATAGCCAGTCGAGTGTCTTCTTTTAATCTTAGAATCATCCTTGATGTGAAGAATCTTACATGTTGAAAGCAGTCTTTTAATAGCATCTGATTTACCTTATTAATTTAATCATGTACCTATGTTACATTGTTAATTTTTCAGTAATCAATAAACAAGTATTCACCAGAATATCACAACAATATTTAAAAATAGCTACTAACTTTGTGCTCTCCTTTATTAATATAAATAACCTAGTATAAACGAAACATTAAGGACAACACTTTGCCTCTGGAGTTGAGTAACCCTGCATCAACATGTGGAAGGTTTTGATTCTGCAAAGCAACTTGCATCTCGTTCTACAAGTGAGCCCATGTGTTTTCTAAATCTCAAGATCTATCCATAAAGTTCTCAAAAAATCCAATTTTCGTTATATGTAAGCGTTGTTCCACTAAAAACAAATCTGAGTTCTTTACCACTATAAAATAAGTCTTCGACAATTACGTAAGTCTGCTTGGTGAAGTTTGGTAATATTTTGTGGTATACATACATAACATATATTGAACTTAAATATACATATAATTATTAAATAATTTTAAACAATGACTAATCTATTATTACTAATGCTTTTGTATCTTCATGTTAAGATAAAGTTTTGTATTTTTTGTCAATAATTTTAGGTACTTGTATAACCTGTCACATGTTCATTTGTATATAAAGACACTGTTGTGTCGTTAATAAAATAAAATAAAAATAATATAAAGATTTATGCATCTTGAATAGACAAACAAAACCAATTATCTACATTATTCCTCGTATACATTTAGAATACTTATATTATTCATAGATAAGACGTGCATTTTCGCTTTTACATAGCGTAATAGATTCAAAATATACACATAAGCTCTGTCTCGGTTCCGTTTACCTTTCGCTTCCCTATACTTTGCCCTAGTTTCGTATCTCTCCCAATCCGCCACCACATTCCTCCGCAGACCTAACAACACTTTCGCACAGATATTTGCATCTACTCCGAAATGTAATGCATGTCGAGCCGCTTGCATAACCTTTATATTTACGGACATATCCAGAATAGCATGAGCAAAAATGTTCTATAAATTTACTTAATAGCGAAATCTCGTCGAGGTGCAACACCGAGACAAAAATTTATAACCGAAGCAAGAATATCTATTGGTACGTATGTACCATCATGCCATTTCTCAGCTTAAGTAGGCAGTGCTGAACTTTCCTATTACGACAAACTTGATTCATCTTCTCCACATATGTACATATATCTTCTTACGTAGTTTTTTTTTCTGGTTCTGTTACTTTTTCCTTTAATTCTCTCCAAATTTTAATTACTAATTTACACATACGTATATTTCTTTGTTGTCCTTTACCATGACATTCACTTATACATATGTTGTTATTTCTTTAATCAATATTTCGTTACCCATCCGTTCAACATGTACAAACCACCTCAACGTGATCTTGTTGTCCTGCTTCACTTACACTTTTATTCATAATAATATTTCTAAATATGTCATAGTGGTAGTAAACTAGTGGTTTTTGGCAGTGCTTTTTTTTTTAAAAAAAAAAAAGGTGCCAGAGCTCACTTTTTGTCAAGTTTTTTATAAACCGTAATAAAGGTGGTGAAGCGCCACTCCCCTGCGCTCCACCGCAAAAAAAGGTGCCGGAGCTCACTTCTTGTCAAGCTTTTTGTATACCGTAAAAAAGGGTAGTGAAGCGCCACTCCACTGCACTCCACCGCAAAAAAAAGCACTGGTCTTTGGCCTATTTCAGATCTTAGAGTGCTCTTCTTCATCTTACTCAAGACATTAATCATCGGTGTCCAGGTCTCCACTCCATATGACAAAAAGGGTATTTTAATGAGTGGAAACTATAGTGAAAATGTGCTCATATAATATGTAGAGGGGTGTATTTTAATTAAATATCATATCAGGAGCATGGCGGTTTATTGCTTTATTCAAGGCGGTTCATAAACACCACCATATTAAGTCAACTGGAATGAGGTTTAAAGCAAAATATTAAAACCACGAAATCAACAATAAATGGCAGGTCTTCTATTTACCAAACCATTATTAGTAAAGGAAAATCTCCATTTGATTATTATCTAATCTTATTAGGCTAATCATTACTAAATAATAATTCCAAGTGTGTGTGTTCAAGTTCAGTGTAGCTTGTTTAGAAAGCCCCGAAGCGTATGGTTATGCCTCGATTATGCATTAAGGTTAAATATTCGTTTTTCTAAAGAATACAGCCAAATGAAACATTTCCCAAATAGCTTTATTGTTTTATCAACATACTGATTATCCAAAACTATTATTAAAATAAAATTACTTTTTTCTACTTACAAGTGTATTTGATGTTATTGTCCGATTGTTTTCAATATAACTATCATGTTCAAAGGACACCTATACCTCGATGTTGAAACAATTTCTGTATACTCTCTAGTGATGACCTCCGTGGCCTAGTTAGTAATATGCTTGTCTCCCAGCCCGGAAGTGGCGAGTTCGATACCTGTTGGAACCCAGATTTTTTTAAAAAAGGATTCAGTCTGTTTTTCACTTAAGGCCTCTTTAGCAATTTTTTTATTGATTTGAAGACATTGCCACATAGCAATAAGCCCGCAAGGTTGTACTGTATACAACGAAAGAGCAATTCAATTTCACAATATTCAATATCACACAGTATTTATACCAATAATGATTTTCAAAACGAATTTCCTAAATTTTATTACCGAAAAATTTTATGATTAATTCATGTCACTAGAAAGAAGAGCTAATTTTAATATAACACCGATTTAGGGAAGAATATCATAAGAATCATTATTTTTTAAATTTATTTATCCTTTATAATTTTCACAATGTAATATACAAAGCACTACTCTGCCTTTCTAGGATTATGCTCGTCCTGAGTTCGGTAGTTGACACGAAACAAAATTAAAAATTAAAAAATATATAAAAAAAATTATAAATTAAAAACATTTATTTTACTAATGATCATTCCCCGATTTGCAGACACAAAATGGCTCTCATCAATTTACAAAAATTAAGGAAAAGAGAATTTCTCCAATGCATGATTTTGATCAAATTGGAGTTTTCGTTTTATATTGATTGACATTATCTCCTATTAAATATTATTTATGTAGAAATTCTACTGCGCTATATTTTTACAGTAACAGATATCGAATTTAACACCGTTCACTTATGATGTTATATTATATAATATAAAGCTCAAGGGAGACAAATTATTTGCTAGTTTACTTGGGTTTTCGAATATTTCATTATTAGGAAAAAAACTCTCATAAAACTGAAACAAATTTAACTGACTTGAATATATAGTATATGATTACGTAATTATATAAAATACAACTGGAAACCATTATTCTCTGATACAACATTCAATTCTCACCAGCCTGAAAACAGTAGTCAATAAAAATTAGAACAAAAAATAATTAAACAATATTTACAACCATTTTATTCTGGCTAAGTAAAACATAACAATGTTGCTGTGAATTTCAAGTGTGAGAAACCAATAACAAACGGCAAGACATGATTTCTTAATCTCCCTCAGTCGCGAGTCGTTTCCAAACTGGAGTCACGATGTGACGTGCTAATACATCTGTTCAAATAATTACGACCACCTCATGAAGTTGTATTATATTTCCTAAAATATAACCATTCGTTACAGAACGATAATGCATCTCTTACAATTGTTTATCAATCAATTATATTTTCACTTCAAAACTAATTCTCATCGATTTTTTGATACAATATTATTCACATTACAATATTTAAAATTTACTCCCTTTTAGTGGAAAAGCGAACTGTATAACATAAGTTTTGATAGTACAATATTATTATTCACATTAAAATATTTACAATTTACATCAATTATTGGAAAAATGAACTGTAGAATATAAGTTTTTTTAATACTTTGCAATATTATCCACATTAAAAACATTACAATTTACACCCTTTTAATGGAAAAATGAACTGTAGAATATAAGTTTTTTTAATACAATATTATCCACATTAAAAAAATTACAATTTACACCCTTTTAATGGAAAAGCGAACTGTAGAATATAAGTTTATTTAATACAATATTATCCACGTTACAATATTTACAATTTATGCCCTTTTAATGGAAAAGTGAACTGTAGAATATAAGTTTTTTAATACGATATTATCCACATTACAATATTTACAATTTACGTCCTTTTAATGTAAAAGCGAACTGTAGAATATAAGTTTATTTAATACAATATTATCCACATTACAATATTTACAAATTTACATCATTTTAATGGAAAAGCGAAATGTAGAATATCAGTTTTTTTTAATACAATATTATCCACATTACAATATTTACAATTTACGTCCTTTTAATGGAAAAGCGAACTGTAGAATATAAGTTTATTTAATACAATATTATTCACATTACAATATTTACAAATTTACATCATTTTAATGGAAAAGCGAAATGTAGAATATCAGTTTTTTAATACAATATTATCCACATTACAATATTTACAGATTTACGCCCTTTTAATGGAAAAGCGAACTGTAGACTATAAGTTTATTTAATACAATATTATCCACATTACAATATTTACAATTTACGCCCTTTTAATGGAAAAGCGAACTGTAGAACAAAAGTTTTTTAATACAATATTATCTACATTACAATATTTACAATTTACACCCTTTTAATGGAAAAGCGAACTGTAGAATATAAGCTTTTTAATACAATATTATCCACATTAAAAAAATTATAATTAACATCATTTTAATGGAAAAAAGAACTGTAGAATATAAGTACATAACAATCCAAAAAACCTTCATTTTGAGGATGTAGAGATCTACTTCGATAGACAAGGTCTTTGACGAAGTGCTTTAATTTGGTAATAACGAATTTCACATACGAGTATTTGTTTTAAATAGTTAAAAAATGTATTGAATTACTTACACAGTAAAACCTAGTTTTACGTAGTACACAGTAAACTCTAGTGTTGCGATAAATTAAAGCAATCTTTTCCAGTGAAACGAGATAGATGTTAAACAATCGTGAATGGAAAACTAGACTGAAATACTTTATAAAAATGGGTTAAAGATGAAATCAAACCAGCAACTCTCGGGCTGGAAGACAGGTGTCTTACCAACTAGGTTATCTTTAGGCTACAAAGGTAGTCTAGAAACATTCATATATTTAAACACATTTAAATCCCAAGCTTTCACATAAAAAAACTCTCCCCGCAATATAATCTCAACAACCACATCAAAAGTATGTCTAACAACTCATAATCACACACTCTATATACGCATCAATAATTCACTCACATGTGTGAAAAGCTCTTTACTCCTCGTTCTCAGGCTGTCAACAAGAATTTATATTAATTTTATGTCGTAGCATTACAAAAATCACCACTTGCTCTCAGGAATGTTTTGTAAATTCTTTGCGCAATGAACTTCATGTTCTTCCTCCCTTATGATGTATAAACCCGTGAGGTCACAACCATATTCAGTGCGTCGACTCTTGTTCTATGACTGTACTCGCAGGAGGATGATTAGTGATTAAATAAATATCTGACGAAAGTTGAGTACTCCATACTCCTTAAAAAGTGCGTGCGTGAGTAACAAACCCAGTATACTAGTAAAGTACTTTATAATTAACAGTAGACTCTCGACTATATGAAGTCACCTTAACCGGGTTGTGAATAAACCGAGGCAGAAAGAAATTAAGATGTTTTAATAATTTTTTTAAATAACAAAATATTATGAAAACAGATTAGATTTTTTTCTGTCCCGGTAAATGCGACCCCGAATAATAGAAAGCCTATTGCAAATACCATATGTAATTTGTTCGTTCTTCCACGTGTCAGTGATACTATCCCGCACGTGAAGAGTCAATAACACTTGCACAAGTCCAGTGCATGTTGTTACCAGACTGGAACCCTTTTTATTTGGAGACCATCTGGAATTAAACCCGAGACCACCGGGTAGAAGTCAAACGTCGTACTACCTAGACAACGGAGGTCATTAATTAATGGGCTTATATGCAGCAAAACGTGGAAGAATGTGTATTAAAAGTATTTCACGCCCATTTCTGCATTTCTCTCGGCAGAACCAGCGGCAACCACATTCTTCTCTGGCGGAAAAGCGCATTCAGCCAGGTGGACGCAACTCGACAGACTGGAAACTGAGAGACAGCATAACATTCCACGATTGTGTTCATAGATATTCTTTATCATTCATCAAGATAGAAAAGTGCGAAATAAACAGTAAATGCGATATATGGGTGAGTAATGCAATATTAGAGCAAATTGAGGAATTGTATTATTTCAGCAATATTTTTTTCAATTGATGAAAGAGATATCGAACGACTTGTAGTGATAGGAAACAAATTCAATAGGGCACTAAAACATATATACTTGAACCGGATATTTTCAAAATCTCTTAACATGATAGTTAACAATAACATTGTGTGAGCTCTTGAGTGTAGTGTTTTTTGTTGTTTTATATTTTTATGATTGTGTGCGGTATATTGTGGGATGGATGTTTTTGGTATGTCTGGAGTGATGAAGTGTGAGGAATTTTATTTCGCGTGTTGTATACATATGTAATTGAGTGTCACTATTTGTCAGATTGATTAGAATGTGCAACGGGGTTTTATAAAATAAAAAATCGGAAAGAAGTATCGATTTATTTTTTCATGCTATATGTCCTCAGTGAGATACAGGCAAAATCCTAGTTTACTGGGGACACGACAAATGAAAGGCAACAAATGATATTTGGAAAAGTGCCTAATATTGGAGGAAGTAAGTCAGTGTTGAATTTACCGAGAAGACGTGGACTGCCAATGAGGATCGCTTGAGACTTCGTAGGATTTATGAGTAACCCATGCTCCCCAGTTCACTCCGAGATCGATTGAAGGTCCGCATTTAAATCATTCAAAGCCGTGTGAAAGAAATTTGGATCAAAATGAATATATATTTGCAGGTCAGCCGCAAACAGACTTAAGAAATGGTGCAATTGGGTTGATGAATATAGAAAAAAGGAGTGGAGAGACAATTCCACCTTGGGGAACGCCTGCAGAGAGATCAGTCCATTCATATATACGCTCTTGGTATTTAGAAGATTGTTGTCTTCCTTTTAAATAGTTTGAAAACCAGACAATGAACGATTCAGAGAATCGTAATGAACGCATTCGAGCCATAAGCGGATCAAAGTCTACAGTATTGAATGCATTGCTAAAATCCAATAGACATAACAATGTCAGCTGCTTAAAGCTCATTATACGTCTGACATCAATAATCGATTAATTTAATTTAGAATTAGTGAAGTAAGCACATAATTTGCTATCCATCGTTGTATGTTACGTAGAATTACCAAACGCCGAAAGCTATCAATAACTTCGTAGAAGCACTATGATCCGAACTGAGATCCTCTTTATTATTCTTTCTTTCGAAATCGGGCATTATGGGTGAAACGACTAAGTGACTAACGTACTCTTTCATCTAATCTCAGTCACGCCATAAAACTTCCTCATTGCAAAGAGCAGAACTAGAGGTAATCTTTAATTTTTTCATTCACCACCTGCTAGATATTAGTTTTCTCCAGTGATGGAACTAGATAACTACAATTTTATCTCAGAAAATTGACTAGTAGTTATTTCATTGGAATGAAGATATGAGGAAAAAATACAAATTGCAAGAAGGTGCAGTGCTTAAGATGAACAAACGAGCATTGAGATGGTTTGGTCACGAAGATAGAAGGAATGTTGAATTTTTTTTTCAAAATTATCTTTTCAATTAGTTTAAAGAGTACGAGAATATTTATGAAGCTCTAGAAAAACGTGACACGACCAAATGAATTATATTTTGAAAGAGGGAAAAGTAAAAAGCCTTTATGATAGGAAATTATGAATGACGAGGTATATGGTAAAAAGGAAAGATGTGCTAGGAAAAAAATAAGGTGGTGATCTGTTATCTCTGCCTTCTTAATATGTACTAAGCAAGATGATGATGTTAATTGTGATGTTAATACATTGAAAACTAAGAAATATAAATTAATAACTCAAATTGACAAGGGTACACGGAGTGACAATATATGACAGAATACGGGATGAAGTGATAAGGGATTAATGTGAACTTAAGGCTGATGTGTTAAGTAAGATGAGGAAGAGCACGCTGAGATGCGCATGTAGAACAAATGAATGAAGAAAGGCTAACAAAACATATATACAGCGCAGAAGTGAGTGGAATGCGTGTGAGAAGAAGACCAAGGAAAGTATGGTTGGATCCAGTGAATGATATTGTGAAAGAAGGTGTAGGGAATACCCACGTCCCTAAAATAATGTCAACATGCAGGGTCAACGACCGATGAATCAACCTCTGGATATGTACAAATGTCACATACCAGAACGTCAATACTGTTTACACGAAAATAATATTTACATCGCATTCCACGCTAGAAAGAGAACATATCACGCCGTCTCGCCGTTTCGACAATAAATATCCTACCCACTGTATTATCCGCAGCGCTTGCGACCACCTCAGCACGCGCAGGAGTGAGATCGAGATATACCGTGGACGCATTCACGCGCCCCGTTCTGAAATTCTATATATACCTACTTATCGATGAATAAAGAGCACTTGTTATTATTCACTTGACCATTCATCGCTGTTTACTATTTATCGATTATTCACTCTCACTTTTTTCGCATTCCTGAATCGACGTATTTTATTTTAAATACAAACAAATCAAAATCATCAGCACGTCCTACTAGGGCATACGCTAAAAAGGAAATGTAGAGAAAGTCATAAAAATCGTATAGATTGTAAGAAAGGTTTATGGGTATGGAAGAGGCTAAGGATATGTATTGTCTTCTCAGCTTACCCCGGAAGGGAAAAGGTGTGATGGTACGTATGTAGTAATTGTATGAGAGATGAAAAGATAAAGATCTGAGAAAAATGTTACAGAATCCAAAGTCTTGGTGATACAAAAATTTGTGACATGAAAAGTAAATACGATATATGAGTGATCAATAAATATTTTCTCAGCTATTGAAAGAATTACGAGAGATGTCTAATGGCGTGTAGCGATAGAAAACAAATTAAATGGGGCTCTAAACCATATTAAACACTCGAACCGGACAGAATCCAAATTTGCTAAGATGATAGTTCACAGCAATATTTTAATAATAACTTAAACAAAGTGAAAAAAGCAGGTAAGAGCTCATTTCAAGAGTCTATACATAGGTCAAGAGATAGTTTGTGCTTGAAAAGAATGGTATATAGCCATCTTTTTTTTTTTTTTTTTTTTTAACCTGGCAAGTTTATTGCCATGTGGCAATCTCTTCCAACCAACCAGAAAGATGTTTTTATAGGCCCTAAATGTTAACCAGACTGGAATCCTAGTTAAAAAAATCTGGGTTCCAGCGGGGATCGAACCCGCAACCTCCGGATCGGCAGACAACTGTCTTACCACCAGGCCACAGAGGTCGTAAGTCGTAATCGCTCTTCTGAGCTGGAGGAAAGACGAAGAGCATTAAAAAATGTAGTAAATATATATTTTCATACGAAATATTTCTAATATCAAAACATTTAATACGAGAAATTCCATTTAACATAATTTAATTTGCGGGGAGACTTGATTACACGTTACTCCACTGTTCCATCTTATTAAATTCAATTTTAAGACGAGATTGATGATAACCTTTTGATAAAGTATAATACTGCATTTGCTCATAGAAATTGCGAGGAAAAAATACTCAAAATTATCTCTTTAAAATGTTAAACAAAATTATAACTTCGACTATAATTGAAAGTACGCGAATTCATAATAATTGAATAATATTCAATAAAAAATTTATGTTATTGAGTTAAATAATGTATGATTTCCTTATTTCCCACTACAATCAATTCTAGTATTTTTTATTCGCACTTCCTCTCCTTTTTCGCCCAGTTCCCTGTCTTGGATGACTTCGTCTGTCACCTGACAGAATTGCATGTCTCGAGGCAACACTTGCAGGAGTAGGATTATTGATTGCATTCTACCTCACTTCACAGAGAGATCCAGGAGAAACAGTATTTTCTTCAAACCAGTACTCCAAATACCTGTGTAGAACGTGTTTACGGAATCAATGTTTGTTTTTCTGCAGATTCGATCGTTCGATAGTTGCTGGGCTTCGTTGTCGAGGATCACCTCGCCATTCCAACGTCAATTCAATTGAAAAGTGCAATTGTGAGTGAGCCGTTGTTCATCAGCAAACTCACCGGGCAGATCTACAAATTATCTTGAATGTACGTGCATTCTCTTCCTTCTTAACCATCTCCATGGTCTTTTTGGTAAGACGCTGGTCTTCCACTTAGGGGTTAATGGTTCGGTATATGGGAGATATGGGTGGTTCGGTATATGGAAGATAGGATAAGCACTTGCAGATAACCTTCTTTGAAATATTTTATCAAAATGTATGATCATGTATGAACACTACACACATATATATATATATATATATATATATATATATATATATATATATATATATATATATATATATATATATATATATATATATATATATATATATATATATATATATATATATATATATATATATATATATATATATATATATATATATATACATAATATATATATATATATATATATATATATATATATATATATATATATATATATATATATATATATATATATATATATATATATATATATATATATATATATATATATATATATATATATATATATATATATATATATATATATATATTTATATATATATATATATATATATATATATATATATAATATTACACTGCACATAAAGCAAAATATGTCATACATTAGAACATCTAAAAAGTTTTATTTGTAATTCGTCTTCCCTTGGTAAGTTTTTTGCGGTTTTCTTACCAAATTTGTGTTTTTTTACATATACTACTGCCTTCTTATCCTTACACTCAATTTACTTATATTTGTTTTAAAATATTTTTAATCTGTGAATAATAGTGGGTTCGAATCCCGAGCAAGAGTGCCCTTGAGTAGAGTTTGCTTTCTAAATGGCGCTCTATATATTGTTATTTTTATTATTAATCACTTTTCGTTAAGTTAAAAAGTTAGTCTGGTATTCAAAATTTTAAAGTTTTATGATCAAAGTCATAGTCCATAGTTAACTAATGAAAGTTATAATAAACTCCTGAAAACGAGGCTGAAAAAAATCCCGTTTTTTTTTAGGGTAGAACCACAGTGCGGGTTTAAAACCTGCACCTTTTTGCATTTAAATTCAACGCATTTCTCCTCGGTCATATATTATTAATAAATTAAAGTACATTCATTTTTAAAGCGTCTCTTTAACCCATCATTTTCCAAATTTCGATTCGTTTGCTTGCTTGATTCTTACAAAATACGACATTTCAGAAAAATATATTTTTTAACGTATCAGTTTACTAATCAGTTGACAAATAAAACTATTTGAATTGGTAATTTTCATAAAATTAGTGTCTCATAGTCAATTAACCTAATTGTCACTCAATTTATTAACATACAAACTACAGTTAATATATTTCGATGAAAATATCATTTATTGTATATTCAAGCTAATTTATTTGAAAGATAAAATTAAGTGATACATTTATTTTGTAGCGGAAACGTTATTATTAGCGTTTACAATAATTATTCATGTTTTTTTTCAGAACTACGAGTATATTATACGTAAATCGTAACAATTTATTATTTAAATTAGCAAGTTACATTTTTTTAATAGGCAATCCGATCGAGTTATGTTAATACCATTAAAAATCATGTTCAGTCTACTATTATCAAATATACTTTATTTTTTCTTAGTTGTAAATCTAACATAACCCTCTAAAAACCAACAAATTTCAATTTGTGAAACAAAAATATGTATCAAAATTAAACTGTGAGAATCGTAGATAATATTATATTTCCTTTCGTTCAAATACAACCTAACGCGTTGCTTTCCTTATGAAAATGAATTTTAACTCACCAGAAAGGTGTTGAACAACTCTTAAGTGAAAACTAGACTAGAACTTTTTTTACAAAATCGGGGTAGTATTGGTAGTTGGACCTGCAACATCCGTGATTGAAAAGAAGGTGTCTTACCGATTATACCATAATTTTCCCCTATTCGACTTCTAAAAAGCGTAAAAATAATTATTAACATAATTAAAAGTAGTCAAGCAGTCAGGAAGTCATTCATATAATCTAAAAGTACTAAAATAGATAGTATATAGCGTATAACATAGTTGGTCTAATGGTAAACAAAATAATCGAGCGTCTCTTGTTCGATTCTTAGCGGATTCTGTTCTGAACTATTTTTTAGTCGTATTTTCCTGTGAATTTGTAAATTTCTGTAACTTTTTATTATCTTGACACATTTTTTCAAGTGTTATTAAGCAATGAATAAAACGGATTGTTGCAGATGCACCCTTGCAATCGTCATGTTACTTTAATCTCCTTCCATCTAAGATATTAGATTTTTTTATGAAGACTGATTGTTGAAGTGTAACAGTTTGCAAATATTGAACTGATCGCGAGAAGTTGCCTATTATAAATTATTAATATACTCAACCACTTCTTAGAGATAAATTGCCGATTATTTTATTTTCATAGGAATTAACTATTTATATAAAAATTATATAATAAATTTAAAAAACAATTTGAACGGAATATTAGGTGAAAATAATGAAAAAATAGGAGCAAGTCTGGCAAGTTTGCACGTGGAAGATAAAAAGGGGGTGTACTTGAATACAGAGTGTCGCAAAAAAATGTATCCACACTTTAATAGCTGGTAACTTGCTGATTTTTTTCTTTTAGATTTTACCGTTGTGAAATAATGGCTGAAACTAGGCTAAGTTTTGAACAAAGAAAATTTATTTTGAAGTGCTACTGGAAGTACGAAAACGCGGTAGTAAACTTTTTATTTTGGGGATTTCTCAAGAATAGAGATTATACTAAAAACCCTGAAACCATTGATGAATTACGAGTAGCCATTGAAATAGAATGTGGCCAAATACCAAATTATTCTAGATGTTTGTGATTCAGTTGCTTCACGTTGCCAGCAATGGCTAGACCACAATGGTCATCAGTTTGAAAATAGGCGCTTATTATAAAAAAATACATAATATAGTATATTCTGAACGTTGAAAGGGAACTATATGCTAATAAATACAAACTTTATAACCATTATAATTGTGGATACACATTTTGCGATACTGTAGAAAAGTGTGGAATATATTCCTCTCTTGCTACCCAAAAGTAATACGTATTAAATTTTCTTCTTTTCGCGTCAAAAGCACTACACTACTTGCGTTCAGAATTCATATATTCCACGAATCAAATCCTCTTCGGTGCTAGACACCTGGCTCCAAGTTTCGCAAAGACTAATTCTCACCCCAAAGACTAATACAGAAAGTAGATCTATCACTTAACATTCCCCATTTTGATATGTTGTCCTTGGTTCTCCCGATTCCTGTTCGGAACCTGTTCAGAGACATCCACATTCTCCAGGACAGTTCACAAACAGGTGGTAATTCTTCCCCAGATAAAATTCACCTGTTGGGATCCGATATTTTTCTCCATTAGGTGGAAAGGAAAATCGAGTCTAGTAGGTGGTTATTCAAAAGGATTGGGGGCCCTAAGGAAATTATTTCAGAATTTCCACCCAGGTAGTTATGCAAAGGTCCAACTTCAATTAGTTGAATCTCTCAACACTTTTTCCAATACATTTTAATTAATGACTTTTATATTCATTTACGCTATAGATATAATGAAGCACGAACTTACCAACAATATACAGTCACCAGAGCATCGTTGATCTAATACAAATAGAAATAATTAATTCTTATATAAATGTGTATTTTCTAGCAGCCAGAGTGTTAGTTTATTTATGAATTCTAAGAAAATTCTAGATCAGTTATATAAAATGGATCAATCTTGAGTGTTATAGTTGTCATAAAAACTAGATGTGCCTACCAAAGTGACACTTATGTATTACATATCGATGAAGACGTTACATCATTTTGTATTTCCTGCATTGGCAATATTCAACTTCTTCGAGCTGGAAACCGAGAAGAAATTAATTGATATTCAATGAGAAAAATAATTAATTCATAGCAAAGTAGAATATCAAAGAAAAGAAGTAAAAAAAAGCCTGAATGTATAACTTGCTTTAAAGTTTCATCCTTATTGTATTTTTTTATTACACCTTCATTGTAAACAGTACAATAAAGGGAGTTTATTTCTGTGTCAATTTCTTCCAACCAATAACAAATATGTAAAAGAAGCCTTAAGTGAAATCTAGACAGGGATCATTTAAAAAAATTGGACTCTAATCGTAGTCGCAACCTCCGAGCTGGAAGACAGGCGTCTTACCAGCTCGTCCTCGGAGATTATGACTATTCAAATTTAAACTATAAGGTACAAACTAAACTTACGTTACAAAGAGTACATCTTAGCTGTATTATTTTCATATGGTAATCTCTTTCAACCAACTAGAAAAATCTAAAATATGTGTTGGTCTCAAGTGAAAACTAGAATGGAATCCTTTTAAAAAATCTGGGTTCCACTGGGATTCAAACCCGTATCCTCCAGGCTGGAAAACAGGCGTCTTACCGACTAAGCCACGGAGGTTAAATTGATCATAATTTTTTTACTGGGGTAAAGACGATGTCTTGTAAATAAACAGTCTCCAAAAAGGCCCCTCATTCAAAGGGCCGCTTTTAGGGTGACTTGAAGAAATAAATTACACACAGTAAGACGTTGTTTTTATTTATTGTACTTACCAAACGTAATGATATTTTCTTAATAAGAAGACTCAAACTATTTTATAGCTCTTGACATATTCGGATTTATAAATTTGATTAAGTACAGTTTTTTATTTCCCATGAACTGCGATTTGAAATGATAAAACTCTCTGCCATAATTCGTTTAAAAATATACAGAAGTTACGGACAACTTCCGTGGCCTAGTTAGTAAGACACCTAGCTTCCATACCGGTGGTAACGCGTTTGATTCCCGTTGAATCCCATTTTTTTAAAGTGTATCAGTCTTGTTTTCACTTCAGGCTTATTTGACATATTTCTGCTTGCCTGTAAAATATTGTCACATGGCAATAAACTCACCAGGTTTCACTGCTTACAACGAAAGCGTAATTAAGTTTTTTACAACATATATTCACACTATGGAGTAGGCAAAAAAGGTCAGAGCACCAAGATTGCCTATCACGTCATAATTCCTTCGCCTCATCCACATTACATACCTATCTCATAAAGCTTGTTATATTCATCTTACTCCGCATCTTTCCTTTTATTCCAAATTTCATTCGCTCATCCAACCATACTTTTCTTGGGCATCTTCTGTCACGGCTCCCACTTACGTTTGCACTATAAATTTGTTTAATATTTCGTCACCTGTTTAATAAACATGTCCAAATCACATCAACGTGCCCATTTTTACTCTCTTTAACTACTCAGTTTTTAGCGCACATTCATCCTTAATAAAAGCATTTCTTATTCTGTCATATATACAACACATGACACATTCTTCTCACTGCAAGCGTTTGCACTCCATCTACTAAGCTTATTTCATTATTTTTTACGTATACGTTCCACTTCCTTATATCAATGTAAACTCTAATAAGCTGGTGTGTGTGCATACATACATACATATCATCACGTCATTTCCGTACTGGACTAGGCAGAAAGGATAGAGCGTTAGACTTTCCTGTTTTAACACACATATTATGCCTATCCCACATCCATACACCTTATCTCATACCTATACAGCTTTTACGTTTTCCTTACTTCTTTCTTGTTATTTCTTAAAAATATAATTAACTTAATCCAACCACAATTTCTTTGATCTTCCTCTATTACACCTTCCACTCACATTTGCACTGTCTTTTTTGTAAATTTTTCATTATTCATTCGTTCCACGTGCATCGACCATTTCAGAGCGATTTACTTTATACTTTATACAACTCAATCTAAAATTCACATTCATCCCCAATCACTTCCTTTCGTATTCTTTCATAAATACACTATTACGAACTATCACTTTAGCAGATCTTGACGTTGCTTGGTTTGAATATACTCGTACATATTACAATACTACATTTACTTCGTATCCTATTGCATCCCCTCGTTCAATATCTCACTCCACCGTCCCGCCATCTGATAACATACTTCTGAAATAATCGATTTGTTTGGGTCACATTAGAAATCCCTTCACGGTTTTTACTGTGAACCAACAAAAAATAAAACGAAACGTTACGTTACGTTTGGTGAATAAAAAAGATTTGTTTTAGCAGAAGCACTTATATTGTAAATATTAAAATTAAACTGTGAAAGAATAATATCGAATTATAACAACAATCAAAGCTAAATAAATAATCTTCTGAGCTGACATATTTTCAAAAATCTTCTGACAAGCACAGACGGGAAACGGGAGAGTTAATATGTGTCCATGACCTGGAAAAAAAATGAAAAACTAAGTTATTGCATTTTTCAATTAATTTATTTCAAAGATAAGCATAAAAATATGGATAAAAATATAACTGTATATTAAATAGCTTTGGGTTTCAGTATTAATACAGACAAGTGTGAATAGTTTAGCAGAGTGTTTGAGTATTGCATTTAGGACAAATATATGAAATTTTTTATTTAAGATTGAAATTTTGTATTTTTTCACAGGCCTTGCAAATTGTAGATCTCTATATCTATAAAATATAAGATGTTTTGCATTGTTATGGACATGTTCTCTACAGTCTACCTTTTTGTAAAACAATTATTACATACATACTCGTACAATCATGTCATTTCCCTGTCGAGTAGGGAAGAGAGAAAACATACCGGTGTGCTTCGATTTTTTCACTTCGATGTGCCATCGGATCCAGTAAAGCGATGTGAGCGGTGAGTGCAATGGTTCTTGCACTTAAAACAAACTTCACGCCACAACTTCGCTCTTCCAACTGAACTGATGGAATAACGAAAGGGTCCTCGACTACGAGGCCCAGCAACGACGAAGACGATCACTATATTTATGTATTATTTTTATGTAATTTTTTAAGCATGTCTCTTATTGGTTCTTGTTGAATTGTTCCAGATACTTCGTGAGCACCGTCCTGCAATTCCAGATCCACCGTGCCATGTGCAGAGCTGCCGGTCAGTACGTGGAGGGAGACCCTGACAAGCAGCTGCACAAGTGTGACATATACAGGAGCCCACAGGCTGGAGCTGTTCTCAAGTGAGTACTTGCTCGCCCTTTACAATTAGATGCTGAAGAAGAATGCTGAAGATTCTGTTAATGACAATATGTAGCAATGCTTCCATCTAAGGGTATCCTACAAAGGTCTTCTTTATATCTCAAACGCATCATGCAATTCTTTGAGTGTCATTCGCATTCGCATCGAAAAAAGTCATTCAGAGAGATCGGTAGTAACTGAAAACGTAGAAGGGCAGAAATTAAAAGGCAGCTTCCTAATGTCATAGACAAACCTAGTGAAAAGTGTTACACCCCTCTCATCTGCATTCTGACAGTGTTGTGAGTTCTTGTACTCACTTTAATGTACATATAGGAGTAAAACATCCAGGTTTCACTCCTTTACATCAAAGTTAGTATTAAAATATTACTATGGACTATCGTCATAGCAGATTTTGATACTGCCCGTTTCAAGTATATATGTTTTTAGTTACTTATCGCTATTTATGATATAGTCCCCATAATTGATAATTTATATAAGATGTTGAAATATATTTAGGTGGTTCCTAATATTTATTGTTAACGATTTATTTAAAAGCGTATTGAAAAATATTTGGTAAATTCAATCTCTTATTGAAAAACATTGGTTTAGTTCAAACTGAAAAAAATATATAAACATAGAAACATTCAACAAATCTTATTCTTTAATAGAGAACGACTTGCCTTCAAGAGCATCACGTATCCAACTCTCATAATATGATATATTTGTATATAACACAGGTGAGTTGGGATTACAATTAGTGGTTTTCGCGCCAGATACTATCCCAGTCAGATACCCTTCGCAGATTAAGGGTCCACCAGAATCTCCCTTGCAAGGAACTTTCTTATCTGCATAACCACAAATAATAGAATTACTAAAATCTAAATATAAACGATCTTCACAGAAACCGAGTTCCTTAATATTCACATCAGTTTTCATAAGCAGCAGGCTTAGAATAATAGCGCCTTCAACCCTGGTACCCCAACCAGCAACTATGCAAGCTTGGCCAATTACCGCGCTGTTCAGTCTTATAGGTATAGGTTTTATCTTCTTTGCAGAAAATGGACGATTTAATATTACCAAAGCAATATCATTGTCGAGTCGATTGGAGCTGTAGTTAGCATGAAGCTGCAATACACTTATACAACGTATTTCTCCTCTTTTTGTTGAAACACTGCCTCCCGATACAGTTATTGCTCTCTGAAATGTATGACTCATGCGATAGAAAAAGCAATGGGCTGCTGTTAAAATTGCCGATTCGCTAATCAATGAACCACCGCAAAAGTGGATACCATGTAACTGAAATGAAACTATGAACGGATATTCATTTTCTTTAACCTTCAAACCATTATAAATCCTCCACTCTGAACTATTGTAATATTCAGAAATGTTGAGTTCCAAACAAAACGGAGTTTTCAAACAAGATATTAGTATTATTACCACGTTTAACACATTCATTTCTTATAAAATGAGTATATATTTCTTATTATGACAAGAACTGTCACCCACAACCGTCACCAACGATAACAAAACAAAGGAATGACTTTCTCAGCTTTTTGTTTAAATATTATACAAAACGTAGGAACCTTCTTCGTCTTGTATAAGGGTCGTGAATTTCTATATCGACAGTGTCAAGTGATGTCCACTTCATAGGATCTCGTAAGTTCTACTCACATATGCAACATCGGCGCACTTGGTTACCATTTAGTGTACCCAAAAGACCATAGTTGATATTTTGAGTATACTAAAGCAACTCGGCCCGAAACTACTATTTTCTAGTGAGATACTATAGAGGTTACAAAATAAATAATATAAAATGAGTTATTACATTCGTATGGTATATTTTCTTTTTTGTTTTTTTGGTCAATCCCTCATCGAGAGTGCTCATCGACAATATATATTCATAAGTAAAACAAAAAAACCGTTTAAAATTATATCACTTACGAATAAACATTAATTGATTTCTTTTACATATTACATTCAACAAAGAAAATCAGGCATTAAACACATACATAATGCATTAAGGGATTAAATTAAAATATTTGTACAATTCTAACTACATAGGAATTTATTATCAATTTGCTGAGATTGGCGATATATTTTAATATAATGTACTAAATTATAAGAGTAGGCTGATTGTAGAAATAAAAAAAATATTCAATTTGTACTGTAAAATGACTTTCGTATTAATATCACATTGGTGTGGTGGGGTGCGACAGCTGACTCGAGATAGCCTCGTGTCATAAAAACAACGGTGTACATTATTATTATTGAAAAAAACTGTTTGACTTATTCACTTATGCATTATTATTATTTTTTGTTTTTGTGTATTTTTTACTTGTAAAAATTGTTTTTTTTTTAAATATTATTTTGTAAGTATTTCAAATGAAGCACTCACTACATTATTTAAATAATTTAATAAGATACATTATATCGTTGATGAAAAGATAAAAAAGATCTCAAATTAATGAAAAAAATCGTTGTAATTTGTTTTATTAAACACTGTTTATTCCACTTTTTGTAACGGTATAACCCTACCGGTTTCAAGGCTTTCCCCCCATCTTCAGGGGAGCACAAACAAAACTCTTGTGCACCCCTGAACTTTCCTGAAGAGGCAGCTTCTTAATTTTCTAGACAAACCAAGTGAAAAGTGTTACATCCCTGTCATCTGCAATCTGGATCTGACAGGAATGTGAGTCCTTGTACTCACTTTGATGTATATATAGGAGTGAAACGTCGACGTTTCACTCCTTTACATCAAATTGAGTATTAAAATATTATTATGGACTATCGTCATAGCAGATTTTGATACTGTCCGTTTCAAGTATATATGTTTTAGTTACTTGTCGCTATTTATGATATAGTCCCCATAATTGATAATTTATATAAGATGTTGAAATATATTTAGGTGGTTCCTAATATTTATTGTTAACGATTTATTTAAAAGCGTATTGAAAAATATTTGGTAAATTTAAACTCTTATTAAAAAATATTTGTCTAGTTCAAACTGAAAAAATATATAAACATAGAAACATTCAACAAATCATATTCTTTAATTGAGAACCACTTGCCTTCAAGAGCATCACGTATCCAACTCTCATAATATGATACATTTGTATATAACACAGGTGAGTTGGGATTACAATTAGTGGTTTTCGCGACAGATACTATCCCAGTCAGATACCCTTCGCAGATTAAGGGTCCACCAGAATCTCCCTTGCAAGGAACTTTCTTATCTGCATAACCACAAATAATAGAATTACTAAAATCTAAATAAAAACGATCTTCACAGAAACCGAGTTCCTTAATATTCACATCAGTTTTCATAAGCAGCAGGCTTAGAATAATAGCGCCTTCAACCCTGGTACCCCAACCAGCAACTATGCAAGTTTGGCCAATTACCGCGCTGTTCAGTCTTATAGGTATAGGTTTTATCTTTATTGGAGAAAATGGATTATTTAATATTACCAAAGCAATATCATTATCGAGTCGATTGGGGCTGTAGTTAGCATGAAGATGTGATACATTGATACAACGTATTTCTCCTCTTTTTGTTGAAACACTGCCTCCCGATACAGTTATTGCTCTCTGAAATGTAAGACTCATGCGATAGAAAAAGCAATGGGCTGCTGTTAAAACTGCCGATCCGCTAATCAATGAACCACCGCAAAAGTGGACACCATGGAACTGAAATGAAACTATGAACGGATATTCATTTTCTTCAACCTCCAAACCATTATAAATCCTCCACTCTGAACTATTGTAATGTTCGGAAATGTTGAGTTCCAAACAAAACGGAGTTTTCAAACAAGAAATCAGTATTATTACCACGTTTAACACATTCATTTCTTATGAAATGAGTATGGAATTCTTATTCTGACAAGAACTGTCATCCACTAGCGTCACTAACGATAACAAAACAAAGGAATGATTTAATCAGTTTATTGTTTAAATATTATACACAACGTAGGAACCTTCTTCGTCTTGTACAATATAAGGGTCGTGAATTTCTATATCGCCAGTGCCAAGTGATGTCCGCTTCATAGATCTCGTTAGTTCTACAGGTTCTATAGGCAACATCGGCGCACTTGGTTACCATTTAGTGTTCCCAAAATATCATAGTTGATATTTTGAGTATACTAAAGCAACTCGGCCCGAGACTACTATTTTCTAGTGAGATACTTTAGAAGCTACAAAATAAATAATAGAAAATGAATTATTACATTCGTATGGTATCCTTTCTTCTTTTTTGTTTTTTTGGTCAATCACTCATCAAGAGTGTTCTTCGACAATATAACGTATATTCATAAATAAAACAAAAACAACGTTTGAAATGCTATCACTTACGAATAAATATTAATTGATTTCTTTCACACATTACATTCAATAATGAAAATTAGATATTAAACACATTTATAATGCATTAATGGATTAAATTTAAATATTTGTACAATTCAAACTAGGAGTATATAGAAATTTTAGAAAATCAATTTGCAAGATTAGCGATATACTCGTATTTTACTATAATCTGCGAAATTATAAGATGTATTTTTGAATTTTTTTATTTGTAAAAATTGTTTTTTTTTTAATATTATTTTGTAAATATTTCAAATGAATCACTCACTACATTATTTTAATAATTTTATAACATACATTATATCGTTGATGAAAAGATAAAAAATAAGTCAAATTAATGAAAAAAAAAATCGTTGTAATTTGTTTTATCAAACATTGTTTATTTCACTTTTTGTAACGGTATAACCCTACTGGTTTCAAGGCTTTCAATGCCTTAACTATAAATAATATGTAAAAAAATCGTATCAAAATAATAACAGGCAATTAGCTCTGGCAGACGGCTGATATATAAAATTTAAATAAAAGGATAATGGATAACAATATAACATAGTATGTAAATATATATATATATATATATATATATATATATATATATATATATATATATATATATATATATATATAGATATATATATATATATATATATATATATATATATATATATATATATATATATATATATATATATATATATATATATATATATATATATATATATATATATATATATATATATATATATATATATATTGTATATATATATATATATATATATATATATATATATATATATATATATATATATATATATATATATATATATGTATATATATATATATATATATATATATATATATATATATATATATATATATATATATATATATATATATATATATATATATATATATATATATATATATATACTGAAATTACACACGTATGTTAAGGCAGTGGAAAAATTATAATAATAAGAGAAAAGCTATCAAAGAGTTTGAACTCATCTCTTAACATCATCCTGGCCGAGATACGCCCACCATTAGGAGGGTGAGCCCCTCCATTCTTATTTCATCACCTTTCTTACCTTACAAACCAGAAACATATTTTTCCATATTTAAAATGAGCTATCATTAAAAAATAAATCACAAGTAATAAAATTAACATAGACAATCAATAAAATCTTATGTACTCGTACTTCTTTTTTGATGAACAAAATATTGATATCGATTAGTGATCATGCTATCCGAATTACCTACCAGTTTTTATGGACCAATTAATCGGACATTGAAAAATTTTGGTGTAAAAAAATGTTATGAAATAACAGCAGTCAACCAATCACGCGCTAATATTTGTAAACTTTATGTAATGCTTTTAAATTTAGCACCCGTTTGACCCGTGATCTACATAATTTAATTATTTTCTGACATTTTTAGGACAAATCATAAATTGCAAAAACTTACATCTCTTTTCTTAACAGTCTCAACAGAAAACCTACTTTCTTCATATTTCAAAATAATTCTTGCGACTTGAATCAGTATCAGAATTGATCCGTATCGTGTATTTGTCAAACTATTAGCAAAGAGTTTTAAACTGGAACAAATATTTTTATAGTTCGTATGTTACCCCTCAACACCGATTTGATGCTGCGGAAATGACGTAAAATGTCACCAAGAGACTACATTGAGTTTGACCTTATTATTCGACCCTTCGAATTAATACCCATTGGATTAGGCAGGTAACTGCAGTTACCGAAGTTTAAGATTCAAGTTCTCATTGCAGAAAACTGATTTCATCTTGAGGAATCCTGCACATGACATTTCAGTTCTGTATCGAATTTCTCTATCTGAGTCAAGGTCACGAGTAATAAAATTTCTAGATATTTGAAACTGTCGACTTGCTCTATAGGTTACCTGGTCAGCTTTAGAGATACAGTGTGACTGTCTACAGTGCAGTTCGTCGTATACATTTTGGCAATACTACTGCACAGTTTTTTTTTCAATTAGACTTTTGATTTTAAGTGGTGAAAATATTTAAAGAAAAATTAGAGGGACCTTATCCGAGGGAGGTAAAAAATCCACCGAAAAGACCCAATATAGAGCTTTTAATATTAACAGCACGTTCGATGTTTCTTCGTATAGTCAAACTTACTATCTCCCTTCACTTATAAACTTAGAACTTAAATATAAATAAATCCTTTCGAAACTTTCAACGCCTAATCCTTCTATTATGTTTCACACAGGAAAAAAAAACAACGCGGATATCGTTTTTTACAACCCAAACCGTGACAATCGAATACCAATGTTTAACAACCATGACCGCTAAATTATTGTTCAAATCCATTTATATTTTTTTAGTATCCTTGTAAAAAAATCGACAACTTTATTATTTATGTATTTAACGGTATTTTAATAAATGTAACTAAATTAAAATATTACTAAATTCTTAAAGTTGAATATTTTCAATCTCGTATATTTTCTTATTATTGTAATGATTTTTTTTTTGCAATAAACCTATCACAAAGTCGTCAAAAATTTCTGTACACAGTGGTGCGCTAGTGCCAATCTTGATGTATAGAAACGAAGTCTGGGCTTTGAAAGGGAAAATAAATGTTGTAGAAATGCGGACCTACGTAAATTATCTGGTATTTATGTTTAAAACAGTAAGAAATTATTGGATAGAGAATAAGTATTTATTTAGAGATAGATGTCTCGTTTTATAATATTGTTTTAATAAATATTTCATAATAAGTCTTATTTGGTATGAAATACCAAAAAAATGTCCAACACACATTTGATATTTTGCTATGTTAATTAAATGTTTCCTTTTACAATATGATTTTTAATTTTATGTACTTTTTTTCATTAGATTTTTTCTTATACATAACGTGGACTCAAGTGCATTTTTAAAGTCAAATAAAAATAAATATAAGAAAATGAAAAAAAAAAACATTAAAAAATATCTAAAATATTTGGAGATTAACTTTGCGGTATTCCATAATTATATTCTTATAAAGTTTATTTTAATTAATTCCACTAATATGACGTTAATTCACGTGGCTCGAGTCGCGATTTAATTTACCGAAGTATTTGTGAGGAAACCCGATTATTAATTATAATAACCTATTTACTCTAAGGGTTGAGAGAACAAGGGAGGTTTATATTGGAAATAAAGGCTCATCCTCGACGATCTCCTTGGCTTAGTTAGTAATACACTGATCTTTCACTCGAGGGGTTTTGGGTCAATTCATGTGGAACCAAGATTATTATAAAAAGGATTCACGTCTGGTTTTCACTTACGTATTAAACTTATTTCTAGTTAGTTGGAAGAAATTGTCACATGGCAATGAGCTCGCAAGGTTGTACTGTATACAACAAAAGTGATATTATAGAATTAAAAAAAATAAAGAGTACTAGTCTGACTAAAGAGTTCGATAATAATACTCGGACGTACTAGATTAATGCAAATGTTGTTACCTTCCCACGTGCGGTAGTATTTGCAAACACATACGATGACGAACAGTGAAATACTTTTCTACTCCAGTGGTTTCAACAAGAAGACTCAATTACTGAAACTGAAGACTGTATTGTCTTTCGGTTATACTCTTCAACATGTCCGCATCATCAATTCAGATATGTTGTTATTGTAGTTACTAAACGGACGTATGAATTAGAAATATTTAAAGTGGAGATGTGTTATTGAATGTATGAATGTTAATAGTGATTTAATTTAGTTTTAATAACTAGACGTCCTCCGTTACCTAGTTGGTAAGACACCTGTCTTTCAGCTTGGAAGTAATGGGTTCAATTTCTGCTGGTACCAGATTAAAAAAATATATTTGTCTGATTTCACTCAAGGCATCTTCAATATCTTTCTAATTTGTTGGAAGAGATTGTTACGTAGCAATAATCCTGACAGGTTGTAATATTTACAACGAAAATTTAATACAGTTAATCGCAATTTGTATTTCTTAACTTATATTTTTTTACTTCTTTAAAGCGTTTTATAATCCTCTTTTACCGGTAAGTAGGAAAAATCGGTGACAGAATGCAAATCTTTATGGCATGTGTGTTACTCTGTGATTCAGTGTATTATGTTAATTTTCTTGCTAATAAAACACATAAACTTTAAGGAAATTCAGTTAGTTAACGTTACTTTCCGGAAAAGGACACGCTTGGCACTAGAACCAGGACACGACTGCGCCTCGCTTTTCTATTGTGATGCAACCGTAGCGGCCCGATTGCCGGACACAATGCACTTACACTTATTATAGCCATACACTTAGCAAACTGTCATTAGATCAATTGAAAAATATATTAAGAATAGAAGAAAAAATAATGAAAAACTCGTATAAAACTATTGTGTTAGAAAATCTTTGGCTGTGCTATATAAAATCTTCGACTGTAATTTGGTTAATAAACAGAAAAGTTTAAATTTACAAAGAATACTCATGGAATAGAATCTGGAAAAGATACGGAAAAACAAAAATGATGCTCAGAACAAATTAATTAACATTCCACAGAACCATTGCAGGCAAAACAGATATATCATACACTCGTGTGAGTATAGTGAGAAACTGAGAAACTCCCGTATTAAAGAAATATGTGAAATAGAAGATTATGTAAAGTTGGGTAGAAACTGCAGAATACTGGAGAGTTACCTATGTGACATGGAATAGGAAGACTTCTAAAGGGATGGTAAGATAATTGGCCAATAGTTCAAGACATGGAGTCCTAATAATAACCGACCACAAGTCCAACTTAAGAAAAAGAAGAATAATAGTAGATACGTAATCTGTTACCGCTGTAAATATTATTTATTATTGAATTAATTTTTGACAGTAACAATGTCTTCAGCTACGTCCTTTCCTCCCTCTGTGTTCTCGTCATTTTGTGCTGAAACGTGTCACCGAAACGACGGCGATGAACTGGCAGGGCTCGAACATTCAATTCCAAACTGAAAATAAGAAACTCGTCACTCTTCAATTATATAAATGGAGCAGAATAAATATAAACTATCAGATAAAAAGGAAAATTTTAGCGACATTTTTTTTATCAAAGCCTTCATTATTATATTTGATTTGAGCTATTGGATGTTTGATCGACCTGGATTGGGCATTGAAGTTTTTTCATACGAACGAAAAAAACTATGACAAGCTAAACAAGTTTGTAAAAGACAATAAGAACAGATTGATCAGTATGTGGTCACTTTAACAATGCATCAGGAAGTATGCGGTCACTCTTTATATCACAGTGACATTTTATTTCTAAATGTCTCTGATTCAGGAGTAAGAAAACTGTTGGGTCATACGAGCTGTTTGGAAAAAAATATATTGTATCAAGTAACATTTCTAGGAAGAAAAATCTTAAACCTATATTATTTATATAATAGTTAAGGCATTAACATTGTGAAGGTTTAAAGACATTGTAAGAAAGTTTTTTATATTTAAGACATTAACATTGTGGAGGTTTAAAGACATTGTAATTTGTTTTATCAAACACTGTTTATTCCACTTTATATAACGGTATAACCCTACCGGTTTCAAGATTTTCACCTCATCATCAGGGAGCACAAACAAGACTTGTTTACAAATTACAAATCTTAAACCTATTTTCATTCAAAGTTTCATCATTTTAGAATATAACTGAACATATATGTTTAAATATATTTTTTTCTTTCTAATACGAACATGCTTGTGCTATAAATAATAATAATAATAATAAAAGGACAGCCTTTTTTAAGAGCAGACTCCTCAAAGACATTCCAGCTCGGGATTCGACAAGTATTGACAGATTGAAAATATTACAAAAAAAAAGGTCGAATGCAAAGGTAGGAAGATGGTAACAGAGACCATTAAATTAGGTACTTCCATCATCAGCATATGTTAAGAAAAACATATTGTATTTGGTAAAAACACCGCAGAAAAATTACTAAGAAAAGACAAACTACAAAGAAACCTTTTGGAATGTGATGGAGCGTGGTGTATGTGTGCAGTGCTTATACGAGTATATAATCTTTGAAAAGACCCATACGAACATATAATTATAAATTCTGAAAAGACCCGTACATGTATACAATCATTAATTTCGAAAAGACCCCTCAAAAGGTTTAAACCCTTTCTTGAGAAAGTGTTTAAAAAGACCTTTCTTTATTTTTCTTACACTTAGTAAATCTTCAAATTTAGCGAATCACCACAATAGTTCTGAAACTCCATAAACGTATTTTATTTCAAATTGTCTCAGCTTGTAATGTGGCTGCACTGTTCCTTTATTAACTTAAGAGTTTATTTCGGTTGCTACCAACAATTACTTTTTTCTTGACCCTTTATAAACATTTGACCCTTTATAAACCACTAGCTAATATAGTAATGTTACAAGTGATTTCCTCAAAATATAGTATTGTGTGCATTATGTGTTTATATTTGCTTTTTAACTATAAATATGGAATTATATTATGAGAGATGAATACGAACTAAAGACTGACATGTTGTCTACGTTTGTAAGAGCAGTCTGGAATAGTTCAGACATGTAGAATGAAAAAAGACTAACAAAATAAATATACAGTGCAAACGTGAGTGGAAGGTGTGGTAGAGGAAGATCAATGAAAGCATGGTTGGATCAAGTGAATTATATTTTGAAAAAAGGAAAATTTAGAGAAACCGTCGGAATTGTATGGATATAGAAGAGGTAAAATATAAGTGTCGAAAGACTGCCTTCTAGAACTTATAATCACTCTAACTTTAAAAGTTAGAAATTCCGAACAGTATCTCATCCAACCCCGTGAGAAGACGTTGAAATAGGTCAACACATTGAAATATCAGGGAGAAAAGTTTCTGTGCGATGGAAAAATTGATAAAATAATTGGTGGAGAAGTGAGATATTATAGTTTGGAAAATCTAGGATGAGTCGTATGACAGCTCACAAATTTGCCCAAATACAACCTTGTAACGATGTTAAGTAATTTTAATTATTTTATCAACTTTAATATAAGCCTCGATTCTAATAAATAGCAAGTTATTTAGGTAAATACATTACATAAAACTAACAATAATGACAAATTAATACATCTTGTCACAAATTAGCAAAAATGTGGCAGTTTGTTAAAATCAAATAATATTTGGTGACGTTTGTCAAAAGTCACTACGTTAGTCTGCATTGGCTAGGGATGGGGTATTCGATAATTGGATTTTCGAAAATCGATTTTAATCAAATGTTCGTAATTAGTATTAATTCATAGTGGATCTTGGTATATTTAAAGATAAATACAAATCATACAGTACATTAGAAAGTCAGTATAATGAAAATTAGGAATTAAAATGTCAGTTTAGAGAAAAACAATTGTTCGATTTATAAAAAAACTATTCGATTTATAAAAAAAACGATTTTACCCCATCCCTTTGCGACATGACGTTTTAAACGTCACACGGTTCATCCTAGACTTTCTGAAGTATAGAATTATAATACTATAAATATCAGTAATAAGAAACAAATACCCGATAGATAAACACGTCTCGTATTAAATGTTTGTTTAAATTTTTTTTATCCAGTACTGAATTTCGTTTTAATTATAAATTATATTAAGAAAAAAAATTGTATTGGGGTTACTTTATATCCTATTTTTTAAAACCCTGTTTCATTTTTAAAGTTCAAATGCTAATATAGATTAAGATGCACGCGTTCGACCGTTTGTCGACCCCTGATATAAATGATATATGTTAACTGCAGTCATGTCCGCTCTGCAACTGGTCCGCGATAAACGCATAAATCTAGATATTGTCGTTATATGAGATAGATTAATGAATTATCGGGTCAATAAAATCTTTAACTAGAAGGGAAAATTGCATTGTTAAAATGTCGGTATTGTGAAGTGAGTTCATTAACCCAGTTTGCAAATATCAAACAATAAAAAAAACTGGTTTATATTTTAAAGCAAATAATAAGGTGAAATAGAATATAAAAGCATTGGTAATCACAGTGAACATGTGATTGATAGTTAGGGTTATAACACTTGACTTATATGCAGAAGATCACCAGTTCGAAACTCGCACTGAACTACAATACTATACCTACCGTATTAGCCCGAATATAACGTGGCCTCGAATATAACACGACCTATATATGATATTTCGAGCAGGAATGAATTCATTAATCATTCAATCATTTAAATAAACCGACAAAAATAAATTTTGTGAATTGGGTCTCTATCGACATACCATCGTACCTTGTCCGATTTTAGGTAGGCAGAGAGGAAAGATTTCCACACATTTCTATCCTTGTACACAGCTATAGCTTTACCCACATCCATACATGTTCTCCTATTTCTCGTACTTCTTACATCTGTTGAAAATTTCTTCGTATAATTAATAGCCCGAATATAACGAGACCTCGAATATAACGTGACCTATATATTTGAGCAGGAATGAAAGGAATATTTTAAATATAAAACAAAAATTAATAAGGTAAATTGTATTATAAAAAATATGATTTTTTTATTCAGGCATGTTTGAATGATCATCAGTGTCGCTTGAATGATTACTACTCGATGTATCATTTATGGCATCTTCCTCTTCCCATAAAATGTCATCCTCACTCCCATCCAGATTGTTGGAAATGCAACATTTCTTAAAACCTTTTTCAATAGATGTGTCACTAATCTTCTGCCAGGCGGTCATGATCCATTGTAACTGTAATTTATGGTTTCTTTATTTTCCCTGTAGGGGTCAGAGGATGATTTCCAGCTAAGATCCAATTGCTGTACTCCTTTCGTAAATTGTCTTTGAATTGTTTATTGACATATACATCTAAAACTTACAACTGTGAAGTCATTCCTCCTTGAATTATCGCCATATCAGTATTCACCATTCATTTTCTATCTCGTCGATCTCACCAACGCAATCAAAACACGCATAAATTGTGCGTGCGATAGGCGAAAAGGCTTGGCTGTCTGCTCTGCGCTCATTGGACACGGCCTAAACCCCGAATATAACGCGAATGTTATTTTTGGTAAAATATGGTATTTTGAGTAAAAAATATCGCGTTATATTCTGGCTAATACGGTACTTCCTTTTTATCACTATAAAAACGATTTGTAGTTCAAATACCTTACTCCAGACTTCCGAGAAATATCTTCTTCCATGGTGAGCTGACGGAAGATGGAAGAAAGTACTATGGGCTCCACAAGAGATATAAGGACGTACTGCATGTTCAGTACAATTGAAACAAATAGAAGTTGAACGAGCCAAATCTTGTAGAACTATTGATAGTTATCAGACCAAAGGAGAAAAGAGATTGAAACTCCTTGCCTTTTACGCAATAGGATATGCCAATCACAAAAATTGGCTCACGTTGTCGTTACCCACAGTAAAATGGAATAAACAGGTTGTCCGGAAAGTATTTTTGCACTTTAGATGAACATCAAACGTAAAATGCATAAAATGTTCATGAATTGTGGTTTTCTATACATTCAGTATCTCAGCAATCTCTCATGTCGTAGAACGCTGATTATTTACGATCGAAGTCTTAATTTGTTCGTCATATGTGATAATCAGCCTTCCTTAAGGGACACCATCTTCGAGTGTTGTACCACCATTGCGGATTTTCTTTAAACCACATTAACATACACGATTGCTAACTGCATCGTAACCATACACTGTACATATCTTTTTTTTAGTTTTTTGTCGTCTTTTTTTCTTTGTAATAGTAAAAAATCAAATAACGCCAAAAAAACGATCACTTCATTTGAATAAACAACGAGGTGCATGGCTGCGTGGTAACGCACTGGACTTCCGTGCGCAAAGTCGTCGGTTCTAACCCCGCGCTGTGCTACTCCCCACGAACGACACAGGCACTTTTCCACCTAGTGTTCGAAGGTATAAGGATATGTTGTTTATAGTTAAGGCATTAACGTTCTGGAGGTTTAAAGACATTGTAATTTATTTTTATCAAACACTGTTTATTCCACTTTTTTGTGACGGTATAACCCTACCGGTTTCAAGGCTTTCACCTCATCTTCAGGGGAGCTGCTCCCCTGAAGATGAGGTGAAAGCCTTGAAACCGGTAGGGTTATACCGTCACAAAAAGTGGAATAAACAGTGTTTGATAAAAATAAATTACAAGGTATAAGGATACTTATGACTTCAGTCATATCTATTCTTTAAAAAAATAGCCGAAAAAATGCGCTTAACTATCATCTGTCATAAAAATACACATTCAGCACGTTTGGAATGAAGTTATCACAAAATGTCGTCCTAACGACATCTTTCTGAAAACTATCCTTCTACTTTCCGGATAATATACAATTTAATGGCATAGATTTGTAAGTCGTTACTCCCAATCAAGTGGAATTAGATTTCTCGCATTAGCAACTAAAGTTACAATACGTATTCCTCACTTCCGACAGTTCGAGTACAGAGCTCGTGGAATAATCCAAATTTATGTTATTACCTGCTCCTATACTTTATGTGATTGGGACACAGCATTATGCAGGGCTTTTCTAGTTATAGTGCCACCCAGGTACGAAAATGTATTTAATGAAACCATTTGTGGCTAACAGCGTATGGAAATCATATCATCGTCACGCCATTCATATTGGAATATACGAAGAGCTCAGATATTTTAGTTCATTTAATAATGTCTGCCTCGTTCAAGCTGTCTTACATATTTTTCAATGTGTAAATCAGTCCTCTACACAGTTTTTTTAATGATTTTATTTTATTTTCAAAACGAAATAAACTATACAAAACACTCTCATGTTGAACGGCAACTAGGTTTCACAAAACAAAACTAAATAAAGACACATAAATAAAACAATCACAAGAATAAAAATCACGACTAAACAGGAGACAAATTATTATTTCAGAACGTAGTAAATTCAGTCATTAATAAAAAAAAAACTTGAACTATAAAATCTATTTTTATTGTCAGTAAATAAATTTGAGAAAAAATATTTATTTAGATTTCAATTTTATGTATATTAGCCATCTATCTCTCTAGAGTCATGCATTGTCTTTTCTGAGACAGCTTACTCATACTCTCAAAATTCATTCATAAATAATCTAACAAATCCAAACTATAGCCGCTTGTGATAAATTGACACTATTTTATTAAGGCACCCAAAATCTAGGCATATTGACAACAAAATGTCAATTATGAACAATTGACATTTTTTTGACAATGTGTTTTTTATATAAAAAAAAAACAAAAAAAGATATCCGTTAATACAATGCTTAATTTTGAAATAATTTTAGAAGCATTTTTTTATTTTATGCCATAAAATATAATAAAGGTTCTTGGTCGAACGGTTAGGTATAATATTAAAGTTAGATTTTTGTATATACTCGTCGAGTAACTTTTTCCTTCGTAGTACAATATTTTTGAGGCTTAAAAATAACATACATATGATTGATCGGATAAATTATTTTAAACAATTTCTGTTGAAAAAACTAAAGCAAAATTAGAAATGCAGACATGTTAGATTAAGTGTTTGTTACTTTGACGCACCATTTTTGTTTTATTTGAGATGATTGATTTCGTATTCAGTCGCCCTAGAATTGCATACCTGCGAGCACGACACATATGGCACATGTGTAAAGTACGGCCCTGACGCTTTTGCCGCGGGATTCGGAGCAAATTAACGATATCATTTTCAAAATATCGTTACAGAGGAAATGAACGTAAATCAAAAGGTTTCATTACGAACTGTCACGTTTCTTCGTGTTATTGTCTAATGCCCGTTGCCTCATTGTCCAATACTGGGCAACGACACGATACAAATGTTCAATTTGTACTAAGTTATGTATTCCGTTCAAGTATTTGAAAAAAACGATTGATAAAATCGTTTCTTGAAACGTTTTTCGAGAAATTGCGAATCTTTTTTTCTTTTTTTAATGTAATTCAAAACGAAGTTGAATTTCTTGATTAATTTAATTGCGCCATTATTTATAGCAGAAATGTTAATTTTATTGCTAATATAATATTTATTTATTGATACGCATGGTACCTTTCATTCCACCCGAATTGATGATTAAGATATATTTATTGATACGTATGGTACCTTTCATTCAATCCGAATTGGTGATTAAGAGATATTTATTGATACGTATGGTACCTTTCATTCAATCCGAATTAGTGATTAAAATATATTTATTTATACGTATGGTACCGTCCATTCAATCCGAATTGATGATTAAGAGATATTTATTGATACGTATGGTACCTTTCATTCAATCCGAATTGATAATTAAGAGATATTTATTGATACGTATGGTACCTTTTATTCAATCCGAATTAGTGATTAAGAGATATTAAAGAGTATGGCAGGAAACAATATTATCTTCAGCCCATTTTCCTATTCTTCATACTTCTCTCTGTACCTTCGTTCAAAACCTGGTATTTTTGATCCAGCTATGTTTTCATCGGTCTACCTCTTCTGCGTACACCTCACGCTTCTGAATCGCACACTCACTTAGTCATTCTTACGTCATTAATTTTCTCCAAGTGTCCGAATTATCTTAAAGATTATTTCTGCATATTACTTAAAACATCAATTTTATTCATGCACTATAATTTCTGATGTATTTATTCTGTATTTTTTTCATACATTCACTCGACAATATTTTTAGTACACAAATCTCCACACCATTAATCTTACATTTATCCTTCTTTTGCCACCTCTAAATTTTACTTCCATACGTCAAGGTGGCCAACAACACACTATTTTGTATTGTAATTTTTACTACTTTTGATAAAGTGGAGTTAACTTCCTCCCTGGTTTTGTTTCCTATCGCTTTACGCCCTTCTCAAAAAAAAAAATTGTTTCTATTATAACGTTAACGACGTAATATAGAAGTATTACTCTGTTAAATAAATTCTGACAATGTCCTACTCAACGTTAAGTTGAAATAATCTAATCTGATATGATGTCCATATTACCCATTAAGGAACAACTCTGGCAATCCTTTTATATTGTATAACTGGAATTCCTTACTTAACTAACATAGCGTTAATGAATTGAACTAATAAACTGACTTTACTTATATTGTTTATAGTTAAGGCATTAACGTTGTGGAGGTTTAAAGACATTGTTATTTATTTTTATCAAACACTGTTTATTCCACTTTTTTGTGACGGTATAACCCTACCGGTTTCAAAGCTTTCACTTCATCTTCAGGTGAGCACAAACAAGACTAAATGCTGTTCGAACTGGTACCGATATACACGCTTCAACGGTTGGGGGCTGAGGGATGAGGGAGGCATGGGACAATTTCGGCCAAGAGCGGAGAGATTTTTGGGAAATAACTGTTCAACAGATGTTCGGATCGGTGTACTAACTTAAAAATTTCTAGGGCCCCTAATCTGTCCAATTTATTTCCGTTACTACTGATATGTAAGAATTTGGTATCATCGATAGAAAAACCGATCCGAACATCTGTTGAACAGTTATTTCCCAAAAATCTCTCCGCTCTTGGCCGAAATAGTCCCATGCCTCCCTCATCCCTCAGCCCCCAACCGTTGAAGCGTGTATATCGGTACCAGTTTGAACAGCATTTAGTCTTGTTTGCGCTCCCCTGAAGATGAGGTGAAAGCCTTGAAACTGGTAGGGTTATACCGTCACAAAAAAGTGGAATAAACAGTGTTTGATAAAAAAAAAATTTCAATGACTACTTAATTTTGATAATATCAATTCACACATATCTTACGAGTATACATATATGTAATACGTTAAAAGGAAAACGTGAAATATATGGCAACACCTGTGGCCTAGTTTTTAAATACGTGTTTACCACCCAGAGATGTTGTGTTTGATTTCCAATGGTACTTGGAAAAAAGCTGCAAGAGCTAAAGTTCAATCGATGGATTATTAATACCTCTCAGCCTAGGGTAGTATAATTGTGATAATGTTAAGGCATGAATAACGGGGTTGAAGAAATCCATTTCTCCACACCCTTTTCAATGTCCGCATCGCTACTTCTAATGTGTTGAGGAGCACCATGCGAAAGAATGAATTGTGTAATAATTAAAATTATTAAAATATTCTTATATTAGGTGTTAACATAATTTGTGTCCGTTTTTTTCCAAATTTAAAAATGAGCACCAAAAGTAAAACAACATGGTAAAGGTTATACGTCATTCGAAAGAAGATTTTCTGCTCTACAAGATATTGTGTTTGTTTTTACGTTACATATATTATTTTATTTTATTACAAGCCTTCAAAATGGAATGTCAAGTAGATTAAAGTGAGCATTTTCGACACCTCCTTCTGTTCGCGTTCAATCGAGGGAATAAAGCTGCCAAAGCTGCTCGCGATATTTGCGAAGTGTACGGTGAAGATGCTATGAATAAAATGACAGCTCGTCGATGGTTTTTCATTCAATTATCACGTCGAATTGCGGACATGGTTAGACGAATTCCTCGAGTCAAGACCGGATGGTTTTTATCGCGCAGGCATTTAAAAACTTGTAGAACGTTGGCAAGAAGTTGTAAATAATGAAGGAGAATACATTATTGACTAATTTGTTGTAAAATAATGGAGGTGAATACATTATTGACTAATTTGTTGTATTTTATTTTGTTGTGTCCTCTTCATTTGAAAAAAAAACGGACACAACTTATGTTAACACCCAATACAATTCAGAAAGTTTTTTTCTGTTTTTTACAATGCTTTCGTTCTATACAGTATAAACTTGTAGATTTATTGCTATTTGGCAATCTCTTACAACCGAACAGAATGATATCAAACAGGCCTGAGGTGAAAACCAAACTGATACCCTTATTAAAAAAATAGTACTAATGTAAATCATGCCTGAAACATCTGGGTCGGAAGACAAGTATCTAACCAATGAAGCCACGTCTTTCGTCCAAATTTAGGGGTTTCTGGTTCAATTCCCGCTGCTACTCATTTTTTTAACGAGTTGTAGTCTAGTTTTGACTTAAATCCTCTTTAACATTTTTCTGGTCGGTTAGAAGATATTACCATATTATAAAACGAAAATACGCCGATCTCTCATGTTCGAGTATGGTTATCAGCATGTATTGGTTTATTGTATGTAAGCTGTTGCACTTCAACAACTATTCAAGCAAGCAAGCACAATCCAAAAATGTATAACTTAGGCAAAAATGCAAATTTCAATATGTAATTAAATAACTTCGAGACATTTTTAAAAGCCCTTGCTGTCAATAACTTGTCTAATGCTGATGTTTTTGATTTCTAGGAACTTAATGAAACCCGGCTCTTCAGTGCCGTGGACAAAGGTGCTGTTTGACGCCACCGACGACCTGAGACTGGACGGAGAGGCCATGCGGGAGTACTTCCGCCCGCTGGAAGAGTGGCTGAGGAACGAGAACCTCAGAACCGGGGAGTATGTGGGATGGACTTATGACGGAGATTATTGCAAATTCAGGTACTTCGTTTTATGTTCAATTCTTCTTTTTTAGTGCAGTCTTCTATTAAATGTAAGCGATCGTCTGAACAATTTTCTCTTTGGAAAATTTATTTGTCGGAAAAAAACAACGACCACGTTAATATACATATATAATATATAAATTACACATACATGTTTAGTAATCAAAAACAAAAAAATATGTATAAGACATGCTATCACAGGGTCTGGGCTCACCTCAAATCATCCTTCCAGCAGGAATACAACCCCACCAAAAGGAGGACGAGACCAGCTGCAACGTCAACAGATAGATGTTTTCTAGTTTACACCATTTTTGCTATAATGCACAATACTAAAATAAATCTGCATTTGATACATTTATAAACTCAATTAATATTGTATATACAAATATTTTTTTAAATATAAACGTACACATAAATATAAACCCTCAAATTCGCTGCTGGCGTTAAGAGAGTAAAGCAAATAAGTTTCCAAATTTTGAGAAAATAATAAAATCACAAATTTTTAAGAAGGCTACATTTCAGAGTAATCCCCAAGGTGAAGGTGAAAATAATACTGGTTTAATGAACACCTTGATAAGAAGTTGTGGAGGCGTTTAACCTTAATCCGAAAAGTCGTTTAGGAATAATTTCAAAAAATATAATGTTTCATTAAAATATATTGACTCTCAAATAAAATATATTTAAAAAAATGTAAAATCTTCGTGTCTGAAATCAAATATTTAAAAAAATTCTAAACTTCAATAGATACGTGTATGAGAAAACGTCTCCTTATTGAAACGTCACTGTGTAATCATCCAAACTCAATTGATATTATCATTTGATAACTCTACCCTCAGTAATATGTCAACTAGAGTCGATAAAAGACATGTCGTTTCGTTATATTTTGAAATGTTTCTTTCAAAATAAGAAGATGTGTTGATAACATTATTCTACATTTAGAAGCTTTCCATGGAGAAGATTTTGATAACTACTTACTCTATAAAATTTAATTTATTTAGATGGTTTTCCTAAAATAAATAAAGATTATTTCAAATTTTAACTGAAAAGTATTAAAAAAAATAGGTAGGTAGTAATAACTTGGAAAATTTGTATCAACAAACCGGTTGGTATTTTTTTGGTTGACAGCACTAGACTTATGGTTTCGGTTTTCATAGTAGTAAAAAAGAGTGACAATCTGTCTTTTAACATATTATATATTATGTTGGATGAAAGCGATGTTTTTAAAGCAACATTTCCTCCAGGATATAAACAACTGAAACGTATAATTATAAAAAACAGTTTTAATTACAGTCGACTAATGTGACTTTCTTGTAAATAAATATTAATAGTACAGGGTGGCGCAGAGGAAACGTATGTTTTTTGAATGGCTAGTATTTTGCAAAGAGAGGAAACGCATTTTTTAATTTAAGCATCATTGTTTATTTTCAAGATAATTTTTTTATTAATACACGTAAATGAAGTATTAATATTGCATCTTTAAATTAATTGTGAAAAATAATGTCAGGCAAGTGTTGTCCTTCTTCTATAATTGGTTTTCGTGTTAATATAACATACAAATATTCTAATTTTTTGGTCAATTATTAGCTATTTAAAAAAGGATTTAAAAAACTTGTGGAAAATTAAGCACCCAGTATTTCGTGACATAATTACATTGAAAACTTAACCCATATTAAAAGACATTACTTAAACTTCGAGATGTAGATTAGTGTTGATGGAAAGAGAATTGTGTTGCATTTTTGTAAATCCAAGCTCCATAATCCAACAGTCAGAGCAATAATAATTGATACAGATCTGCAAGAGTACAAACATCACGACTGGATTGTTCAAACACAGCAGCGAATCAACTGAAAAGCCTTGTTCAGGAACACGAGCCTTGCAAATCCAAAGGTCTCGGGTTAAATTCACGTACACACTCGTAAGCAGTACAAAACCTTATGTGCATATGTCTCTAGCTCGAAAGCTTAACAATTTTTAATAATAATAAAAGGACAATTAAGCGTCAGGAGGACTGATTTAGAGAAATAAGTCAATAAATCGAACCTCCACTAATTTTCAAGTAAATAGTACATCTAAGAATAATAAACCAACCTCAAGAGTCAACACGTGTATAGACGAGAATACCTGTCCACGTATTGAGAGTGCAAGTACTATGTTAACTCTTAAACAGGACTCGGATTTTTTTTAGCATCGTTGGAACTCGAAACCTAAACCGCCGGGTGGAAGACAGGCATCTTATCAACTAGACTATGGAGGTCGTCATATAATGCCATTTATTTCTTTCTAAACTCCAGTATGTTTTCAATACTGGTGCTAGATTGATATATGGTAGTCTTAAATATCGCCGCTACTGAAAATTCTACACTGGCAAGTCGCCAACAGATTAATTTTAAACTTTGTTTGTATTTAAATCATTAAATGGAATTTTTCCATTGTTTCTTTCGAGTCTATGTCTGTGGGATAATTTTTCAGAGAGAAGTAGTCTTTTGAGGTCGATTTCTTTTTCATTCAATAAATTGGTTGTTTCAAATTAATTCAATATTTGGGTTGGGTATTATGATAGAGCTTTTTACGTTGCCGGTTCTGTGGTGTAGAATAGTATACTTCTTAGTATAAGAGATAATTTTTGAAACATTTTTTGTGAGAAGTTTAAAAAAAAATTTATCACTAAAAAATATATGTAACGCTGACATGAAAATTAATATTAAATTCACGAAAATCCCAAACCGTAAAGTAAGAGGGAATTTAGAGTAACAACACGGATTAGGAGCTTGCTGATAGTACTTGCTCGCTTCTTGAACTATAATAGATTGCAATCTTCAACAAGTCGTGAACCTTCGCGAGGTTCATAAATATCGAGTCCTCTAGTTCTGTCAAAATGCAATAACACAATGCCAATTCAACCGGGTAGTTAAGAAAATAACTCAATTATTTTATTTGTCAAATTAAACTATGTCTATAGAGTTCAAATATAACACTCCACAACCGCTGGAGAAGAATATTAAATCGCACCTTTCATGGTTGACTTACAATTCAAAATCACATGGTTTATATGCATATATATGAATGTGTCGAAATGTTTAAAAATTTGCATGTAGATGTGTAGGAAACGAAAACTACGTACAGTAATGCCTCGATATAATGAACTAATTCGGACGAAGAGGTGTCCGTTTTATAATAAGTAGGTTTTTCGAATTCGTATGTTAAAACATTGACTAATTACTTAGTTTACCTGTTTTTACTCATGTAGATACGTTTGTGTAATTAAAATTAAGTAAGTATGAAAAGTTTTCTATTTGTATATATTATTGCTTATGTGTTCACCGTAGTTTTAGACTAAGAAAAAAGGATACGAAATTGAAATAAAAAAAACATATATTTTTTTCGAAAATACGCTTTAATTACATTTAACTAAACAAATAAACAATGTTCTTAAAAACAAAACAAAATTTAAATTTTATAAAAACACAAAAATTGTTTCTGTTTATTCATCTTCGGATGATGGTATCTCCAGACACTCCCGTTATGGCGTGACGTTAATGTTTGATGTCAAGGCGCTTGCTTCATGTAATCCTGCTTTGAAAAAACTATCAAGTCTTATTTGAACTTTTGAAGTTGCTGTTTTTTATAATTAATTCCCTAAAATTATGAAAATGGGTGTAATAAAGTCTAATTTAGTTATCTGGTGAAATGTCAATAATTGTTATTAGATCGTCAAGATGCGATCTTATCACATTGTTTTTAGGAGTTTTGTTTCTTTTTCCTCTTTATCTTCACTCTCATCCTCAACTTCCAAGGTTATAACTTCATCTGCTATGCCCTTTTAAGTCATTATATAATACTCAGGATCACCTTCATCTACTACTAACTACTGTAAAACATTTTCCTTGTCTGTGATACGAGACACGAGCACTCCTGACTCCAACGCATATATGACTTCTGATTTTTTATTTAGCGTTAGATTAACTATTTTACGTTTGTATATATTTTAAGTGGCACTGATTACAACGATGTGCTATATTTAACGACAAAATATTATGTGTTATATGTAACGATAAAATATTAATTGCACATTTTAAAACGAAACGTCGGAACATCAGACAGCACGCGTTTAAACTAAGTACGTTCCTTATATCAAACCTGCTGCAGAAAGCCACACAGGTATACCTGCTGCAGAAAGCCACGCGACAACATAACTAAACACCACGCGCGATGTTGTGTGATCACGTACTAATCATGCGCCGAACATTATTAACAAGCGTTTAAATTAACAGGGTGTTCATTTTCACATATGCCATATGGACCGGAAATTGTGTCCGTTAAATCCGAAGTCCGGTAAATCGAGGTCCGAAAAATCGAGAATTTACTGTACTTAGATAAAAAAAAGTTTGGAGATCTCTCAGTTTATCCCGTAAAATACACAGCGTTATGATATTTATGTATATATTATCTATGTCCATTAACGTTAATATTCGATTTAACTCCACCAAGATCTTTATTCTGCGGTGTGAAAATGTCATTAAGGTTTCAGAATATGTATAATTAAGTTTATAAAAAAACTACCAGTCACAGTCTTGCACTAAAGGTTTGATGTACTTCCTGATATTGTGACAAATGAGGAACCGATGCAAGGACTAAAATGCAGTTTTGTATCGAATGCATTTTTCAGCAATTTTTTTGCAGTAAAAGTTTTTGTTTTTCTGATAATTATAGTACCTCTTTTCTCAATTAACTTTTTGCTATTTCTCCACTTGACTGACTTATTATCTTAAGGAACCGATTTTACAATTATTTTCAGAACCTTTACGGAAATATTTTTCTTTATTAGTAAATTAAAAGAAAACTCAAATAATTTAAATAAATAAAAATAACTTCTACAATCAATAAGAAAATCGATCATTTTTCCGACACAATTTTTCATTCCATTAGTCCATTGAGAGATTGACCTCCAATTTAAATAATATCTGATAATCAAGCAATTTCCGGTATTTGCAAAACTGATAAAAAATCGAATTCATGAAAAACTTAAAAAGAGAAACATGAGTATAAATAGTGAGATAAAAAGAGAAACATGAGTATAAAAAGGGAGATAAAAAGAGAAACATGAGTATGAATAGTGAGATAAAAAGAGAAACATGAGTATGAAAAGGGAGATAAAAAGAGAAACATGAGTATGAAAAGGGAGATAAAAAGAGAAACATGAGTATGAATAGTGAGATTAAAAGAGAAACATGAGTATGAAAAGTGAGATAAAAAGAGAAACATGAGCATGAAAAGGGAGATAAAAAGAGAAACATAAGTATGAATAGTGAGATAAAAAGAGGAGCATGAGAATGAATAGTGAGATAAAAAGAGAAACATGAGTATGAATAGTGAGATAAAAAGAGAAACATAAGTATGAATAGTGAGATAAAAAGAGGAGCATGAGAATGAATAGTGAGATAAAAAGAGAAACATGAGTATGAATAGTGAGATAAAAAGAGAAACATGAGTATGAATAGTGAGATAAAAAGAGAAACATGAGTATGAATAGTGAGATAAAAAGAGAAACATGAGTATGAAAAGTAAGATACAAAAAGAGACAAGATTTTCTACTTTTCCTTATTTCAGAATATCACTCATTTGATCCAACCATACTTTCCTTTGTCTTCCTCTCGCACGCCTTCCACTCATATTAGCACTATAAATCTGTTTTTTTAGTCTTTCTTCATTCATTCCTTCTACATGCCTAAACCATCTCAACGTACTTTTCTTCATCTTACTTAACACATCAGCCTTAAGTTCACATTCCTCCCTTATCTCGTCATTCCATATGCTGTCATACATTGTCACTCCATATATTTTTCTCAATGTGCGCATCAGCATTTATTCGGCTCATTTCAGTCTTTTCCCACGTCCACGTTTCACTCCCATATATAAAATATGGTACTAAACTATACTGTTATGGACTATCATCTTAGCAGATTTTGATACTGTCCGGTTCGAGTACATATATTATGTTTTAGTACTTAATCAACTTTATTTCTTACCCATCACGCCATTCTATTCCTCTTAACTCTTCCATCATCTATGAAAATACGAGTACTACACAAATAGCAGAATTCCTTAACTTGTCGTTGAACTATTAAAATCAATCAAATTAAGGAACATACTATTAAAATCAACCAAATTAAGGAACATACTATTAAAATCAACGAAATTAAGGAACATACTATTAAAATCAATCAAATTAAGGAACATACTATTAAAATCAACCAAATTAAGGAACATACTATTAAAATCAATCAAATTAAGGAACATACTATTAAAATCAATCAAATTAAGAAACATACTATTAAAATCAATCAAATTAAGGAACATACTATTAAAATCAATCAAATTAAGAAACATACTATTAAAATCAAACAAATTAAGGAACATACTATTGAAATCAATCAAATTAAGAAACATACTATTAAAATCAATCAAATTAAGGAACATACTATTAAAATCAATCAAATCAAGGAACATACTATTAAAATCAATCAAATTAAGGAACAACATATACATATAATATATATAGTTGATAAAACACAGAGAGACTTCAATTTATATATACTCAGTTATACACTTTTTAAATTGAACACATTATTTCAAATTTCACAACTAACTCATTTGATCAAATAAATATCATACTTATAAAAAAAAACAATAAGAACGAGAGTCTTTTTATGTTGACGACATCCAATAGAGCTTGTTTGTGGTGTATGGCCATATTCATTCTTATAATACTTGTATATATCATAGTATAAATAGGCCAAAACCCGTACGGCGGTTGTCGCCAAAGAAAGAATACGAGAATTGAATTTTGAATACAAGAGAGCGAGAGAGGAATACTTGGATTATCTCCGAAAATTATTCGAAATTTGAATCTCGGTGGGTCCGTGATACTGAACGAATTTTAAATACCGAGCTAACAATTTTTGAACCGGTGTAAAATGGGACGTTGTATAAATGATATATTTATATAAACAAATTTTACATTTATGAATATATACTTTCATAAATGTAGAATTTGTTTTAATTCCGTCAATATTTCACGGGTTGCAACTAGTCATAGTATAAATAGGCCAAAACCCGTACGGCGGTTGTCGTCAAAGAAAGAATACGAGAATTGAATTTTGAATACAAGAGAGCGAGAGAGGAATACTTGGATTATCTCCGAAAATTATTCGAAATTTGAATCTCGGTGGGTCCGTGATACTGAACGAATTTTAAATACCGAGCTAACAATTTTTGAAGCGGTGTAAAAGGGGACGATGTATAATTTATATATATAAACAAATTTTACATTTATGAATATATATTTTCATAAATGTAGAATTTGTTTTACTTCCGTCAATATTTCACGGGTTGCAACTAGTCATAGTATAAATAGGCCAAAACCCGTACGGCGGTTGTCGTCAAAGAAAGAATACGAGTATTGAATTTTAAATAAAAGAGCGAGAGAGGAATACTTGGATTCTCTCCGAAAGTAATTCGAAATTTGAATCTCGGTGGGTCCGTGATACTGAACGAATTTTAAATACCTAGCTAACAATTTTTGAACCGGTGTAAAATGGGACGATGTATAAATGATATATTTATATAAACAAATTTTACATTTATGAATATATACTTTCATAAATGTAGAATTTGTTTTACTTCCGTCAATATTTCACGGGTTGCAACTAGTCATAGTATAAATAGGCCAAAACCCGTACGGCGGTTGTCGTCAAAGAAAGAATACGAGAATTGAATTTTGAATACAAGAGAGCGAGAGAGGAATACTTGGATTATCTCCGAAAGTAATTCGAAATTTGAATATCGGTGGGTCCGTGATACTGAACGAATTTTAAATACCGAGCTAACAATTTTTGAAGCGGTGTAAAAGGGGACGATGTATAAATTATATATATAAACAAATTTTACATTTATGAATATATATTTTCATAAATGTAGAATTTGTTTTACTTCCGTCAATATTTCACGGGTTGCAACTAGTCATAGTATAAATAGGCCAAAACCCGTACGGCGGTTGTCGTCAAAGAAAGAATACGAGTATTGAATTTTAAATAAAAGAGCGAGAGAGGAATACTTGGATTCTCTCCGAAAGTAATTCGAAATTTGAATCTCGGTGGGTCCGTGATACTGAACGAATTTTAAATACCTAGCTAACAATTTTTGAACCGGTGTAAAATGGGACGATGTATAAATGATATATTTATATAAACAAATTTTACATTTATGAATATATACTTTCATAAATGTAGAATTTGTTTTACTTCCGTCAATATTTCACGGGTTGCAACTAGTCATAGTATAAATAGGCCAAAACCCGTACGGCGGTTGTCGTCAAAGAAAGAATACGAGTATTGAATTTTAAATAAAAGAGCGAGAGAGGAATACTTGGATTCTCTCCGAAAGTAATTCGAAATTTGAATCTCGGTGGGTCCGTGATACTGAACGAATTTTAAATACCGAGCTAACAATTTTTGAAGCGGTGTAAAAGGGGACGACGTATAAATTATATATATAAACAAATTTTACATTTATGAATATATATTTTCATAAATGTAGAATTTGTTTTACTTCCGTGAATATTTCACTGGTTGCAACTAGTTGTAATAAATTCTACATTCTGAAAAAACGAAAACAAATATCACTCGAATTTAAAATGAAATGAATTTCAATGAGTGCTATAAACAATTAGAAAATCTAATTCAATTCCGCAAATAAAATCAACTTTTTGCAGAGCACAGTCGTTACAAAATTGAATAATATAATGTTTTATATATTTTTTAGTTGTTGAAAAACAAATAAATAATAGCGCTGATAAAAACATACATGTAACGGGCATAAATAGTGTCTTTATGAATTTGCTGTGTAGTAAGAGACATCTATAAAGTTGTACACGAGTTACAGCCAAGTATTCAATTAATAATCGAAAATACAAAAGAACCGTCACTTCTATATAATTTCGTAACAGTTTATTAATGGAAAAAAATATTTGAAAGATTCTTGTATATACATATTTCATTGTATACTGAAAAGAACATTTTAATAGTAAATAATACAAAATATGCAATAATATTCCTTTCCTATTTTACTTTTAAAACTCGTCAATAGATGGATACAGATCTCGCAATAGGAAAAAAATATTTTAAAATTTAAAAAATTTTTTTTTGTCTTTTTTATTATAAACGGAACACTCCAGTAAGTATGTTGAGAATTTTTTATCATAGTATAAATAGGACAAAAACCCATACGACGGTTGTCGTCAAAGAAAGAATACGAGAATTGAATTTTGAATACGAGAGAGGAATACTTGGATTCTCTCCGAAAGTAATTCGAAATTTGAATATCGGTGGGTCCGTGATACTGAACGAATTTTAAATACCTAGCTTACAATTTTTGAACCGATGTAAAAGGGGACGATGTATAAATGGTATATATAAACAAATTCTACATTTATGAATATATATTTTCATAAATGTAGAATTTGTTTTACTTCCGTGAATATTTCACGGGCTGCAACTAGTAGTTACAAATTGAAATTTTATCATGGTGATTGTAGATTGCTGCTATGATCGAAGAGAATCCTCCTAAAGCATCTGTTCTCAAAATTGATGAGTTGCACCCCCCTTGTAAGATGTATTACCATGAGGCAATCTCTTCTAATCAATCAAAAAGTTGTTTTTAAAAGAAGCCTCGAGTGAAAACCATTATTATGCATTTGAAATGTGATGTTGGAGAAGGGTGTTACGAATTCAATGGACAGCAAGGCGAACTTACGCTTCCATCCACAGATGGTCGACCGTATGCCTTCGGCAAGTCCTTCGATTCTTTGGGCACATTACTCGTGGGCAAGCAGACAGTTTTGAGAGGTTAGTAATTATTGTAAACGTGGAAGGACGACGCACAAGAGGAAGAATCCCAATGCCGACGAACCCCAATACGTTGGGTCGACCAAGTGAGAGACGACACTGGACTATCCTTAACAACTGCCGCGATGGATGGAGAGGAGTCGTCCAAGACTATCATGGGAGTCACGATGCTCACTCTTGAGCCATCGACAGGATAATTATAAGGGAAAACCAGACTACAAAAATAGCTAACCTGAAACCATAGGTTGAAATATCGGAGTCTTAGCAACTAGGTCATCGAGTTCGTCAAATTTCACAAATCGAATCCGAAACCCCAAGGTGGAAGTCAAGTGTCTTGCCAACTGTTCCACGGAGGGCATCAATATTCATATTAATAAAACAAATTCCTATTAATAAAACATAATTTTATATAATAAAAAATCAGAAACAAGTATCGATTTATTTTTTCATGCTAACATACGAGTATACTATACTATATGTTATGTCCTCAGTGAGATACAGGCAAACGCCTAGTTTACTGGGGACACTACAAATTAAAGGCAACAAACCCAGATTCATTAAAATCGTGTGTCCTAATTAAATTACCTGTTGTTTTTTCGCAAATTGTGTATATTTCTTATCATGTGTAAAATAAATAAATAAATATAACACAAGGGTGAAAAAAAGATATCAACAGTTACCTCTCACGAGTTTTGACATGTGATAATAGTAAAGCTCACATAAGGGCGAAAAAAGATAGCAAGAGATATATCTCGCGAGGTTTGTATTGCGATATTATGATACTTAACTCAAAGGCATTTCATCGATTAAGTAATTCTTGTAAAAAATCATTGACGATCTTGATTAATTTACCGGTGTACCTATAAGGAGGCCACTTTCTCGATGGAGTGTGCCGTCACCCTAATTGCCTTTACCCACATTACTGGTACTTAACTGTTTCCAGCTCCGTGCTATTATTCTCGACTAAATAATAATATGTGTAACGCACCATCATAAAATGGCGTAATATTTGGTGAAATTATGTCGAAAACATCGACGTCGTATGTGAATTATCACACACAACGGTCACAAATGAATATCACGCAAATAGGTAATATTGGGGCACTTGTGCAATCATCTGTGTGTAATCACTTTAATATCGAGGACAAGATTTCTGTTTTTTGGAATGGACTTTTGAAATTTCTAGGCTAGAAAAATATTTTATGATATCTCAATTAAAATACTGAGAACTAATAAACGTAACATAGTTGAACAGTCTCCTAAAGATCCTACTATTTGCAGACGATATCGTATTAATAAGTGAAAAACACGAAGACCTGCAAAATAGTCTGGAAAGGTGGAGAAGAATCTTGGAGGACACTGGATTGAGACTGAGCAGAAAGAAAACAGAGTATCTGTACCTACCATTCGAGAACACAAATGCTGTCACTCCCGTAATGCAAATGGATGGAGAAACATTACCAAATTGTGACTCCTTCAAGTATCTTGGGTCACTCATCCATAGCGATGGAGCATGTGCAGCAGATGTAACACATAGAATTAGTGTGGGATGGATGAAGTTTAGATCAATGACGGGAGTTCTATGTGATCCGAAAATGCCAGTAAAGTTAAAAGGAAAAATATACCAAACGATTGTCAGACCCGCACTCCTCTATGGCTCCGAATGCTGGACGATGTATAACTCTTATTCTAGGCAACTCGAAACTGCTGAAATGCGCATGCTAAGATGGTCAGCAGGTGTGTCCATAAGATACAAAATAAGAAGCTCACGCATTCGTGGAAGCCTGGGTGTTACAGACATCAACAGCAAGATGGAGGAGAGGCGATTGAGATGGTGTGGGCACGTTGGACGCAGAGCACCCGATCACATTGTGAACCAGGCAATCTCCATGGATCTTCCTCGAATAACAACCAGAGGAAGGCCAAAGAATTCATGGGTGGTGCAAAAAGATAACCTGATGCAGAGGCACGGCCTGGGGGACGTGGTCCGGGACAGAAGAGCATACAACCTGAGGACGAGGAGAGCTGACCCCAACAGTCTTCGCAGGCAATGAGTTGGGATGGAGCCAGGGAGAAGAAGAAGTTGAACAATATGCTGATCTCTTCCAAAATTCATTTCCGCGGACTTAAGTCATAAGTGATCAAATAAATCTTCGCCAGTTTCTAACGCGATATACATTCTAAATTACAATTTAGACTTAAGCTTCTTCTAGATCTTGCGATCTGTTGAAACAGAATTTCAGTTTTGGTCCTGTGACGAAGATGTCCAACTTTCTCTCCATCTCTTTGGTGAACTTCCCGGTGGTCGACGACCCTCTGGAATCTCGTGCATTACAATCTTAGGTATTCTCGCGGGGTCCATCCTCTCAACGTGGTCCCTCCAGAATCGTCTTATCTGCCTACTCCATCTCACGATGTCCTCAATGTTACAACTTCTGCGGATTTCCTCATTAGGTATCCTATCTCTAACGGTTATACCTACGATAGGCCGCAGTGTTTTCATTTATGTTGTTCTGAGGAGGTGTTTCGTTCTTACAGAGTCTGCTCTTGCTTCGATTCCGTAAGTCATAGATATACTTAAGCATCTCCTATTATATGGAAGACAGAACGGTCTCGAATTGGAAATTGTCGCTTTAATTTCTATATACAAACATTTGATAAATTAAATTATCTTCTCAAAAACTGACGGAGGATTTCTTTCATCCTTGAGTGAAGCTGAACTGACGCAGCAACTCTTACCGTGTGTTGCTGGCGAACATAAATAATTATTGGCCTGTTATCTTATAATGTTTTCTTTGCAGCAGTAGCTTCTAGTATTTTAAAAGTCTGCTTATTATTATTTCTTAATCTGTACAAGTTTATTAACCAAGCATTCACCAATCACTACAATCGCATATCATAAGTAACACAAACAATTTGTTAAGTTAGCGCAATCAATTTGTTAACAGCTGAAATCTCACTTTCAGCTCGGGGCCGACATATTTTTTTATAATCAGGCTTATTCGTTTTGTGTTTCGTATTTATGTCGACATGTTATCAAAGTTTGAAAGCCGTCTTTCATTTTTACACTTATAGAAAGCGAGCTTTGTGACATAGACAAAGACGCTTGACTCCCACTTTTAGGTTTTCAGGTCCAATTCCCAATACCCTAAAAAAAGAGTTACTATTTGGTAAAAATAAGTTCGTCTGGTGACAATATTTTACAAGTGCGCTTATATTGCTGTCAATCATGTACGGGGTAGTACTGCCAAGTAACGTTCCTAATTCAATGCTTCTAAGCCGGACGGTTCTATGAATGGTGCCGAAGACAATTTATCTCCGGGGCATTCTCTTCAACACATACGAATCACCAATTCGGACGTATTGAAGAGAACAATACGAATAAATTAATAGCTCTTAGGCCTCGGCCACACAGGAAGGAGCCTCGCTTGATGCTTAGAGCTATGTTGCGAGTTAGGCGACATATCCTAGCGAACCAACGTACCACATACTATCGCAGTGGCCACACTGCACGCTTCGCACCACGCTGCATGACAATTAGTCATCGAGTGAATCTCCTAGCGAACAGACGTGTTGGTTAATTTACAAGATGGCGGAAGTTTTAATGACAGCTGTGTATAAAAGGAAGCCTTTGTGGAACCCATCGAGCAAATTATACAAAAATGTACCTGTAATAAAATCACTTTGGAATAAAGCTGCACAGAAAGTAAATAAAGATGGTAAGCTGTAATGAAATTGGTTAGTTTTGAGAGTGACATCATGTGTTGACTTGACCGCTCCCAACTGTCAAATGAATTTGTGCATAGCACTTTGATGTGGCCAGGCATGAAGTCGCCTAGTATATGAGTCACGTAAAATCTGGCTTAGCACATAACGAAGCATTTTGGTGTGGCCTTGGCCTTACAGATATGTAAAACCTCGACTTGAGTGTTTTAGATCTCAATATTTTAAGTTACTTAAATGTTGACAATATTAAGTATGTTTATCTGTTGTGTGTAACCTATCCAAAGTATCTGTTCTCGGCGTGGATCCTCTGAATTTGTAAGTTTAATTAAAAGCCATGTCCCGCTCGGTTGGGTCGTGTAATTGATTAATTTAATTAGGAAACCACATGCACGTATACGATGTTTGGCGTCAGGTCCAACTCCAGTAAAAAAAATAACATTAATATAAGAAATTTAGGGAGATACGGGATGGTTCCTTTGTGTATTTCGAATCTGTATTTGAGAGTTGTACCTTTTGAAAGGAGTAGAACTTTGAAGTCGGTTTCGAATTCGTTGGAAGAAACATTGTTTCGAATCAATTCAATAATATGTCAGCCTCTAAGTATTAAAGATATGAGTGGCGTGTGTAGCTTTAGAAATCACTTGAAGACAACCCTTTTTGGTAGATCTTATCACAATTTATGATTATATATGAATAATACTCCACCTTAAGATTCGTATACTAGCTTTTCATTCTGGCCTCCGAGACTCGAATTCTACCAAATTCTTGTTAGGTTTCTTTATTTATTGGGTATGTGTTAAAATATAAAGTATTTTAATATACTTGTATAGTTACGCTTTTTATATAGTATAAGCGAGTCCATTGTGCATAAAATATTTTATTCATTTTTATCTAATTACGTGGTTTAATTAGTTTTTTTTATTCTTTCAATTGTACGAGACCTTTTGATTATGTGATTGTATGATGTGGACCGGGCTGCTTTCGTTTGAGCCAAACATCACTTTTTAACTCTTCGTTTGCTTGATTAAACCGAGATGTAAATCCGCATTATGATTTATTAATTTTATTTAAATGAGCTTAGCCGCATATCCTGATTTCATCCAGTTGTAATTAGATTAGTTTCCTCCACAAATCCTCAACGAATGCCATGTTTTCTCATCAAGTGCGCTAGACCGTCAAAAAAATAGGTTAATCTTTCTATCCTTACTCTCAACTAATAAATATTAATTTTGTAATATTTTAAATCTGTCAACAATAGTGGGTTTGAATACCAAGCTAGAGCGCCCTTGAGGAGAGAGTGCTCTCTGGATGGCGCTATATAAACTACAATATTATTTTATTATTTTATAAACATACAAGCTACACATTTTGGTCTCTCGAATTCGATTTCCGCCTATTTCCAGTTAATATTATATTGTAATTTGTTTAGTCAAACACTGTACGAGTACATTCCACTTTATATAACGTTATAATGTTTGTGCGTTATCTCCTCATTCATTCTTTTAAAACTGCTTAACTATTTCAATGTATTACTGCCTAACTATTTCAATGTTGTCTCAACTATTTCATTTCCCATTTGTCGTTTTGTAAAATTTAGACTCCTTTGAGGTTTTTCTTCTTTTCGTTCTTGCTGACAGTTAACCTGAGGTGGTATATGTGGGTTTACTTTTTATTTTGTTTTCTGCCATACGTTTTTTTTATATTTATTCTTTAATCTAGATATTTATTTATTTATTTAACACTTTTATTGCAATACAATCTGGCGGGCTTATTGCCAGGCGGCAATCTCTTCCAACCAACCAGACAAAAGTAAATGAAGCAAGTTACGTATGCGGGGGTTTGGGATGGAATCCCCCCGATTCCCTTGCGGTCGGGCTCGCCCTACATTGGTGGGGTGTATCTCGGCCGGGGGAATGTTTATAGGATCAGCCCGAACCTTTTAATGTTTTCTCTCTTGAATGTATTTTTTTATCATCTATTTATTTTCTGTGTTTTTTTTTTATTCTTGTTCTACGTGTTCAAGGGTGTGGCCTGAAAAACATCTGGTGTCCCCGTGGCTGGATTCCCCCTATATTGGTGGGGTGTATCTTGGCCGAGGGGATGTTATTAGATGAGCCCAGACTTTTTGATAGCTTCTGTATTTAATGTATTATCTGCCATTTTATGTGTTTAGAAGTGTTATTTAAATATATTTTGTACATACTATGTTGCTGTCAATAAACCTATATTTATTTATTTATTTATAATCTTACCGGTTTCAAAGTTTTCACCTCATTATCAGGGGAGCACAAACAATACTTATTTGTGCTCCCCTGACGATACGACGAAAACCTTGAAACCGGTAAGGTTATATACCGTTATATAAAGTGGAATAAACAGTGTTGGACTAAATAAATTACAATGTTACTATCCTCAGTGAGATATAGACAAAAGCCTAGTTTACTGGGGATATAATGGAATAAACAGTGTTTGATAAAAACAAATTACAAAGTAATATATTATCACGACAAATGAAAGGCAACAAACCCAGATCCATTAAAATTGTGTGTCCAAATTAAATTGCCTATTGTTTTTTTTCGCAAATGATGTATATTTCTTGTCAGAATAAATAAAAAATATAAATAAATGTATTTAAACCTCCACAGTCTTAATGCCTAAACTATAAATACTATAGTTAATATTATTTAATCAATTTACTATTTTAAATATACTATTAAATATTGTACCCTGTTTGCAGATCGTTTACCATCAAATTTGATGATTTCAATAACACTTGGTAACCACTTTATTTTTTGGTAAACTCTTGATGTGGTATTTTTTAATAAAACATTATTAAGCATAACTCAACATAGCCGCTTCGTACTATCGCACTAATTCACACAAAGTCTTAATGGCCCTGCGCCAAGCCCTTCCTCCGCTATTCAGAAGAGCTTCCTCCGCTATAGGGACGTGTAGGGATATGTAGGGAACCATCCGCTAAATGTCACTGAACAATTCCTTTGGTTATTTCGAGTACACAACAGCCTTTTGGTTTTAACCTTTTTGAAACGTAATTAAATATAAATTATTCATTAAGGATTTATTCAAGTATTCACACAAATTAAAAATAAATAAATAATTCGACGGTGAAACTAATACTTTTTAAGTAAGAAAAAGGACGCTAGGACCAAATCAATTCCGTGTTGAAATTAGGACGATTTACTGTAAAAAATAAATAATAATTTATGGTGTTTTCATGCAGGTGTTATCTCATATATCCTACTTAAAAAGATATGTTATTTTTGCTCTCTGAAATACAACCTCATAGTTTGAAAAAATACATACTTACAAACCATCACGCCGTCTCCCTGCTGGGGTAACCAGAGAGAACAGAGTGACATGCTTTCCTATCTCGACATACATGTTTCACCTCTTCCATATCCATGCACTTCCTAAGATTTGTCTTACCTCTTATTTTTCCTTCTTTCAAAATATCATTCATTTGATCCAGTCATGTTTTTCTTGGTCTTCCTCCCCCACGCATATGCACTATATATTTGCTTTGTTAGTATGTCTTCATTCATTTGTTCCACGTGCCCAAACCATCTGAGTGCTTTTTTATCATCTTCATCAACACATAAGCCTCATTAATCCCTTATCACTTCATTCCCTATTCTATCATACCTTATCACCCCATGTATTCTTCAAAGTGCACACTTATCTGCAACATTTATTCGGCTTTTTTTACTTTTTCCACGTCCACGTTTCACTTCCATACATCAAGGTTAGTACTAAAATACTGTTGCGGACTATCATCATCTTAGCAGCTTTCGTTCGACTATTTATGTTTAAGTGTTCCATTGACTTTGTTCCCTATCACGACACGTCGTTTGTTATCCTTTGTAACGACTCCATCGTCAGATAAAATATCTACATAACAGAATTCTTCAGCTTCGTTTAATCTTTCATTACTCGCCCATATATCGTATCTTAAAAAAATCGTACGTTATATTACCAAAAAAATCGAACGCTCTCTTTTTTAAATATATTGTAATTTTATTTAACAATTGACAGTTTATTTAATTATTTGTAGATGAGTAGGTATAGATCGTTCAGCCAGAAGAGTCATTTTGCAATAGTGTGAGTAACAGTTTTGTACATTAAAAATGCTGTCAGCTTAAATTGTAATAATCATAAAAATAAAATGAATGTAAGTTTAATTCACATATTAATTGTTTAGGCATGGCAGATTTTAGGAAACATTAAATAACAATAAAGAAATTTTTCAAGATTAAAAATAAATACGAGTACAAGTATTATAAAGTAAAAATGTTCGCCAGCTTTAATTTGATTGCACATAAAAATAAAATGAATGTAAGATTATTTAACGTATTAATGTATCATAATTACAATGCCAAATAATAAAGTTTTAAAATAATGGTGGATGGAGTGATACTAAATTCTAGGAAACTTTAAGTTATAACAAAGTGCATTCTAAGCTTTCAAAAAAAATTTAATTATACATTACATTAGACAAAAATCGCACTCCTAATTTCGACATGGTAGTGTTTTTCTAATTACCGAGTATTTTAACAACAATACAAACGTGCGCTCTGCGCAAACCAATCGTGTGGCATTCTAAAACCAATACCGCTAAATAAGTTGTGTAACACAGAGAGTGTTACTCACACTATTGTCAAATGGCTCTTCTGGGTGAACGATCTATACATAAAGTCTGCTATCAAAAACACTGTAATATATGTATATCATTTATTGTTAAGACATTAATATTGTGAAGGTTTAAAGACATTGTAATTTGTTTTTATCAAACATTGATTATTCCACTTTTTGTAACGGTATAACCCTGCCGCTTTCAAGGCATCGTCATCAGGGGAGTCTTATTTGTACTCCCCTGATGATGAAGTGAAAGCCTTGAAACCGGTAGGGTTATACCGTTACAAAAACTGGAATAATCAATGTTTGATAAAAACAAATTACAATGTAATATATTATAGTTGGCTAAAATATTTAGGTTTGACAAATGCTTTTATTATGAAGTCAACGGATATTTCGATTATTCTGTATTATATATCTCGGCGGTTTACTTACGTTTTCTTTCTGTTTCCAGTATCGAGACTGCAGGTCTTCAAGTGTATGGAGGCTTCTACAACAGTGCTGGGCTCAGCTTCAACGCTCTACACTTCTGGACACTCCTTGTATCATCATTCTTGGCGACAGTGTTCTTTTCAAGAAGAAACTAACTGTCTCGTTAAATAGGACCTTTATTTTTTTTGCAAAATGCTTCAACTAACAATTAATTCGTCGGACGATTAGTCGTACAAATTGCAAACGAGTTCATATTATTTTTGGTTAAAGTGAGTTCTTATTATTTTCGAAGTCAGTTTATTCGATTTTACATTAAATTAAATCAAAATTTCTCAGTTCACACTGGTTTTCCATTTATGAAAAACCAAACCTTTGCTACCCCACTTGACGGGTTCAACAGTGGTAAAGTCGGATGTTTTACTATCACATATCGGAAGTTGTTCAAGGATTTCTTTATTGTTCGTCTTCCCTTGGTAAGTTTTTGGCGGTTTCTTACCAAAAATGTTTTTCTGAACATAACCAGATGCAAAGAAGTCCATACATAATCTAACTATCACAGCCACAACCTTCATCTCCTTACACTCAACTTCTATGTATTTTGTAACATTTTTATGCTATCAATATTATTGGATCTCGACTTAGAGCGCCCTTGAGGCGAATTTGCTCTCCAAACTATATCAATTGTCTTTTTATTTTTATAATCAAAACTATTATATTCCAACATGCTTTAAAAATGCTCATAAAAAAAATGTTAAAATACTTTTATGGTGTTTTTTTTATAAATTTACACTTTTGTTTTTTTTTCATAAACTTGATACATTAGAAGGGAAGTTTATACTCGTATATCCCCGTTCAAGGAGCAGACTTCTCTAGGGCGCTCTAACTAGGGAATCGAACACATTATCATTAACAGATAAAAAATACGTATACCAAGAAGTAAAATAAGTTAAATGTAAGGATATAACGGTTATGGTGTGTAAAATTTAATTAACTAGTTTCGACTTTGCGTGACGAAATGTTGAAATTTTTCAATGAAAACATCTTTATATTCTTAGTGCAATAAACATCAAATTGATACAATTTATGGTTCTATTACGTTGTTAAAATAGTCCATTGTGTGTATAACTGTTTAAACATATTTTACATTTACTCAAATATCTCAAAATGGGTAAAATATGTAATGGGTCGTATTGCAAATGAACGTCCAAGTGTAACGAAAATTACATTAATAACAGAGATAAATTTCTCAAAATCTAAATACAATAAATATTGCTGAAACAACCAAAAATATTGTAAATAAAATATTTGTTTAACATTATTAATTAACTATGAAGGTGTTGACAGTCAAAGGAGTACAAATAATCATTTTATTATTCAGAAGAAAAAAAAAATTATTACATTGGAAAACAAAAATCCAAGCTAGAATTAAAGTTTCTACAATTAAAAAAAAACGCCTCTGAGTAGATTAAATTAAACATTATAGATATAATATAATACATCAAATTTGAAATATAATGTTTCATTTCGAAAAAGGTTTCTTTGTAAGCTGATATGGTTTTTTTTTATTCTTAATAAAGAAGTTATTTTTTAAGCACTTTTCTTGAACAAAAATTAAAGAAAAACAATTTTCATGATTTTAAATTGATCAATTCAAATCCAAAGGAATATTATTTTAGTTACCATAATTTATAAGTTAAACATTAGTTAATTCTTAGTTAAAAAAATTATTTTATATATCAAAATGTAAATATGTAATGAAACAATGTTTTTTTTTAAATAATTATTTAAAAAAAGTTATTTAAAAATTGGGATTTTATTCAAAAAGTATTTTAAAAAAGGGATGTCAAAAAAATTTATGTATTATGTGAATTTTTACCCTAAGAATTTAATTATATTTATTTTCCGTCTTTCAGGTTTAACAGAATATTTTTATTTTAGCCTTTTCATTTACAACAAAATTGTCAAAAAAAAAATCTAACTACGTCAAAGGATAAATTATTAATACGCCCATTTGTATTAAAACTCGTATTTGTAAAAAAATTTCTTCGAATAAAATGTATTTTGTTGAGACCGAATTCTAAACCACGTTTATTAAAAGCGATTCTTTAGTTCATTTATATTTTTTTAGTCTTCATTCAATGTATATATATTTTTAGGACAAGTATATTTAAAAAATACAAGAGTACATTAATAAAATAGTACAACAAAAATATATATAACATTGTAATTTTAAAATTATTGAATTGTTTTTTGTATTGGTCAGAGCAATATATTTTTTTATTTCTCATCCAGTGGTTTTATAATAATTTTTATTTTTAAAACATACACTTTGATAAAGTAGATCATTTATAAAACTGTATACATAACATGTAAATATTCATAATGAGTTATAAAAACCTAGATATTTCATTTACAAATATTGTACATTGAAACCATGTTACACTGATAAACCATTCAATTGAGTTATTTTCGTTTTGCGTTCGATACCCCGATATTACGATACAAAAAAGTTTTAACAATATTCATAATGAGTTACAAAAACCTAGATATTTCATTTACAAATATTGTACATTGAAACCATGTTACACTGATAAACCATTCAATTGAGTTATTTTCGTTTTGGGTTCGATACCCCGATATTACGATACAAAAAAGTTTTAACAATATTCATAATGAGTTACAAAAACCTAGATATTTCATTTACAAATATTGTACATTGAAACCATGTTACACTGATAAACCATTCAATTGAGTTATTTTCGTTTTGGGTTCGATACCCCGATATTACGATACAAAAAAGTTTTAACAATATTCATAATGAGTTACAAAAACCTAGATATTTCATTTACAAATATTGTACATTGAAACCATGTTACACTGATAAACCATTCAATTGAGTTAATTTCGTTTTGGGTTCGATATTACGATACAAAAAAGTTTTAACAATATTCATAATGAGTTACAAAAACCTAGATATTTCATTTTCAAATATTGTACATTGAAGCCATGTTACTTTTTTATTTAGAGTTATTTTCGTTTTGTGTTCGATACTCCGATATTACGATACAAAAAAGTTTTAACACGATTTTCACATATTTTTTGGCACAGGTGACTAAAAATATCAAGAATATGTCAAAAATATACATGAAATGGATTTTTTTTGACAAATTTGATAAAAAACTTCCTTATAGTATTAATAACAAGTAAAAATCGATATTCTTGGCATATTATGGGTATATATTTTTAACATACGACATTCAGTGAATGTGAAATAAGCTTGTACATAACAGATGCATAAAAAATATATACAATAAAATATTATCATTCAATAATTTTAGTTTCTTTTATATAACATATGTATATTTATTTAATCAAATATTAGTAACAGTGACTTATGGTAGACAAAACAGCAAATAAGACAGTTGAAACAAAAATATTTGAAATTTTTCAATAGATATCCTGAATCTATTGATAGGCGGAGAATATTAATACTAGATAAAGTAAGAAAAAATGTGAACATTTAAGTTAAGGTTGTATAATATTAAAAAAACTGTTCTTAAAATGTACTCATGTTAATTTTATATCTCAAATAATTATTAGTGTTTTCAGTGTAATAAAGTATTTTATTATATGAAATAAATCTTTTTGACGTTTTTTTCTTGTTGTTAATTATTTAAAACCTCAATAGACCGCACATTCATAAACTTGATTCTATTTATCTTTAAATTTCATGACTGCTCATAATACGATGAAAAAATTGCACATATTATTTTTTAATAATATATATGTAGCAACAGTGGTGTGTATAAACTTTTATGTGCTGACTGTGATAATTTCTATATAGGAAAGACAGGAAAATCTTTTGAAAAGAGATTTCGTGAACACAAAGCCGCCTTAACAAATCCTCTAATTTATTCTGAAATGGCTAATCATTGTCACCGTGAGAATCATACTTTTTCTATCGATAATGCCAAATTCTTACATACCAGTGATAACGGAAATAAATTGGACAGATTAGAGGCCCTAGAAATTTGTAAGTCAGTACACCGATCGGAACATCTGTTGAACAGTTATTTCCCCAAAATCTCTCCGCTCTTGGCCGAAATTGTCCCGTGCCTTCCTCCCCCCCCCACCCGAGCCTCCAACCGTTGAAGCGTGTATATCGGTACCAGTTCGAATAGCATTTAGTCTTGTTTGCGCTCCCCTGAAGATGAGGTGAAAGCCTTGAAACCGGTAGGGTTATACCGTCACAAAAAAGTGGAATAAACAGTGTTTGATAAAAATAAATTACAATGTCTTTAAACCTCCACAACGTTAATGCCTTAACTATAAACAACATACACATGTTCAGTTGACCTCCTTGGCCTACTTGATAAGACACTTGTCTTCCACTCCAGGGTTTCAAGGTACGATTCCCATTCGAACCCAATTTATTTTAAAACAGAAACTCAATTTATTTTTTAAAGTTTTCAGTCTAGTTTTCTTGTATAATCTTTTTACGGTGTTTGGAAGAGATTGTGCAGAACGAAATAAACTTCGTACAACGAAAGTGTAATAAAACTTGTGTTCATATTGTTTTCCTATTATTTTTTACATACTTATTTTATCCACGGTCGATATACACCTCTAAATAAAATCCTACATTTTATATCTTTCTGACTGAGTCATCTCTGCTATATTAAAGCATTATATTTTTATTGCGTTTCATGGTTTCAAGACAATAACCCTTGCGTTTCATGGTTGCAAGACAATAACCATTGCTATTTAAAAACATTTTGAGACATAATCACCCTATACATATATGAAATATGCATTCACATATGAATGATAAACACATTCACATATGAAATATACATTCACATATGAATGATAAACACATTTACACATGAAATATACAATCATATACAGACAAAATCTATATGATATATTAGTTTAAAGGCATCGCTGTACTGCATAAAAAATCTTTCAACAGCCTCACTGTTGTTTGAAAGAAATTGTGAAACGTAAATAAAAAGGACTTTCGTCGTCAGACGAGGGAAAGGTGGACAGAGATATTGAACGGCAAGTTGCTATAGGAAATAAAGTCAGTGGGGCTTTGAGAGAATAAGGCGCAATCAATACTAAATTATCAATTTTCTTTATTTATTATAAGCGGTACGTCACGTAATAACGAAGAAGGAACTGTCCAAAGAGACTTATCCAACGGTGATACACATGAATGTGAAAAGAATAGCAGCAACGACGAACTTAAGAAATATTATAGAATTATATTGACAATTTCCGTGGCCTAATTGATCAGACACTTGTCTTCCAACCCGGGGCTGCGGATCAATTCTCGGTGGTACCTGGATTATTTTAAACAGAATTGCAGTCTTCACTAGAGGCTTGATAGGACTTAAAGGTTTCAATTAAAGACTTTAATTTTGTGGAATAAAATTATTTTATTTTGTTATTATTTGATACATTATATTTAGCGCTGGACTGTTTGAATTCCGGACTTAAACCGCTTTATAAAGATATTAACCCTTCCTTCCCTGTGATGTGTAATTAGTACACATTGGTTCTAAAAACTTTAATATATCTATAAATATTATAAATAAAGAGGTTCAGATTTTAGGTATTCCTCCGTAATACATTTACGCATTGAATGAAAAATTATTATATTAATAATAATTAGCACTTATCGGCCATATCAGAGATATTTTGTGAAAATCAGGAATAAATTCACCAATACAATCAAACGTGTGTCAGTGTGTGACCTAGGTATATTAATTCTAAAAAACCACTGTGTGTGAGAAGCGACGTCACTATCTACTGTCTACTGTCACATTACATACATCTTAGATGTATGTGATGTGACAGTAGATATCTAGAAGACGAATCATCTCAATGAGTAAACAGGGCAATAAATATAGCAAATCTAAAGTGTCCCAAGAGCAGAGCAATGACAGCAGAGGTATCATAAGTGTGAGATCCGCGCGGATCGCGAACCCTCCCTCCCACACACATTGTCATTTAAATTTGTGTTCAGATGCGAAGTGCTTAACAGGATCAAAACACACAACACGAGGAGTGATGGCACGGAGGTGGCGGGAGGACACGGAATTGGGCCAGGAAACGCTTCATTGAGAGGTGACGGCTAAATACAGACCCATTAGCATCAGATCAGCTATGGTACACGGCTACGTGAAACTAATATCTGATGGCAAAACTCTGATCGTGACAGAATATTAGAAAGTGTTATCATAATCGCTCACTGCTTCTGGAAACTAAATGTAGGTAATATTTGTATTGTTGTGATGCATGACCCAAATCAGAAACGTTTGGCACAGGATATGTAAATTATTTTTCTTCTTTATTGCGTGCGCTATAGACACGATGGGAAACTCTTTAACCTTTCCCTTCCTGTACTAAAAAAAATCACGCGTTCCGGTGCTGTGTATTCAATACACATGTAAAAATGAGCGATTTAAAATCGAAAAAAATAAGAATATTCATAGCCAATCGCATAAATTAATTAAATTTTAAGTCAAAAGTGATAATTGAAATTAAATCGCTGAAAACGTGAAAAAAACATCGGCTGACGTTCACAAAACGGGCGAAGTGACCACCTCAAACGAAAACCCGCGAGCTACTGAAGCGAGTGAACTGAGGCTATATTTCTTGCGTTCCCATATACCGAAGTAGAGTGAGAGTGAGACGTGAATAGCGTCGCTTCCTCACCCATAGTGTTTTTTAGAATGAATGTGCTACGCGATATTCTGGCACACGTTTGATTGTGTTGGTGAATTATTCCCGATTTTCACAAAATATCTCTGATGTGGCTGATATGTGCTAATTATTATTAATATTATTTATTTCATTCAATGCGTAAATGTACGAGTATTACTGAACCCAGTATTTATTATATTTATAGAAATATTAAAGTTTTTAGAAGCAATGTGTACTAGTTACACATCACAGGGCAGGAAGGGTTAATATAAGTCATCTTCGTGCTAAAACTCGAACACGATATGTCATGGACAAAAACATCGATGTGAATTAACAGAGTATTAGTGAACCTATTTGTTGAAGTATGAATTAATTAAATTCACCAAAGAAAGAATTGAGGGTCAATGAAGTACATAGAGAAGATAATTTTTTTACTCCGAAATAACTACTTGAATAAGTGGAGTGGAAAAATCTTCCAATTGTCTAAGCGCATACACAAGACAATATTGAAAGCAATCCTGGGCGAGCCCTTCAGATCACCGACACAGGAAGCGTACATTAGATTTTATTGCTTCAACTTAGAACAATTATCCATGTTAAAGCACTCCTGTTATAAGCCCACAGGATGAACGAATGACTTCAGGTGCACACCACAACTGCAAAACAAAATCACCTCACCATTCCGAAAAGCATCACCACATATGTACAGAGAAGCCATGTCTACGAGTATGTCGCTACTAGAGTATATAACACAGAACCATCGGGATGACAGAAATAAAATAAATAAATTGTTTCAGGAGAGCATAAAAATTATGATACTTGTATGATGTCGTATGATATGCCAAAAGAAAATCGTAGGCGGAGTTCTATACCATCATAATGACTGCCCAATGTCTTATAACACTCCATCAAGTCTTCATGGTTTCGTCTTTGTTATTAATTCTTCTTCTTGTCTTTCATTAATTCTTGGTCAATTTCTCGTGACAGAGGGCCGTGATCACTCTTATCCATCTGCCCGGTTCTGCAACTTTGTATATTAGGCCTCTTGAAGTGCAGAAGTTACAGAGGATCCTGTTGCGTTCCTGACTATGTTGATGGCCTATCTTTGCTTATCACCCTCCATAATGCTATATTGTTAATTAGTTAATATTTATCTTCTAAGTTTTCTCTTTTAATTAAAACATATATTTAAACCGTTTGAACTCAGTGCTTTTTAGTTTCTCATGGTAACCTCTGAAAAATGTTGCTTCGAAAAGGAGTGTAACTTTGAAATTGATTTTGTCTTCATCGAATAAACTGATTGTTCCAAATCGATCCAACAGAATGGCGTATTATGATAAAGCTTTCGTCGTTGCTGGTTCTGTAGTGTAGAATGGTCACGCTATAAGTGTTAGAGATATAGGTGGCGTGTACAGCTTTAGGAAGCACTTGAAGACAACCTATTTTGGGAGGTTTGATCAAAATGTACGATTACATATGGACACTACATTCATACACTCCATTCCATCTATAGCTGAACGTGTTACTATCACATACTGAAAGATCTTCAATGTTGTCTTAGTAGTTCGTTTTCTCGTGATAAGTTTTCTCGTCTCATCGGATATATTTTACTTAACCCTTCCTTTCCTGTGATGTGTAACTTGTACATATTGCTTCTAAAAACTTTAATATCTCTATAAATATAATAAATACTGGGTTCAGATTTTAGGCATTCCTCCGTAATACATTTACGCATTAAATGAAAAAATAATATTAATAATTATTAGCACTTATCGGCCACATCAGATATATTATGTGAAAATCGGGAATAAATTTACCAATACAATCAAACGTGTGCCAGTGTGTGACGTAGGTGTATTCATTCTAAAAAACCGCTTTGGGCGAGGAAATGACGCTATTCACGTCTCACTCTCCCTCTACTTCGGTATCTGGGAATGCAAGAAATAGAATCTCAGTTCGCTCGCTTCAGTAGCTCTCAAGCATCCATTTGAGGTGATCTCTTCGCCCGTTTTGTGAACGTCGGACGATGTTTTTTTCATGTTTTTAGCAATTAAATTTCAATTATTATTACTTTTGACTTCAAATTTAATTAATTTAAGCGGTTGGCTTTGAATATTCTAATTTTTCCGATTTTAAATCGCTCATTTTTACATGTCTATCGATGTGTATTGAATACACAGCACCGGAACGCGCAGATTTTTTTAACACAGGAAGGGGAAATTTAACATATGCAAATGCGAAGAAGTGCCTAATCGAATGGCCGCAGCTACTATTTTTGCATACTTATGTTGAACTCAACTTATTTTTTTGTAATATATTTAATCTGTCAATAATAGTAGATTCGATTCCCGAATTAGAGCGCCCTTTAGGAGAGTCTGCATAGAAATAGTTTCTAAATAGTAGATTCGATTCCCGAATTAGAGCGCCCTTTAGGAGAGTCTGCATAGAAATAGTCTCTAAATAGAAATAAATAAATTAAACATATTTATTATATAGTTAAATATATGTTTTTTTGTGGCTAAACTATTTAATTTTCGTAAATTATTTAATTTCCATGCATATATACATTTTATAATATAAATTGAACTCGAAAACTTTTTTCATTCTTCAATGTTTTATATTTTATAACGACAAATTCTTTATAATTTGATTTGTTACTACTTTGACAAAGCCGAGTGACACCACATTAATCTATTGTATCACATTTATCACACAATGATATGATTGACAAAGGACCCTCGATTGAGATATGTACCTAACTCGTTTGTGTTGAATGGCAGGGCTCCCTCAACGGACTCCATTGAGTCATTCTAGCTGCATGACCCGCCCTCCGCCCTTTGCCCTGCGCTCTCTGTGAAGTGAGAAGTGTCAGGACGCTCAATCCAGTTTCTTGATATTCAACCATCTTGAAGGTTGAAGGTCCGACAACGAGATGTATGCCGGTATTCTCTAGACCAGGGCTGCCAACGACTGCAATATGATTTTATCATATATCAAACAATATTGGAATTCTTATGTTATGTAATTTATTCAGTACTGAAAGAAAATTTTCTAATAATCATGAAGAAAATTCATGTGGCAAATGAAAGGCCATAACGATCATTGAAAGATAAATAAAAAATTCTATGCCGCGTGTTATTGCCAAAATTGTCTAACAACTATTCAAACCCATCTCTTTTATGATAATGACAACCCATACATTCTAATCACCTTTTAATATAATATTAGAAAGGACGCTAAGAGAAATATAAGGAGCTATATAAGAAAATATATGTACGTGGAGGAGGTGAAATAAGTATTTCGTTATAGGAAAGTTTAGCATTATTCCTCTCTGCCTACCTCACCAAGGAAATGCCGTAATGATATATATGTATAACAGTGGAAGTTAAATTTAAAAGAAGTCATATTTCTATATGCTTTATTTTTTTTATAAAAATAGAAAAAAAATATGAAACGACCATATTTTTTTATTTGGTAGGTACCAAATTTCTTTTTAGTTCGCTTTTCTTTACGAGTACTTATCGATCTAATATAAACAATATTGTCTTGTTTCTCTCAAATTTCGATAGGTTTATATTTCAAAGTCTCAGAACCCTTCTGTTTCTTGAATTTCTAAGCTCACTCTTCTTATTATCGTAGTTTTATTAGAAAACTTTTAATGTCGTGATAGCACCAAATGTTAACATTTTAGAAATGACAAGTAAATTCCCTTTTTTCCAAATTTATTTTGTTCAAAAGCAATTCAAAGTTCCAATCCCATCGAGATATACGAGTACAGTGGAACCTCTCATAACGAGAATAATTCGTTCCAGAATCTTACTCGTTATGTGAAACACTCGTTATGCGAAACATTTTTTCCCATATAAATCAATGTAAAATACGATAATGCGTTCCATGCCGAAAAAAATACTCAATTTTTTTTATTTTGAACGTTTATTCAAATAAAATTACATACTTATAAATTGTTAAGGAGCGTAACAACCCGGAATGCGATTTCGATTTGCAAAAAACAATAAAAAAATCGAAATAACTAGTTTTTTATTTATGACAAATAATTAATTCTTTTTTACTAGAAGTAAAATCCGGTAACATCCAGAATCTACGAGCTTCTTATAGTCGCTGATGAAGTACTCTGCTGCCTTTGTGTCAGAGCTTGCTGCTTCACCATGCCTCACAACGCTGTGGATGCCGGTTCTTCTCTTAAATTTCTCGAACCATCCATGACTTCCCTTAAATTGTACTTCTTTTTCGGCAGTTGATGATCCTCGCGTCTTCTTAACGAGGTCGGCGAAAATAACTTTCGCCTTCTCACAAATGATGTTTTCGTTAATAGTATCGCCTTGCAATTACTTTTCGTTTATCCATATGAGAAGCAACCTTTCAACATCATCAAGAATAGGTAACCGTTTCGTAGACATTCTTGACACTCCCTTTGAAGCATCTATCTTCTTGATTTTGTCCTTGTTCTTGAGGATAGAGCAAATCGTTGATGTAGACCGATTGTATGTGCGCGCTAGATCAGCCACGCTCACACCTCGTTCTCGCTTTTCAATGATTTTACGTTTCATTTCTACAGTTACTTTTATTATCTTATGGCTGTCTTCTTGTGGCTTTTTCTTCAGGGACATTTTTGCAAGGGTTATTAAACTTTGCACAAAAAAAAATACAAATAATGTCTGAACACAAGTTTGGAAAAATGTGTGATCACATGTGACACTAACGTGCTAGCGGAACGAGTGCTAACCAGAGACTGACGCACTGGCGCAGAAGTCCCGGCTCACAAGTGAATGACGTGAAGATGGGACTTCCCCTTTCTGCGTCCCTCGTTATGGGAAATGTCGCTCGTTAAGGGAGCATTTTTTTCACAATCTGTTTAGCTCGTTATGCGAATTACTCGTTATGAGAGGTGCTCGTTATGAGAGGTTCCACTGTATATAAGGAATGAAGTCAAAAGCAATTCAAAGTTCTAATCCTATGGAGATATATGGTATAAGTAATGAAGTTAAAAACTATTTTATCGTTTTAAAAATGAAATTCGTATTTCAATTTTTTTTACAACACTAATAAATAACATTTAAAAACCGAGAAATATAAAAAATCTTGAAAGCTAATAATAATTTTCGAACCAAAATAATTCGATAGTATAATTATCATCACCATCACGCCATGCCTCTATTGGGCTAGGCAGATATAATAGACCTGCTTTTGCCTCTTCTTTCTTTCAGAATCCGGCACTGGTCGCAATAATCAGATAAATTTTGTCTATGTTTGAATGAAAAGGGTATTTCCCGTTTTATGGTACCCTGTATGTACTCTATCAATTATCTTGGACAAATTGTACCATTTTTTGGGAAACATTTCAATATATGTCGGTAATTAATATTACATAGATACACTTTTTAATGGGAAGTAGCTTCGAATATGACCAACAGCCCTAGCAATGGTCTCGTTTCACATATGGAAAACTATGGTAGTCCATAATTATTACCTTAAACCAGCGGTCGACAAGAATTATTTTGTAAAGGGCCAAATAGTATATTTTTGACTCTGTAGGCTAAGAAGCAAACTCGAGGACATATATGTTGAATGCCAAATTATAATTGCGTGGCGTCACAGCAGAGGCCACTGAATGCGAAGCTAAAGGAGCGCCATGGTGTACGGTGTATAAAATGAAGCGATGGGCCGTAGTTTGCCGACCCTTGCCTTAAACGAGTGCTACGATACTAGTGTCCTGCGGGCCGGCGGTAGCCGTTGTATACATATCTAACTCAGGCCTAAGTATTCACGTACTGTATTTTTTTTAAATCTATAAAGCTATACGAGTATTTACAAAATGTTTTATGAAGTGCATCTCCCTTTAAAAATACAACCGGTCCCTAGGTGACACTGAAATGTACCACCCTCCTCACGAAAAAGCTTGAATAACACTGCCTTAAACTATTGTGTTAGGCTACAAATGTTTTGACTTACTAAGCCATTTTCGTTTCCTACATCCTTCATATACAGCCGTGTAAATATAACAGAAAAGCAACTGACCATACGTTTATTTTATTTAAAATATCATGACGTATTTTAAATTAAATAAACGTATGGTCAGTTGTCAATTTCCTAGTTGATAAAACGCTTGACTTCCATCACGAAAGTTTCATGTTCAACTTTCAATGGAACCCAAAAAAATATCTTAGTTTGTTTGTTCACATAAGGTCTTTCAACATCTGTGATTGATAGGTAGAAAATGCTTAATAACAGTAAGCTCGTCAGGTTATGTTATAATATATACAATATAAGTTTAATAGTGCAATTAATTCTGGATCTCAATCTCTTGCAGAACTTGCCTCAACCGATTTTGATCCTTACGAGAAGCACCGACATGTATCTGTAGATATAATCCCACTGTCTCAATAGGTCAATATCTTTTAAGTTTACGGAAAAATATTGAATGAATGAATTATAAATTTTATTAGATGATATCATTTAATTTTTTTTGTCGTGATCTCAATGCTGAGGAACGTAACCCAAAAAATGATGAGCACATTCGTGTGGTTTTCTTTGAAAAAAATAGTGCAGTGGTTTCCCAATGAGGAAAAATAGTGCGGTGGTTGGTAAGAAAATTGCAGAAAACACACTAAGGGAAGACACGTTACAAAGAAACCTTTGTAGATCTTCTGATATGTGTGGATATCTACCAAAGTTGAACTTATATCAGGACCAAACCCACATTCCTATCCTGGCCTAGTAGTTAGTAGAATAAAAGCAAACACATGAGTGTGTAGACGCACATGAACAGAAAGCGGGATGAAGCGATACGACAGGGTGTACCTCAGGGTTAAGAGCAGCTTCCGGCAAACCCTGGCCCAGGAATCAGTGGAGCAGGAGACATCACAGGAGTGGGGCCAGGAGTGGCCACGATGCGGGGGCAAGGAGCGAGGCGAAGCGGCGCGGTGAGACTTTTGACCCGACAAGTGGCCCGGACCCCCATATCCTCTGTCATGTATAGACGCATCACAATTATATTAACAACTAGTAAACTGCCATAAGTTTATTGTTTCAATTTTATTAAGATGTAGTTTTCACGAAAAAAAAAATAGTTTAAGATGTGAACATTCCTTCCTCAGTGCCTTCTTGGTAGATGAAGACCTACATACATATATCCCTGGTTGGGTATGCAGAGTGGAGAGAGCACCAGACTTTTCTATAACGACACACATATTTCGCCTCTTCTACATTCAACTCTTTCGACTTCTGTGACTTTCCACGTGTCCTTTTAAAATATAATTCACTTGATTCAACCATAATGTCCTTGGGCTTCCTCTACCACGCCTTCCCCTCACATTTGGACTTAGTGTTTTTATTTTTTATTATTTCTTCATGCCCAAATTATGTAAAACGAACTCAGAATACTCTTCTTCGTCTTATTCAACACCTCAACCCTAACTTCACATTCATCCCTAATCACTTAATTCCGTATTATGTCATACATTGTCAATATTGTCATCCTATGTATTTTTATAAGTTGACGCATTTCTACAACATTTACGAATATTCAGCGCTTTTTAGCCTTGCTCCACGTTCCACTCCCATACATCAAAGTTGGCACTAAAATATTAATTATATTATATACAGAGGAAGCCGTGAGTTTAAGATAATGGGTATTGTAGCAATCTGGTCGTATTATATGCTATGTATTATTGTCATACTTCTAATATAACCAACCAATAAGACTCCAAGTCTTTCCAGTTACTTGTTGTTGTAAAAGAGTATGTTCCCGGTCAAAAGACAGTCGTATAATTTTTACCCACCAAGAAAATTTCTCCAATCGCTTTCCTCATAACTGATAATTGTGACTCCCAAACACAGTGTTAATACAAGTATTTCAGACAACCTCTACAAGTTTATAGACTCCACAACACAAATAGCAGCTACAATTTTGTCAAAATGTTAATTAACAGAGGTAAGGGGCTGTATTACCATCCCTGCAGTCCAAAAGGCAATCTCACCTGCACGCGATGCAGCTACTAGTGAACTGAGGAGGCTCTAAGGACTGGGTATATCCGAATGTAGAAATCAACATCTGTTCACATATAAAGAGAATAAAATTACTCCAGCCAAGGCAGCTCAAGCTGAAAATTTCTCTGCCATATGATAACTACCGCAGAGTTGCATCCCAAATTGGATCGAAAGCGTGATCGGTCCAACTTAATAATATACACTCAGCATGATACTTTGTCAATATCTCAAAATATTCTGTGAACTGAATGTAAATAACATGTTCTGCATACATTTGTTTGTTTTGATTGTTTATTTTTAAACAAATAATAAGTATTGTTAAAGTAATTAGAAGCAACCATTTCACTATGGAACAAAACACTTTGCCGAGTGGGCCTACAAGGAACGTGTAACATGACAGGCTGAGTTAGTTCCGGATTATTCAAATACGAGCTGACAATCTGAAATAATATTGTAAGTTCAAACATATTTCTTGTGTCTGACATGTTTGTATGCAGTGAGGATATACAAGACCTGTGTCCGCCCCATAATGGCATACAGCAAAGAGTCCAGAGCCGACATTGTCAGAACCAAAAATCTCCTTCGAACCAGCGAAATGAAGGTACTCAGGAGTATCGCTGGTAAAACCCTTCGTGATAGAGTACGAAACACAGAAATCCGAAGGATGTGCGAAGTTGAAGATATTGTCAGATGGGGACGACAGAGAAGAAGGTTCTGGAACGAATATGTATCCAGAGTGGCGGAACCAAGAGCCGTAAGAATGGCCAGGGACAGTATCTCCCAAGCGAGTAGACATCCAGGACGACCTCCTAAAAGATGGAAAAACAGCTGGCAGTCGACGTCACAAGAGGGAAACAATGATGCAGGACCATAACAGGCCAACAGGCCTAAAAGAAGAAAAAGAAGAAGACATGTTTGTAAGACTAACATAGTTACTCAATAACTGGACACTACAAGAAACTCCTTGGTATAAATTATAAAGGTTTCGTTGAAGGAGTTACTTTAAGTTTCTTTGAAAACGTTTATTCATCCAAACAGAATTTATTTGCGTTCTTAATAAATCGTCCTTATACGACATTTACAAATATATCAAAATAAATAAAACAAAAGCATTTGAATGTTTACAAAATGGCACACCAAATGTTCCATAATAAATAAAATCATAAACATCAGCTGTGACATCTTCTGCCCCCGGAGCGATCCCTGGTTGTGGGAGAGACCGGGGGTCCAGGCAGTAGCTTTCGGGACGCCACTGACGTCACATGTGTGCCGAAATTTGTCCAACGATCCAAGTCAATCGCGCGTCGCGGAATATCTAATATTCATGTTTCGCGTCATATTTTGTGATGTGGTATTTAATTTATAGTAAACGAGCGAATAAAAAATGCGAATTTTTTTGTCGATGTGAATTGAACAAATTTTATTTCGTATTTATTGTGCGGTATTTTTGTAATAGTGTTTTTAGTGGAATTTAAATATCTTCACTTTTGTGTAATTTATAAAGTTTTTCGCGATTTTTTCGAATTTTATCAAGATAATTTTAAATTAACCATAGGATTAAAAATATTTCAGGTCAGTTTTGTAAGAATATTATTGTCTCATTTCAGAAAATAGATTGTTTTCATTCCGTAATATAATTTTGTTAATCATTATCATGTAATATTTTTTGCAAAACTTCTATAAAGGTTCTCTGAATAAGGGATGAAATTTAAAAAAAATTAAAACACTAGTTTCAAAAGCTGTTTTAATTTTTAGGCATTATTTCACTATCTCAAAAAATATAAATTATATAAATAACATTACAGAATTTCCCTTTTTCACTCTATCGACCTAAGTAACACCAGTTCGCTATTTTCTGCTTTTAAATCAAAACTAGTTGCAACCCGTGAAATATTCACGGAAGTAAAACAAATTCTACATTTATGAAAATATATATTCATAAATGTAGGATTTGTTTGCATATATCATTTATACATCGTCCCCTTTTATATCGGTTCAAAAATTGTTAGCTAGGTATTTAAAATTCATTCAGTATAGTTTCCATCTTTTCATTTATCACGGACCCACCGAGATTCAAATTTCGAATTACTTTCGGAGAGAATCCAAGTATTCCTCTCTCGCTCTCTTGTATTCAAAATCCAATTCTCGTATTCTTTCTTTGGCGACAACCATCTATGGGTTTTGGCCTATTTACACTATGATATCACAAACTAAACCTTGAAATTTAAAAAGCTCATAAAGCTGCTGTGAATTATTGATATTTGATATCAATAACTCACTGTAGTTTATTGATATGAAAAAAACTTATAAAACTATTTGATATAAATAACTCACTGTAGCTTATTGATATGAAAACGCTCATAAAGCTACAGTGAATTATTGATATTTGATATCAATAACTCACTGTAGCTCATTAATATGAAAACACTTATTAAGCTACAGTGAATTAGTGAAGTACAAAAATAGAACTGATATTCAAATATAGAGATTTACAACACATTTTGTTCTCAAATTTTTATTTCCTCTTCTAAATAACGATCGACAATTATTACAATTTTGTTAGCAAATGTTCCTAATATCCGTTCATTGTCGCAAGTTCTTCAATAATGAAGTACATATTCTACCAGGACGAAATATTCAGAAAATTTAGATTTTTTTAAACCCTTTCAGTTTATCAGCATTCTTCAAGACAGTTTTACCTTCTAAGTTTATTTCAGAACTTGAATTGTCTGTGGTATTCGGTAAATTTCAGAAATATGCTAAAATGGCATAATTATAAAAATAAAAAAATTTATTTTACTCAAATATGTTATATTATAAAAAATATTACAAAATTTTATAAACAGGTATTCATTTGAGATTGGTTATATTTCGCAACTTGTAATATTGTCTATAATTTTTAACTTTTCCGGAAAAGGCTGGGGACGTCAGATGAAACCTATGTTTTTTTTTTATCAGAACATGGAGTTGGTCTAACAAGACAGCTGATTCATGAACATTGTAAAAACAAGAAATAAACACCAAAAATTGACTAAAAATATAATTGATTAGTATATTTTAAATGGATAAGTCAAAAAACTAAGGTGAAAATGCATCACCCCGTTCTAATTCACCTGCTATTTCAAAACATTGCAGTCAAATAATATATAAGAAATATAAAACATTTAAAATATATATATTGTTTCATTAAACAGTTTTGTCGTATATGGTACATTCTAGCACATTTAATGCCATGTGACAATCTCTTCCAACCAAACAGAAGAATTTTACAGAAGTTCCAAGTGAAAATCAGACAGAAGCAAAAAAACGAGAATCGAACTTGTAACCCCCAGGTTACAGGCTGGATGACGATCGTCTTGCTAACTAGGACATGAAGGTCGTTATAAAATAGTATACATACGATTAAAATAAAATGAACTGTAAATCAATGTAAAATGGTATATTAAGTTTAAATTAATTATTAAAGAAGTTAAATAAAACTTCATGTAACATATAGCGCATTATACCTAATTATTATTAAAGAAGTTAAATAAAACTTTATGTAACATATAGCGCATTATACCTAATTATTATTAAAGAAGTTAAATAAAACTTCATGTAACATATAGCGCATTATACCTAAATATTAAAGAAGTTAAACAAGACTTCATGTAACACATAGCGTATTATACATAATTATTAAAAAAGTTAAATAAGACTTCATGTAACATATAGCGCATTATACCTAATTATTAAAGAAATTAAATTAAATTTCATGTAACATATAGCGCATTATACCTAATAATTAAAAAAATAAGAAATTTACTTTGTTTGACACTATGGTTATATTACAAAATCAGAAAAATCGTAGGAGTTGTATGAGAAGGTGTATGGATGCAGCAGAGGCGAATGATGTGTGTCGAGATAAGAAAATCTAATCTTATGTCCACTCTGCCTACACAAACAGGAAAATGGCGTGATAGGATGAATAAATGTATGTACTCGTACTTGTTTAAATATATGTTGCAACAGTAAAAAAAACAAAGGGATTTTTTTTATTTTGACAATTTATATAGCGTCGTTTAGAGTTTGCTCTCTAAACGACGCTACATAACGCTGTTATTTTATTATAATTATTATTAACACTTTTCACGACAAATCTGCCAATCTTTTTAATTGAAGCAAAACAAAATATTGATACAAAATATTTATCTCATTTGAGAAAGATTACTTTCATTTTGAAAACTAACGAATCCATTGATTTTATCAAACCAAGGGAAAACATCCGAAAAGTAACTTTCAAAGTTCACAGTCAACCACTTGTTCAAAAGAGAGACAGATGTGTCTGATGCAGTTCCCTTCTCCCTCTGCATGAATGCAACAGCTCCGCAGCGTGCAGCTATTAACCCATCAGGCCATTCAGACTCCCCCTCGTACGGCGTGATGAATGGCCAATGGAAGGGACGTCACCTAAATACCACACATGTCACACTTTTCTCAACAATAGAAGTCAATAGCATAATTTAATATTACCTTGCTTTGTGAAACGATTTATTTTAGGTACGCGCTTATAACAGCCCCTAAATAAAATATAGTAAATGCTTACATTGAGATATTTTTTCAATATTTCAAATATTTAAAAATAATTGGTCTTGAACTCTTAAAGCCAAAGGTCTTGAACGTGGTCTTGAACTATTGAAACCATACTCGATCACGAGGGATTGCCTACCGTAATAGAAGTTATTAATGTTTTTCTTCCTTATAACGGCAGATAACACTCAAACGTTATTTGTATACTTGCATACATTTGTCGGTACTTGTAGTCATATGGTTAGCATTCTTGTTAGAAGCTGCATCTATCGTATAGCTCATGACTTCCGTGATAGCCCTCGAGTACTCCTCTCCATCCATCTTTGCACTCCGCGGTTCGTCCCGTTGCGTCTCTCACTTGGTCAGTCCAACGCATTAGGAATTTTCCTCTTGTGTGTCATCCTTCCACACTTCCAGTGACCACAAGTCTCTCCAAACTTCACCACGAGCAATATGCCTAAATAATCGGAGAACTCATCGAAGACATATTGTCGACAAAAGTTGATACCCAAAGAATCGAATTTCCAGACAGGTGATAATTTACTTACTTGATTGGATCTTATATTTTTATAGCTTATAAGCTGTCTTACATGAATTCTAGGAGCGCTATATAGAACCTAAAATCTACCCAATAAAAAGTTGAAGTAGATGGAATATGCAGAACTTCTCGAAACGTAATATCCTTAACATCCGAAGCTCTGTCTTGTAGTATAATACACTTTCGTTACAAACAGTAAAACCTGACAGATTCACTGACATGTGGTAATCTCTTTCAGCCAACCAGAAATATGTTATACAATTCTCATGTGGAACTCGAAGATTTTTCAATATTTTCAATCTAAATTTTCATAATCTCAGAAATCATATTTAAGTTCAACATTTTCTATCTAATTGTATTTTAAATGTCACTAAAATATATACTCATATACGAGTATTTGACATGGACATTCATATCTGCGGTTTCAAGTAAATTTCTAATATCTCTATCGAGGGTACTCATATACTTGACATGGACATTCTGCGGTTTCAAGTAAATTTTTGATATATCTATCGAGGGTACTCATATACTTGACATGGACATTCATATCTGCGGTTTCAAGTGAATTTCTGATATTTCTATCGAAGGTACTCATATACTCGTACTTGACATGGACATTCATGTCTGCGGTTTCAAGTAAATTTCTGATATTTCTATCGAGGGTACTCATATACTCGTACTTGACATGGACATTCATGTCTGCGGTTTCAAGTAAATTTCTGATATTTCTATCGAGGGTACTCATATACTCGTACTTGACATGGACATTCATATCTACTGTTTCAAGTAAATTTCTGATATTTCTATCGAGGGTACTCATATACTTGACATGGACATTCATATCTGCGGTTTCAAGTAAATTTCTGATATCTCTATCGAGGGTACTCGTATACTTGACATGGACATTCATATCTGCGGTTTCAAGTGAATTTCTGATATTTCTATCGAGGGTACTCATATACTCGTACTTGACATGGACATTCATATCTACTGTTTCAAGTAAATTTCTGATATTTCTATCGAGGGTACTCATATACTTGACATGGACATTCATATCTGCGGTTTCAAGTAAATTTCTGATATCTCTATCGAGGGTACTCGTATACTTGACATGGACATTCATATCTGCGGTTTCAAGTGAATTTCTGATATTTCTATCGAGGGTACTCATATACTCGTACTTGACATGGACATTCATATCTACTGTTTCAAGTAAATTTCTGATATTTCTATCGAGGGTACTCATATACTTGACATGGACATTCATATCTGCGGTTTCAAGTAAATTTCTGATATCTCTATCGAGGGTACTCGTATACTTGACATGGACATTCATATCTGCGGTTTCAAGTGAATTTCTGATATTTCTATCGAGGGTACTCATATACTCGTACTTGACATGGACATTCATGTCTGCGGTTTCAAGTAAATTTCTGATATTTCTATCGAGGGTACTCATATACTCGTACTTGACATGGACATTTATGTCTGCGGTTTCAAGTAAATTTCTGATATTTCTATCGAGGGTACTCATATACTCGTACTTGACATGGACATTCATATCTACTGTTTCAAGTAAATTTCTGATATTTCTATCGAGGGTACTCATATACTCGTACTTGACATGGACATTCATGTCTGCGGTTTCAAGTAAATTTCTGATATCTCTATCGAGGGTACTCATATACTTGACATGGACATTCATATCTGCGGTTTCAAGTAAATTTCTGATATCTCTATCGAGGGTACTCGTATACTTGACATGGACATTCATATCTGCGGTTTCAAGTGAATTTCTGATATTTCTATCGAGGGTACTCATATACTCGTACTTGACATGGACATTCATGTCTGCAGTTTAAAGTAAATTTCTGATATTTCTATCGAGGGTACTCATATACTCGTACTTGACATGGACATTCATGTCTGCGGTTTCAAGTAAATTTCTGATATTTCTATCGAGGGTACTCATATACTCGTACTTGACATGGACATTCATATCTACTGTTTCAAGTAAATTTCTGATATTTCTATCGAGGGTACTCATATACTTGACATGGACATTCATATCTGCGGTTTCAAGTAAATTTCTGATATCTCTATCGAGGGTACTCGTATACTTGACATGGACATTCATATCTGCGGTTTCAAGTGAATTTCTGATATTTCTATCGAGGGTACTCATATACTCGTACTTGACATGGACATTCATATCTACTGTTTCAAGTAAATTTCTGATATTTCTATCGAGGGTACTCATATACTTGACATGGACATTCATATCTGCGGTTTCAAGTAAATTTCTGATATCTCTATCGAGGGTACTCGTATACTTGACATGGACATTCATATCTGCGGTTTCAAGTGAATTTCTGATATTTCTATCGAGGGTACTCATATACTCGTACTTGACATGGACATTCATGTCTGCGGTTTCAAGTAAATTTCTGATATTTCTATCGAGGGTACTCATATACTCGTACTTGACATGGACATTTATGTCTGCGGTTTCAAGTAAATTTCTGATATTTCTATCGAGGGTACTCATATACTCGTACTTGACATGGACATTCATATCTACTGTTTCAAGTAAATTTCTGATATTTCTATCGAGGGTACTCATATACTCGTACTTGACATGGACATTCATGTCTGCGGTTTCAAGTAAATTTCTGATATCTCTATCGAGGGTACTCATATACTTGACATGGACATTCATATCTGCGGTTTCAAGTAAATTTCTGATATCTCTATCGAGGGTACTCGTATACTTGACATGGACATTCATATCTGCGGTTTCAAGTGAATTTCTGATATTTCTATCGAGGGTACTCATATACTCGTACTTGACATGGACATTCATGTCTGCAGTTTAAAGTAAATTTCTGATATTTCTATCGAGGGTACTCATATACTCGTACTTGACATGGACATTCATGTCTGCGGTTTCAAGTAAATTTCTGATATTTCTATCGAGGGTACTCATATACTCGTACTTGACATGGACATTCATATCTACTGTTTCAAGTAAATTTCTGATATTTCTATCGAGGGTACTCATATACTTGACATGGACATTCATATCTGCGGTTTCAAGTAAATTTCTGATATCTCTATCGAGGGTACTCGTATACTTGACATGGACATTCATATCTGCGGTTTCAAGTGAATTTCTGATATTTCTATCGAGGGTACTCATATACTCGTACTTGACATGGACATTCATATCTACTGTTTCAAGTAAATTTCTGATATTTCTATCGAGGGTACTCATATACTTGACATGGACATTCATATCTGCGGTTTCAAGTAAATTTCTGATATCTCTATCGAGGGTACTCGTATACTTGACATGGACATTCATATCTGCGGTTTCAAGTGAATTTCTGATATTTCTATCGAGGGTACTCATATACTCGTACTTGACATGGACATTCATGTCTGCGGTTTCAAGTAAATTTCTGATATTTCTATCGAGGGTACTCATATACTCGTACTTGACATGGACATTTATGTCTGCGGTTTCAAGTAAATTTCTGATATTTCTATCGAGGGTACTCATATACTCGTACTTGACATGGACATTCATATCTACTGTTTCAAGTAAATTTCTGATATTTCTATCGAGGGTACTCATATACTCGTACTTGACATGGACATTCATGTCTGCGGTTTCAAGTAAATTTCTGATATCTCTATCGAGGGTACTCATATACTTGACATGGACATTCATATCTGCGGTTTCAAGTAAATTTCTGATATCTCTATCGAGGGTACTCGTATACTTGACATGGACATTCATATCTGCGGTTTCAAGTGAATTTCTGATATTTCTATCGAGGGTACTCATATACTCGTACTTGACATGGACATTCATGTCTGCAGTTTAAAGTAAATTTCTGATATTTCTATCGAGGGTACTCATATACTCGTACTTGACATGGACATTCATGTCTGCGGTTTCAAGTAAATTTCTGATATTTCTATCGAGGGTACTCATATACTCGTACTTGACATGGACATTCATATCTACTGTTTCAAGTAAATTTCTGATATTTCTATCGAGGGTACTCATATACTTGACATGGACATTCATATCTGCGGTTTCAAGTAAATTTCTGATATCTCTATCGAGGGTACTCGTATACTTGACATGGACATTCATATCTGCGGTTTCAAGTGAATTTCTGATATTTCTATCGAGGGTACTCATATACTCGTACTTGACATGGACATTCATATCTACTGTTTCAAGTAAATTTCTGATATTTCTATCGAGGGTACTCATATACTTGACATGGACATTCATATCTGCGGTTTCAAGTAAATTTCTGATATCTCTATCGAGGGTACTCGTATACTTGACATGGACATTCATATCTGCGGTTTCAAGTGAATTTCTGATATTTCTATCGAGGGTACTCATATACTCGTACTTGACATGGACATTCATGTCTGCGGTTTCAAGTAAATTTCTGATATTTCTATCGAGGGTACTCATATACTCGTACTTGACATGGACATTTATGTCTGCGGTTTCAAGTAAATTTCTGATATTTCTATCGAGGGTACTCATATACTCGTACTTGACATGGACATTCATATCTACTGTTTCAAGTAAATTTCTGATATTTCTATCGAGGGTACTCATATACTCGTACTTGACATGGACATTCATGTCTGCGGTTTCAAGTAAATTTCTGATATCTCTATCGAGGGTACTCATATACTTGACATGGACATTCATATCTGCGGTTTCAAGTAAATTTCTGATATCTCTATCGAGGGTACTCGTATACTTGACATGGACATTCATATCTGCGGTTTCAAGTGAATTTCTGATATTTCTATCGAGGGTACTCATATACTCGTACTTGACATGGACATTCATGTCTGCAGTTTAAAGTAAATTTCTGATATTTCTATCGAGGGTACTCATATACTCGTACTTGACATGGACATTCATGTCTGCGGTTTCAAGTAAATTTCTGATATTTCTATCGAGGGTACTCATATACTCGTACTTGACATGGACATTCATATCTACTGTTTCAAGTAAATTTCTGATATTTCTATCGAGGGTACTCATATACTTGACATGGACATTCATATCTGCGGTTTCAAGTAAATTTCTGATATCTCTATCGAGGGTACTCGTATACTTGACATGGACATTCATATCTGCGGTTTCAAGTGAATTTCTGATATTTCTATCGAGGGTACTCATATACTCGTACTTGACATGGACATTCATGTCTGCGGTTTCAAGTAAATTTCTGATATTTCTATCGAGGGTACTCATATACTCGTACTTGACATGGACATTCATGTCTGCGGTTTCAAGTAAATTTCTGATATTTCTATCGAGGGTACTCATATACTCGTACTTGACATGGACATTCATGTCTGCGGTTTCAAGTAAATTTCTGATATTTCTATCGAGGGTACTCATATACTCGTACTTGACATGGACATTCATGTCTGCGGTTTCAAGTAAATTTCTGATATTTCTATCGAGGGTACTCATATACTCGTACTTGACATGGACATTCATATCTACTGTTTCAAGTAAATTTCTGATATTTCTATCGAGGGTACTCATATACTTGACATGGACATTCATATCTGCGGTTTCAAGTAAATTTCTGATATCTCTATCGAGGGTACTCGTATACTTGACATGGACATTCATATCTGCGGTTTCAAGTGAATTTCTGATATTTCTATCAAGGGTCATATACTGATATATTTGACATGAACATTCATATCTGCGGTTTCAAGTAAATTTCTGATATTTCTATCAAGGGTCATATACTCATATATTTATATATTTGACATGGGCATTCATATCTGCGGTTTCAAGTATATTTCTGATATTTCTATCAAGGGTCATATACTGATATATTTGACATGAACATTCATATCTGTGGTTTCAAGTAAATTTCTGATATTTCAAAATTGATATTTAAAACTTCACATTTCATCTACAAATATAAGTATTCTTAAATATGACTCACTATTTTAATTATTGTTGATATCAGTTACAAATATGTTACTCATTCTTCTAATTGTATTGTAAATGTCACTAAAATAAATTGGTCATTTATGACCTTTAGTTCGTATTCAAATCTTGTAGAAATTTGTCACCATCTTAACAAGTGCAAGATGTTTTCATGATATTCAGATGGAATTATAATTAATTTAATGGCGTTTATTTTTTTTATTTACAATATATTTATCAACCCTTAAGGTTTAAAATATATAGTGGTAGTTTTTTTTTAAATCTTTTTTTACATATCGATATCGTGTGATCATATTGTACTTCAGGAAACACATATTTTTGACAGATTAAACCTAAAATTTCGATTGGTAGGGGTTAAATCTACAGCAGCCTTTCGTTAAGCAGTTTTATATAGCGCTATTTTTGTGTTGTCTAATAGCGCTATAAGCATTAATGGTAAGCAACATATAATTTAAAGAAATACTTAAAATCTGATGTAATTCTTGTCAACAAGAAAAACCAGTTTGAAAGTGAATTCACCAGGAATCAATCCTGGAGCGCCCGCTTGTTTAATGTGAATGCTCACCATTAGGCCACGGAAAAGAACACCTGACTATAAGAAAGAAGCTTTACGAAAGAATAAGAATAATTAGATAGCTGAAGCTATTAGGAGTGTTCATATTAAAATATGATGCGAATATTCATTCATTAATTGATTTTGACTTGAGTATTACAATTCTGTTTTTGTAGGTTGTTTTCCTTAGACAAAGGTGGATAAGATATAAAAACTCCTTACCAATGCGACCCGACTCATGTTCGTTGTTCGGTTTTTTACCAGACTAAGGGTTCCGCCTCTGGCCCCTCCACGGCTCAACCCCGTTTAAGGGATGCGCGCCCCTTACATTATAAAAAAGACCTCCGCACAACAAAGGAAACATCAAATAATGCTAATTAGTTATCAATAAATATATAACTATATTTAACATTCAAAAATAGTTTTAAATTTATCTTATTTACAAGGTATAATATTGAGAAAAACATTTGAACTACAGAATATAATAAAAAAAAAATTTACTGCATTTGGTAGAAGAATCAACATATAAGACATAAAACTTCATTAGATTCGATAAAAAAAACTACTTGGGTGGTTTTTTATTACTGGCAATACATAATGTATACTCACTTATTTAGTTTAGCGTAATATAATTAAGGATAATTCAAGTTCTGTGCCTACAACAGTGGTTCCAGACTTGAAAGCCCAATTACTGAGACCGAAGACAATAATGTCTCCCGGTCACACTCTTCAGTGTCATACGGCAATCTCTTATTACCAACCAGATAGCTGTTAAAAAGACCTTAAAAAAGACTGGAATTGTATATGAAAAAAATAGGTACCATCGGGATTCGAACTTGCAACCACAGGTGGAAAGACAGGCGTCTTATCAACCAGACCACGCAGTTCGCCACATTCTACATAACATTCTCATTTCTGTACAATTTATCTTACTTTCATCACATATTTGCCATGCCTAAGTTTCGCTTACATATTATCCTTATGTTGAGACCAAAATTTCTATGTGATCAGATCCCAATATGATCACATTCCAGTATGATCACATTCCATCATGATCACATTCTAATATGAGCAGATTCCAATATGATCACATCACATTCTAATATAATCACATTCCAATATGATCACATTACAATATGATCACGTTCCAACATGACCATATTCCAATATGATCACATTCCAATATGAGCAGATTCCTATATGATCGTATTCCAATATGACCGGTTTCCTTTATGATCAAATTCCAATATGAGCAGCTTACATTGCTTCTGTTATACTTGATGCAATATAAAAACATAGTATTTATCTAATCAAGTGTGATATTTCAGTGATTACATTTGTCCTCTGAGTCACGCTATCTAGTGGCGATAATGCCTTTGTTAAATTGCCGCAGCTGCTGAAAATGTACAGCATCCGAGTCACCACATGGAAAAGTCATCGGTGAAGCAACACTGTCATGTCATATTATGTCATCAAATGCACATAAACCATATGGTTTTACACTCACTAAATCTGTGTCTCTCAAAACTATATTTTTTTATTTTAAAAATAATAAACATTACGGATTTTCGATTTCCAAAGAATGCATTTTCATGTGGAATGCGAATTGAAAGTCTTTTACAATGTGCTTTTTAAATCGGAATTAATATTTTGTAAATCCATTCTTATCTAAGTAATTTTCGATCGAATTGTGTTAAAACTCTACAAAATAAATTTAAATAAAGGATAAATAAAAGGCCTTATTATCTTTCTTAAAGCTCAGCCACATTTTCGAATTATAATCAATGCAACGTTTTTCAAGCTCACGTACTTAAATTATTTTTCAATTAATTATTAAAACTAATTTAAAAGAAAGATAAATTGTTATAAACTTCAGAATGAACGGCGGGTTCGATTACCGTTGGCACCAAGATGTTTTAAAAAAGGTATCCTGTCTAGTTTTCACTAAAGGTTTGTTATTACACCTTTCTGATTGGTTGTATGTGACTACAATATTGCAATAAATACGCCAGGTTGTACATTATACAATGAAAGTGAAATAAAATATATTCCAGTATTAAGAAATTCAGGATTAAATAATTATAATTACATAAATACCATCATGCTGCTTCCTTGCTGGGGTAGGCAGAGATGATCTAACGCCAGACTTCTTGTTTTCCTCCTTTCAAAATATCATTCACTATATATACTATATATAGTATCTACCTATTCATAATATCCTTTGTCTTCCTCTACCACGCCTACAACCCACATTTGCATAGTATAATTGTTTTTTTTAGTATTTCTTCATTCTTTCGTTCCACATTCCCAAACCATACTAGAGTGCTCTTCTTCATCGTACTCAACACATCAATCTCAAGTTCACATTCATCTCATGTCACTTTATTCCCCATTGTCACCTCATATATGATTTTAAGTGCACGCATTTCTTTAATATTTATTCAGCTCCTTTCAATATTTTTCCACGTCCATGTTTCCCTCCCATACATCAAATTTGGTACTAAAACACTGTTATGGACCATCTTAACAGATGTGATAATGTCCGATTCAGGTATATATTATATATTTTAGCGCCCCATTAACACCTATCGCTACACGCCGTTCAACATCCCTTATTATTCAATCATCTGAAAAAATGCCACCTGAATGGCACAATTCTTCGACTTGGCCTAATATTTCATTATTCACCCATATATCACATTTATTATTCCTTTCACTCTTTTCTACCACGATAACTTTTGATTTCGCAACATTTATTCTCTGATCTGTACCTTAAAACTTTTTGAAGTACTGAAGGTATTCTTGAAGAGTAGATCATAAGTCGAAGTCATGAAACCAGAAAACAGAATGAATCGGGAAACCAGAAAACAGAATGAATCGGAAAACCAGAAAACAGAATGAATCGGGAAACCAGAAAACAGAATGAATCGGGAAACCAGAAAACAGAATGAATCGGAAAACCAGAAAACAGAATGAATCGGGAAACCAGAAAACAGAATGAATCGGGAAACCAGAAAACAGAATGAATCGGGAAACCAGAAAACAGAATGAATCGGAAAACCAGAAAACAGAATGAATCGGGAAACCAGAAAACAGAATGAATCGGGAAACCAGAAAACAGAATGAATCGGGAAACCAGAAAACAGAATGAATCGGGAAACCAGAAAACAGAATGAATCGGGAAACCAGAAAACAGAATGAATCGGAAAACCAGAAAACAGAATGAATCGGGAAACCAGAAAACAGAATGAATCGGGAAACCAGAAAACAGAATGAATCGGGAAACCAGAAAACAGAATGAATCGGGAAACCAGAAAACAGAATGAATCGGGAAACCAGAAAACAGAATGAATCGGGAAACCAGAAAACAGAATGAATCGGGAAACCAGAAAACAGAATGAATCGGAAAACCAGAAAACAGAATGCATTGAGAAACCAGAAAACAGAATGAATCGGGAAACCAGAAAACAGAATGAATCGGGAAACCAGAAAACAGAATGAATCGGGAAACCAGAAAACAGAATGAATCGGGAAACCAGAAAACAGAATGAATCGGGAAACCAGAAAACAGAATGAATCGGGAAACCAGAAAACAGAATGAATCGGGAAACCAGAAAACAGAATGAATCGGGAAACCAGAAAACAGAATGAATCGGGAAACCAGAAAACAGAATGAATCGGAAAACCAGAAAACAGAATGAATCGGGAAACCAGAAAACAGAATGAATCGGAAAACCAGAAAACAGAATGAATCGAGAAACCAGAAAACAGAATGAATCGGGAAACCAGAAAACAGAATGAATCGGAAAACCAGAAAACAGAATGAATCGAGAAACCAGAAAACAGAATGAATCGGGAAACCAGAAAACAGAATGAATCGGGAAACCAGAAAACAGAATGGATCGGGAAACCGGAAACAGAATGCTTGTGGGACATATATTTTTTAAATTTATAGAACAGTAGTCAGTAAATATGCCGAATTATGAAATGAATTCCTTGTAAAACGTTTATTTTCCATACAACCTTAACCATCACTCAATTTAGTAAGTATTTATGTTAATATAACACATTATAAAATAAAATATTTATAAAAACTAAGCTATTTTTCTCATTTTACTTCCGAAATAAGACTAATTTTGTTTGATTAATAAAATAAAATAATTAGTAATTGAACTTAAATTAATTGTTATTTTTTATTTTAGATTCGATCCGATATAAAAAGTACTGTTCATGAATATAGCTTATTGGTTAATAGAAAGAATGTGTCAGAAAAGCTAAGAAAATATTTTCATATATTTTTTTTAAAGATAACGTGTAGGAAAATAATAGCATTCTCAAATTTTACTCCAACAGCAATCTCGACTACAATTAAATTTTTTATTAAGACAGGAAACACAACATTTCTGACTTATCTCAAAAATATATTGTTCCAAGTACGAGTATGTAAGAGTAATTACGTGTTAAATACAGCGGACCACTAGGGGCTAATTAATCATCGAGTAACAAGTAACAAGATACCCAACACCCGTTACCCAGTGTTGCAGTACTCAGTCGACTCTCCCGTGTGAACTTTTGGGAGGGGAATAATTCTCTCACTCGGATTAAAACACTTTTCCACTTAATGTACAAAAGTTTTATAGGAATGATTTACTTTTATTGTGTGGTTTTATTTTGTAAAAATAAGATATTAACAGTTTAGAAGTTCATCCAACTAACCAGAAGGATATTAATGCCTTTATGGTACCCATCAACATATTGACAATTTAGAAGTTCATCCAACTAACCAGAAGGATATTAATGCCTTTATGGTACCCATCAACATATTAACAATTTAGAAGTTCATCCAACTAACCAGAAGGATATTAATGCCCTTATGGTATCCATCAACATATTGACAATTTAGAAGTTCATCCAACTAACCAGAAGGATATTAATGCCTTTATGGTACCCATCAACATATTGACAATTTAGAAGTTCATCCAACTAACCAGAAGGATATTAATGCCCTTATGGTACCCATCAACATATTAACAATTTAGAAGTTCATCCAACTAACCAGAAGGATATTAATGTCCTTATGGTACCCATCAACATATTAACAATTTAGAAGTTCATCCAACTAACCAGAAGGATATTAATGCCCTTATGGTATCCATCGACATATCCATAGAAGCAAATCAGATACAATGAATATCATCATCATCATTGTCAACCAGGGTCGATCCACTGCTGGATGAAGGTCTCCCCAAATTGACTACAAATAGTTCGGTTTTTTGCTCGTTGATGCCATGTGATGCTGCCATGCTTCCTCATTTCATCTATCCAGCGTTCGGTCTTCTTCTAGGCCTCTTTATGCCTCTTGGGTACCATTGGATTATTTCGGATGTCCATCGGGAATCTGACATTCTGGCTACGTGTCCTGCCCAGTGCCACTTCATTCTTCTGCACACCTTTATAACGTCTTCTACCTTTGTTATATTGCGAATCCAGGTGTTTCGTTTACGGTATCTTTTAGTATACCCCAACATGCATCTCTCCATGCCCCTTTGTGGGGCCTGGAGCTTTTGTGTGTTATTTACTGTGAACGTCCATGTCTCGCAGCCATACGTAAATACAGGGAGAATACACTGGTTGTAGACATTTCGCTTCAAGGATATTGGGAGATTACTTTTGAAGATGTTGTTCAAACGTCCAAGTGAGCTCCACGCTAGTTTTATTCTTCGTGCTATTTCCTCCGATATGCCACCTACAAAGGAAATAAGTTGGCCCAGATACACATATTCCTGGACAAGTTCTAGCGGCTTTCCATCTACGTTTATTGGTTTTGGGGTAGCAAAGCTGTTCATCATATATTTGGTTTTTGATATATTCATTTTTAAACCAACTTGTTTACTGACCTCTGCCAATTCTTGCAGTTGGTGCTGAAGATTTTTTTGATTTTTGTTGTTTTCACTCAAAACATGTGGAACCCAAGCGCCGAACTTCTGGACTTTTCCCATTGATTTAAGATGGCGGTATACAGTCATGTGACTACAATTTATCTGCTCAGCCAATTCTACGGAGGTTTGAAGGGGATCTTCATGAATAATATGGTTTAAGCGGTCCTCATCGAAGTCCAGTGGTCGTCTGGAACGCTCCATGTCTTTCAGGTCGAAATTACCGTCTTTGAAACGCAAAAACCATCGACGAGCTGTCCTTTTATTCATAGCATCTTCACCGTACATTTCGCCGATATCGCGAGCAGCTTTGGCAGTTTTATTCCCTTGATTGAACGCGAACAGAAGGAGGTGTCGAAAATGCTCACTTTCGTCTACTTGACATTCCATTTTGAAGGCTTGTAATCAAATAAAATAATATATGTAACGTAAAAGCAAACACAATATCTTGTAGAGCAGAAAATTTTCTTTCGAATGACGTATAACCTTTACCATTTTGTTTTATTTTTGGTGCTCACTTTTAAATTAAAAAAAAACAGACACAACTTATGTTAAAACCTAATATAATACTGGTTATCTGTTAAAATGTAAATAATAATCTTAAGAATTTATTAAATTAATATCGTGTAATGAGACACTCGACGTTTCATTCCCCATTCCGGGCGAAAAGATGATTGCTTCATAATTAATTTCGACAGTCCTGATTTCACGAGCAGAGCGTATAATATGTCAGATGTCAACTTTCATATCATCACCAGTTGCCTTACACATGTTATATTTTAAGCATTCAACATGTGATATATTTTAAATACATTACTGACTATCTACATATCGTAGGCCAAGATAATAGATCTCCAAACTTTTCTCTTCTCCACAATTCATACATCACGTCATGCACAAAGGTAAAAGAATTTGTCTGGTAACAAGAACTAGACTTGTGCAAGTGTAGTTACCCCATCATACGCGAAAAAGAACTGCGGGTTACGTGCCTACTCTAGTGTCTCAACCTGAAGGCTCAATTAACAGGGATGAAGACAATGTTGTCTTTTGGCCATGATATGTTCAAACACCAATTCAAATGTGTTAAAGGGAACCATGCGAATGAAAAATAAATTAAAGAGCAATAGGTAAAGCCATTTTTTTTGTTCTTCGTTTAATCTATCCAACCAACTCTTAAACCGTTTTACAATCTGAAATTATGTTTGTCAATAACCTCTATACTACAAGTATGTATTATAAATTCTTATAGCGCTATTAAGCGACACAAAAACCAAGCAACGTGAAACGACCTAACTAATGGCTACAGAAGATTAACCTTTGTTCTCTTTGCCATCGGAACTTTGTATTTGATCTGTCAAAATCGTGTTCTTGCTGAAGTGCAACAGAATGCACGCAATAAACCAATATACGCATAGGTATTTTACATCCATAGGATGGCGGGCAATCATGGCATATCTTATCATATCGATCCAACCAACGAATGTCTTTCTATTTTTTATAAGGTTTCTTTTAATTTCAAGTAACAACAATCGGCGACGTCTACGGCTTAGTTGGTAAGTCGCTTGTCTTCCAGCCAGGGGATATAAGTTCAATTACTGAAAGTACCCAAAAGACATCAATTATATTTAATAACAATATTCACACACGCTAGAAGTGTGCGAGCGTTGTTGCTTCTCGACGTGCGATACTACTCGTATTTTCAACACGTACAATGGTGAACTATGATTTATGTATTTGTATGTGCCAACTCCAGTGGTCCTTAACCCGAAGGCTCAATTTTGTGGCCGGTGATAATATTGTTTCCCGGCCACGCTCTTTAATTATGTTAAAATGTCTCCATCACCAATGAGGATATGTTAAAGGGCACTCTACGAATGAATTAATGGAATTTTCTGTCACGGCAAGTCTATCAAAAAATCTAACTCAAAACTTTTTCCAAAGTGACGCGAACGTTGCTTGATACTTAGTTGCAGCCATATATAAATTTGTAGATCGCTCATGTGTCGACAGTTATGCCAAAATATTGTTTAATTGTATTACGCTTTTGTTGTTAAAAATACGATCTGGCGAGCTTATTGCCAAAACGATGTTTAGCCGACCTGAAGCAAAAATCAAATTAAAATTCGTTCATTGGTTGTACCAAATCAATCCAATATGACATGGTATTATGATAAAGCTTTTGCCATTGCTAGTCCTGTGGCGTGGAATGGTCTGCCTCCTAATGCCAAATATATGGGTGGCGTGTGCAAATTTAGGAAGCATTTAAGACTATCCTTTTTGGGGAGGTCTTATCAACATTAAATAGTGTATTTGAATCCTGAGTAGGAGCGCCCTTAGGGGCAGTTTGCTCTCTAAACGGCGCTGTATAAATTGTTATTTTATTATTGTATTATTATTTAAAAAGTAGCATTAAGTAAAAATAATGATTTATGGCATATTTTCAAAAGGAATAATAAAAAACTTATGCAAAGCTTGGGAATATCTAAAAATCGTGACCGAATCAAATTCTTAAAGAGAGGATAGTGAAAAACCTTTATAATAGGAAAGAGTGCATAACGAGGTGGCATTGTCTTCTAGCATAAAGGCTATACGTGGCTGAAGCGAAATATGTTTTCCAGGATAGAATAAACTTGAGATATTTTCTCTCTGCCTACCTCAATAACGACATGGCATGGTGTTGACGATGATAATAATATTAAGCTTGTGAATTTTCATCTACAGTTAAAAAAATATAAAAACATAGATTTTTATTAAAAGTGTAAATATAGCACCAATACATAAATTTGTTCAGTTTAAACAATGCACAAACATTATCTGGAGAACAACACCATCAAGTGATTCAAGAAGTGGCCTCTTCATCATCACCATGGATGGTGTCCATGCGAGAAGAAGAAGTAGTTGAAGCAAAGATGCTATTGGCCAGTGCTGGGAGCCGCCGGACGGACCCTTGAGATGCCTCTCCCCGGTTGTGGTGCTGCGGTCTTCTTGTTGCTGCTGAAGCTCATGCTGGTCTTCCACTCTGTCCATGGACTCGTTGGACCAAATGTTTGTTTTGAACAACAAAAGTAAGTTAACTTTACTTTATTCTAGTAATTATCGAGCTTTTTTTGAAGATGCAATGATAAAATAAAGAATAAATTATTTCAGACATATAGTATTGCACCTAAACGAACTTTGGATAAATTACACGTCTAGAATTTTACCACTGCTGCTTGCTGGAGTTGTCTCCTGCCTCTCTCCGCCCACAATCCCCAACCTGATTGTTTACGGTATGGTACCAACTCGAACATAATTCAGTCTATTTGTGCTCCCTTGATGATGAGGTGAAAACCTTAAAATCGGTGGGGCTACATCGTTATAAAAAGTGGGATAAACAGTGTTTGATTAAACAAATTATGTCTTTAAACGTCCACAGTGTTTATGCCTTAACTTATAAATAATATGTAAAATAATAAATCATAGCCAGTTTATACAGGGTGGCCCATGAAAGGCTGAAGGATGTACATCGCTGTACTGCGCACACTGCCATCGTCGCCCTGACAGTATGTGCAGTAGCTTCATCCTGTTGAAATCATATTTCCTAATTATCTTTAACCGCTGGGTGTAAAAAATTTTCAAGCATTGTCCATAAACAGGGCCTCGTTGATTCTTTCTGGCTGACCTTCCTCATTTTCAAAGATATAGAGGCCGATAACTCTTTCAGCAATAACACCAAACAAAACAGTGCATTTTTGAGGATTCAATTGATACTGGTGTAATTCCCTGAGATTTTCAGTACCCTAAAATCTGCAGGTTTGTTTGTTGATGTACCCGTTTAAATGAAAATGGGCTTCATCACTCATTATCAAGTTGTTCAAAAAGTTGTTGTTATCTCTGGCTAGGTGTTGAAATTGAATGGCGTACTGTAGGCGCTGCTGAGTATTTTGGAATATTAAAATTCTATGAAATATAAATCTGTAAAAAATAAAATAAAAAAAGATTGAAAATGAACAAGTTATGACTCTTTAAAACCCTTCAGTTTTTTAGTGGCCATTCTGTATAATCAGAAACTGACACCAGTTAGTGATATTTTGAATCTATAGAATTTGTTTTGATAATTTTGTTTTCATTGTTAGTTAGTATAATTTAAATGATATTAAATTTAATTGAACTTTCTTTATGTAACAAATATTGTGTTTGACTAGATTACGTTGAACGTTATCCAAAAAAAGTCAATAAATCAGATAGTGTCCAGCCTTCTTTATAATTATGTTATATTTGCTCCATTTGAATTTAACTGAAGCAAGTTTGATTAATAATAATATAAGGACAATTTATTTAGTGTCATTTAGGGAGTAGACTCTCCTCAATGACATTTAGGGAGTAGACTCTCCTCAATGACAATTGAATTCGGAACTAGAACTCACAATTATTGAAAGATTAATGTTACAAAAACTACAATAAGTTGAGCATAAAGTAAGGTGGGTGGCAACTGAGGTGAGTGGCAAAGATTAAAAATGTTACAAAAAGTGAGGTAGGTGGCAAAGTGAGGTAGGTGGCATAAAGTGTTACAAAAATGTTACAAAAAGTGAGGTAGGTGGCAAAATGGCATAAAGTGAGGTAGGTAGCAAAGATTAAAAATGTTACAAAAACTACAATAAGTTGAGCATAAAGTGAGGTAGGTGGCAACTGAGATCATTTAAGACCCGCATCTTTATATGTTTAGAAAAATATATTGGTTAAGAAAACCCCAGGAAACTTACCAAGAGAAGACGAACTACAAATATTTTTTTATAGATCTTTCTATGCATACTTATCGGTATTATTTAATTTATTTTTACAAAGATTTACGAAGATCCGATAATAACACATTTAGGTGTAATGTAATGTACATGTAATTTATTTTTATCCAACACTTTTTATTCCACTTTTTAGTAACGGTATAACCCTACCGGTTTCAAGGCTTTCACTTCATCTTCAGGGGAGCACAAACAAGACAAGTCACAAGTACACAAAGTCTTGTTTGTGCTCCCCTGAAGATGAGGGGAAAGCCTTGAAACCGGTAGGGTTATTCCGTTACAAAAAAGTGGAATAAACAGTGTTTGATAAAAATAAATTACAATGTCTTTAAACCTCCACAATGTTAATGCCTTAACTATAAACAACATAATGTACATGTGTAATGTTCATATACATTCATTAATTATGATAAGATCTCCCAAAAAGGGTAGTCTTTAAGTGCCGAAGAAGAATAGTATGGTCAGGGGAAATATTGTCTTTGGCTCCAGTAATGATCTAAAACCACTGGAGTAGGTATGAAACTTGCAGTTCATCATTGAATGTGTTAGCAACACTACCGTACGTAAAGAGGCAGGATCACTTTTATACGTATGGTGGGTATTGCTATCAGACAAATTATTTTACCAAACACATACTTTTTTTTGGGCACCATCATGAATGGAACCCGAAACCCCTGGGTTAAAGTCAAACATCTTACTAACTAGGTCACAGAGGTCGTCGACTATAGTAATGATGCTCAAATAAACGACTTAAAATATTCCTGATAAATATTCCTGAAAAAAAGCATAACTCTTATCGTACGAATTTGACAATAGAAACCTAAAACTAAAATTTGAGTATAAAACATACTTAAATTGCAAATTATTAGTTTAATGTGCCAGGTTAAATGGGATAGGACCACGATCTTTCTGCGATAAGGGGGGGAAGATGGAGCTGAAGAGTTGGATCAAAATGAAAATATAGTAACTAGTCTCCCAGTCAAGAACTAACATTCAAAAAATACCGAGGACCCTCGTAAACTCGACAACAAATACATTAAAAACACTCACCAAACCAAACATCGAGTTACCCAATTTTCGCATTTTCACCATTGATGAATGCTACAGTCTTTTGGTTTGAAAAGTATTCATATTTTTAATGAATGTTTGTAAAGGCCCTCGAGTTGTTATCTAAAGATTTATTGATACCAACATAGTATGAAAATATATATCCTGAAATTACACATAAATGTTAACGCAATGGAAAAGAAAACACGTTTGAGAGAGAAGCTATCAAACAGTCTGGGTTCATATCATAATATCCTATCAATCGAGATACACCCCCACCAATAGGAGGATGGGCCCGGCCACGACGACAATAGAAGTTTTTCAATCCATACCCTTGAACACGTAAATTATAATATAAAAAAAGTTAAATGATAATAAATAAATAGTTGATACTATTATAAATTTTATAAATATGTGCAAAAATTGTCAAAAACATATACGCAAACACTTACACAACCCCAGATTTACTGCCAACGTAAAGATATAAAATAAAATATAAGTCCAAATTTTGTCAAAACAAAGAAATAATTGAAAACATTTTTTTTACTGAGAGTTGTCAAATCACACGAATAGCTGCAACTCAGATTTGTTGAACTATTTAAATGTGTTTATGGTATATGTGCCAGTAATTATGACAGTGGACTAACTAAGTCACATATTTTTTACTTCTTCTTCATCTTATTTTAGGTCCGTTGGCCTGTTATGGTCCTGCATCATTGTTTGCCTCTTGCGACGTCGACTGCCAGCTGTCTTTCCATCTTTTGGGAGGTCGTCCTGGAGGTCTGCTTGCTTGGGGGATACTGTCCCTGACCATTCTTATGGATCTTGGTTCCGCCATTCTGGATACGTGTTCGTTCCAGAACCTTCTTCTCTGTCGTCCCCATCTGACAATATCTTCAACTTCGCAAGTCCTTCGGATTTCTGTGTTACGTACTCTACCACGAAGGGTTTTGCCAGCGATACTCCTGAGTACCTTCATTTCGCTGGTTCGAAGGAGATTTTTGGTTCTGACAGTGTCGGCTCTGGACTCTATGCAGTATGTCATTATGGGGCGGACACAGGTCGTGTATATCCTCACCTTGCTTTGGATGTTCATATGCTTGTTTTTCCAGATAGTGTTCTTTAAACATCCGGAAATAGCTGCGGCCTTTTGTGATTGTTCAATGACTTCGCCATAGAGGTCATTATTGCACATTATGCTAGCACCCAAGTATTTAAATTTTGTTACTTGTTCAATCGGTGTATCGTCGATCGCCACACTGCATCCAACTTGCTCTCTGGCTAGAGTCATGCATTTAGTCTTGCTGATGGAGATAGACATGTTGTATTTTTTGGAAGCAGTGTGGAATCGATGTAGCATTTGTTGCAGGTCTTCATCTGATTCGGCTATGATGGTGGCATCGTCAGCATAGCATATGATGTTTAGCATATTGTCGCCCATCTTGTATCCCAGGTTAAGTACGGCAACTTCTTCTATAATTTTATCCATAACCATATTTTTTACGCATTGAGATATTCAGACCTTTGCGTTTGTGTGTAATAAAAAATATTTTTCCATTGTATATACTCGTATATCAAAATATTTTCCAAAGTACTAATAAAAATATTGGTATGCTTGTTTTTACCGTAGTTGTGTTTTTTAATTATCCATTCATCCATTTAAAGAGAATACTGTATTGCAAGAATAACAAACACTGTAAGTACTAAGGTAACGTAAATCAAAGTACTAAGGTAAATCTTTCACGTACTTAATTATGAATTTTTGTGAGTATCGTGTAAAAACATGCCTTAGATCAGTGTTTCACAACGTGGGGCAATTTGATTTTTAAGGGGGGCAATTCGAAAATTGACTCGTTCCGAGTTTAGTCGTATTTTAATCACTTTGTCGCGTCACCGTTACGTAGGGGGGGGGGCATAAGAATTTTAGAAAGGCTTAGGTGGGGCATATCACAAAAAACGTTGGGAAACACTGCCTTAGATATTTCGTATGACGTATGTTAGACTCTTTTCACAATTATTCAAACATCTTTAAAATTGCTTATAACCAAAAATATTTCAGTTTTATTAAAAAAAAATAATAGAAGTTATAAACAACAGTATTCACTTACATTTTGTAATTATAATCACGTTTACTTAATTTAGAATAATACTAGAGGTTTCTTCTTCTTCTTCAATAAGGGCATTTTCTTTTTTTAAATCAGGTAGATACATGCATCTTTTCAGAAAAACAAAGTATACCGAAAAGTAAGTGACTTATGCTAGTCCACTATCAAAATAAACAAATACACAATTATGTCAACCGACCAACTTTGCAATGTGTACATTTCTTAATGTTTTTATAAGTTCTTACTTCTTAAAATATTAATAATTGTAATATAAAATAAATCGTAAAATCAATTTTTTCACTTGGTCCACTGTCATAATTACCGACGCATATGTGAATTTCGTGAGTGTTATGTCAAGATGGCTGACATATAAAATTAAAATAAAGAAATAATAGGTTTATTGATAACTATGCATCTCCAATACCTCTCTATTAACATATTTATTTATTTAACACTTTTATTGCAAATACAATCTGGCGGGCTCATTGCCAAGCGGTAATCTCTTCTAACCAACCAGACAAAGTAAATGAAGCAAGTTACATGGTTACATAAATCATTCAAATGACTATTCAATCCCACGAAATCCATAAACACATACATGAGCATATGGCCACGAACCCCACAAAGACGGACAATCACCCGAATATTATTTTTCATATAAAGTGAGATATCGTCAATCAAAAGGAAAGGAAGGGATGGTGGAGAGGAAAGGAAAATAAAAATTAGGAATGAAACACGTTATTTTACTGACTAGATATTAAGAGTTTTTTCAGTCGCTTCTTACAGCATGCCAAGGACGGAGCGAGTCTTATATTGGTTTGTAACTGATTCCAGAGTCTCACTGCATGGACAGTAAACGACGACGTAAAAAAAGAAGAGCGGTGAACTGGAAAGGCCAATAAACAGTCTATGTTTGAGCGTAGCGCTAATCCATGATTGGAAAGACGCTGAAAATTTTCGGCGAGATAAGAGGCGGTAGCGGGACAGTTAAGGATATTATACAATAGAGACAGTCTGTGAATTGATATGAATGATCTGATGGTGTTATCATCTCTGTTCCAGCTACACCCTGACAACCAGAGTGAAGTACCAGCAACCAGTGTCCGTACGGACTTACAGCTGGTGCTTCGACTTCCCACCCAAGTGTTCCAGCGTCCACACGGAGATGCGAGAGAAATGGAAAGTCCAGGTACTTTTAAAACAAAAATTAAAAAACATCAACATCCTCGGTTAATAACTTTCTACACCAGGGGTGTCCAAATCGTGGCCCGCGGGCCACATGTGGCCCAATTTAAAATTTTGTGCGGCCCTTTCGAGGTTTTTATACATTTTGCATTTTGTTATTGATAAAATTAAAAAATAAATTCTGTGCGCGTTGATTATAATAATTTTCACATGTCATTAATTTTGTGAGTGACGAATTTATTACCTGGGTGTCGCATGCCGGCCGGCGCCAGACCAAATATGCTAATGAAGTCACAAAATTAATTAAAGCATTCGACGAAAGATTTTCATACATGCAAAAAGCGTGAGGAAAATTTCACAATTTCCTTAACCCCATTTGATGTGAAGGTCGAATCTGCACCTCCTAATTTACAAATGGAGCTTATAGACTTGCAATCAAGCATTGAGATGAAAGCCATGTCCGAAGGGAATAAAATACACGAATTTTATCAGAAATATGTCCTCGAAGATAAATTTCCAAAATTAAGGCAACTGGCAAAGACAAAATAGTCAAATTATCAGTCGATATTAAAAAAATATCAAATAATATACAACAAATGTTTCATTAATTTTACAAAGTAATAAAATATTTCGATTGTAAGTTGTTCGTTTATTTTTAATATAAAAAAACGTCATATTATTATTAAGGTGTAAAATATTTATATGTGTGGCCCATCAAAGACTTGCAATGTTTTATTTGGCCCATCAAATGATTTCAGTTGGACAACCCTGATCTACATGATCATGTAGATAGTGATTTAGCGAGGATGTTGATATAAATATAAATTATTGGTCTACATAATCATGAAGATAGTGATTTACCGAGGATGTTGATATAAATATAAATTATTGGTCTACATGGTCATGTAGATAGTAATTAACCGAGGATGTTGATGTAAATATAAATTATTGGTCTACATGATCATGTAGATAGTAATTAACCGAGGATGTTGATGTAAATATAAATTATTGGTCTACATGATCATGAAGGTAGCGATTTACCGAGGATGTTGATATAAATATAAATTATTAGTCTACATGATCATGAAGATAGTGATTTACCGAGGATGTTGATATAAATATAAATTATTGGTCTACATGATCATGTAGATAGTGATTAACCGAGGATGTTGATATAAATACAAATTATTGGTCTACATGATCATGAAGATAGTGATTTACCGAGGACGTTGATATAAATATAAATTATTGGTCTACATGATCATATAGATAGTGATTAACCGAGGATGTTGATATAAATATAAATTATTGGAATATTCAAATTTATAATAAAATTTGAGAATGAAAATCTTAAGTCATGGTTATTGAAAATGAGTTTATTTTTTTTAACGTGGGAAGTTTATTGCCATTAAGTTTAGAAAGACTTACGAAAAAAGATAAATTTTAATTGAGAGAAAAGTAATAAGCAGGGCTGTGGAGTCGGATGAAAATTTACCGACTCCGACTCCGGCTCCGGCTTTGTTTTATACGCCGACTCCGACTCCGACTCCAACTCTTGACTCTGACTTCAATTTTTATTTTATTTTATAATTTACTGCGTCTACCTAATGTATTTATATTGACTTATTAATAATGGATACAGGTATAAATAAAAAATTAATTATATTCGTACACAAATGAAACAATTTAATAAAAAAATATATAAACAATACGCATTAAGCAATATCTTCACACAAAAATAATATTGAAAATATATATTAATATTTAAAAAAAGAATTAAATAAAACTTTTAAAATAATTAGAAAAACAACACAGGTAGGTATTAAAAAAAATAAGAAAACACTTTAAAATAAAAAGGCTGCTTCATTTGTTTTCATACCTTAACTAAATCTTATTAATATTGTTTATTATTTTTTTTATTCAATATTGAATAGACCACAAGATAAATTTTTTGAAAGTAAATATACTTTATATAAATCTTATTTCCTATTCGTGGTCTAAATGGAATTAGATCTCAAAAAAAGAATTGCTTCCATTAAGTCAGGATTTATGGAAGCTCTTAAATCTGATTTAATAATTTTAAACGCGGATAATAACCGACACGTGTTCTTATTTTATTTATTTTCCTAGAAAATAAATAAAAACCCTAGAAATCTAAGTGCAGGAATTTACTATTTGTACGGCTGCAATAAACTGAACGTAATCCCCTTTTGGGGTTTATTGCGATTATAAAAGTCTGCATAGTATCAGGCATGAAACGATGAGAGGTTAACTGGTTAACACATACCGTAACGTTATTCATTAAAGAAAATGTTAAAATAATTAAACGGAGTCGGAGTCGGTCGATTTTTTCCGACTCCGCCTAAAATGTTCCGACTCCACGACTCCGGCTCCGACTCCGACTCCGACTCCACAGCCCTGGTAATAAGTATGACAAACAGAATACGTGTGATGTATGATATGAACGTGGCAAGAGCTGTGTGCATGGCGTGGAGATCTGTCCTCTCTGCATACACCAAAAACGACATGGTATGATGTATGTATAATCAAATTTTGTTTTAAGTTTACTACATATTCTTTTCATTCAGACGGTGGTACGGACAAAGACCGTGGAGATCTGCTGCGAAGGGTTCGAGGAACAGGAAGACATGTGCACACCCAAGTGCCCAGCAGGACTTACCGGAGATGTCTGCGACAAAGGTAAAAATGAACTTACGTAATTTAAAAACTGTCAATGTATCAATCTTGACTGTAACTCAGAGTTTAAAAGATTAAAAATATTTATCAATAAGCTCACTAAAAACTATATTATTAAACATTGGGCAAGTGCTCTCTATTGACCATAGATAACCAAGAAACGCGTGTTTGAGGGAAAAGGATGACAAGTGATTCTATCTCGAGGAAAGTCTCAGACCACGTCTCTCATCTTGGTTTTATTAACTTGTGTGAAGAAAGTATTATCAAAATAAATCATTAAGATCTTATAAAAATAAGAAATAATTTATTTAGCACCATTTAGAGAGCAGACTTTTCTGATCTTCTAGTAGATATAAGATTTGGAGAGTTTAAGAGCGGCTATCTAATCGCTACATAAACAGCTAACATAGTTTGGCCCAAATATAGGAACTGTGTCAATATCGAGGCGTTACTGAGACACCATACTGACTCCTCTCATGGCTGTATTTCTCTTTATTATGCTATGCCTAAAATATTATGAGGGTATGCCTAAAACATACATCCATGTTATGATGTTCCAGTGTGCCCTCCGGAGCGCTGGGGCATCAGTTGCTACCAAAAGTGCTTCTGCCCGGATAATTCCGTGTGTGATGCTAGAAACGGGAAGTGTGTCTGTCTGGAAGGGTGGCTAGGACCTAGGTACGTACTCCAAGAATTAACCATTATCGATATAATTTCCCTTTATTGATAATTTGACCAAACCAAAGTTTAAAAAGCAAGAGTTTTCAGTACGAGTTACAATATCAAAGTTATGATTTGTGGTATTCAAGAGCCTTCTAACTACGTCTATATGCTCTGTATCTATGATATTTCTGCTGAATGTCAAATTCCACAGAAACTCAATCAACTTATTCGAGTACTAAATTAAATTACAGGATCACTGTGACAAACTTAGCCAAAAAGTCATTTTTTTATAACACAACTGTGTCACTAGATCTGTTTAATGAAATGAACTGAAAGCCTGGTAATTTGAGATACTGACAGAAAAGTATTTTTTAATAGTAGGGTAAATTAACATATATTCATTTAAATATTATGATTATTTTCAGTTGCGATATTCCAAGAGACTCAGTGTCAAGAATGCCATCACAAAGAATAAATCAATACATTCACAGGACTACTAAGCCATTCTTCGACTGGAGTTCACCTACACGAGCTCCTACGGAAGCACCAAGAACGACCAAATATAGTGTTATCAGTGATAGTGAGAAACCAAAAACTTTACAGACATCTACAAGTTTACCCAGAATCCCTATTTGGAACAATAACAAAAAAATTAATGAAACTAAACTTGAAAGTAGTACAATGAATATACGGATGTCTTATAAAGCAAAGGAATCACAAAAACCAACAAAAACACCAATCATTTTTTATACATCACCAATCAGTACTCGTACGTTAGTTAATACCTCAAAAATTCAGGAGTCAAATGCAACAAAAAAGTATATAGAAATGACTACAAGTATTTCGAAACCTACCTCACCTAAAGATGTAAAAAGTATATCAACTACTTCATTTCCTATATTTTTAAACAATACAACAAAGAAAACAACTGAAGTAACTACAGAAAAAACTACATCAGTTACGCAAATTGAAAGTCCCACTGCATCAAAAGGTCTCCAAACTACAGCTTCATCAGAAGTTAAAAAGTTGAACATTACTACTGAGACAAGTGAAATAAAGACAACAGAAAGTACCATCATATCACTTACTATTTTAAAACCAACAGTTTCAACAGCAAAGAAAAAGTTAATCAAACCCCACAAACATGAATCAGAAATATTAAATATTACACTTAAATCGGTTGGCAACAATCAGACAAATTCAAAAATATTCAAAACTGTCACAGTATCTCCTTTAGCTAACACAACCATCAAGACTCAACCAAAGGGTAAAATATATCACGAAAGCAAAATGATTACAATCCCCGTTCGAGTTATTATGGACTCAGCAAACGTTCCGTCAAATATATACTCAAAGAAGCAACCAGCAAGAAATGTATCGTCAATAACTTCAAGGATTGACAATCGGCAAAAGAGTTTTAAATCTTTAAGTGGATCAGTATTCATACTGAATAATGTCACATTATCACCTATGATTACGACAGATATCCATACAGAGGAGACCAAACACGTGTTGACAGAACCGGAACAGATAACTTCCATTGCTGGAAGTGACGATGACTATGATAGAAAGGATGATCTCTTCTCAATCTTGAGTATTGCCATAGGAGTTGCTGTGGCATTAATTCTCACAGCAACCATTATAGTATTAATCACCAGATATCGTCAAATACAAATAGAAAGACTCAAAAAGTTGGAAATGCAACATGTCGAATCCATGATGAACGTTTCTGAAGATGAGGTTCAATCAAGTTACCTTCGAAGCGTTTTTCATAGTCCACTGCCAGGTAAAGATTTTTTTTCATTGGGATTCATTATACATAACATATAACATATGTACATGTTCCTTCTGAGTGAGATAAAAAACAGATTGTCATGCGTTTTTGTCCATGTAAACAACTTTTGTTTAATCAAATGTCCTTTTCCATTTCTTCCTCATTCTTCCTTTAAGTCGATGTCAATTAATATGAGACTGGTTTCTTCTTCTTAAACTTTCTATAGACTCAAGAGTCTGTTACTGCCGGATTGTCCTGTGATGCTGAGCTCCAGCTATCTCTCCATCGTTTCGGGGGTCTCCCTGGTGGACGCCATCCATCCGGTACCCCATTCTTGTGGAATTCATTCTCTGTACATGTTGGTACCAGTATCGTCGACGCTGTCGCCCCCATCTGACCACATCTTGGACCTCACAAACTTCTCGGATTGTGGTGTTCCTTACGCGATCACGCAAAGTTTTCCCAGCAATAGCATGGACAACGGAAATGAGAACTCTACGTGATATTGCTGGGAAGAGTGATTTCATATTTTATATATATTTTTAGAATTTAATATTACAATATTAAATTCTAAATATCCTCTTTTGAAATTTTTTACAATTTAATATTGTAAAAATTATTACAGGTTTCTTCTTCAACTTTTTGAACATATGAAAATATTTAACTTGCTTATTTTGCTCATTACAAGTTTTATCGCTGTGACACGTGTTTTACCTACTATTTCTAGGCTCTCTTAAGACGGAATGTAAATCGCCTGTAGAGAGCCTAGAGATAGAAAATAGACAAGTAACACATATTGTGATACAGTGTTACAAGTATGGTGGGAAAAGAAAATAATTTATAATAACACATTCTTCTAGAATTCTACTTTAAGCTTAATGGCATTCACTTCAAAGATTGTTTAAATGGCATGGTATTTGTCAAAATCTCGTGCTGTTTGTCAAATAGTATTTTTTTAGAGCCCGATTTAAATTTATAATATTTATTTATTTCATCCACGAACTGTGTCAACCTCAAACCGGTGAATTTAAAGGTGTACAAATATAATAATTATCATATTCAAATATTATATGAAAATATACAAATATAATTATTATATTCAACAAGCATTTCCATGCCCTTTCTGTTCATTATTCATTGATCTTCTCACCCTTACACTGCAAGGGTCGGGGCTTCAACGATGAGACAATTCTCTTTTATTCAAATCTTCCATTCAGTCACAGTCTTTCCATAATCAATTTTTTCAGCTGTCTTTCCCAGGTGTGTTCTGATCGTCCACCCTGAAAATATCAACAAGAAAACTTGTTTCGGTAGGTGATTTAAAGGTCTTCTGAAGTATTTTTTTTTTATTTGATTTATTTTTATTTATCATGAAGAAGTATTTTTTGTAATTTTCCCATTTGTCATCTTTGTCCGTGGTATCTGACCTGTTGATGTCACTAATATCCTTTTCGCACTCCGGTGTGGCACCAGTAGAGAAGCTCCCCTACCTCACCCCCGGGGTCAGTTTTTTCATCAAAGTATTACTATATGTATATACTATTTTCTCATAAGTATACGATCATGCTAAAAGAGTACTAATTCATTCCTAGAAACAGTATGGGCAGAGGAGGAACAATCTCATGTCCATGTCAAAAAGGGAATTTGGTACCAATCTCAATAAGATCTATTTAACTTGAGTCAATTACATTTTTTGATAGACAATCAATTAAAATTCTTGATATATTATTTACACTTATATATGAACAAAAACGTTTTTTATTAACCTCTACCACTTCATATTTTTTAGCCATCGGTTTCTCAAATATCATAAAAGAATAACATTCTCCATTTTAAGACAAAAAGTGATAAAATAAGTCAAAATAAATGTCACCATTTGACCCCGACGTGATTTGAACACGCAACCTTCTGATCTGGAGTCAGACGCGCTACCGTTGCGCCACGGAGTCGATGGACGTTTCAGCACTATTATTTATACTTCAATATAAGTATATTACAATTAATCATTAAAAAAATATACAAACAATATAATCATATTTTTAAAGATTTTAGAGAATTTAAATTGCAAATCATTTTACAATGTTCCTACAAAATATAGAAAATATTAAAAATAAATCGATCTTTTAAGATAAGTGAGTGATTTTTTTGCGAAATATTTTTCAACATGCTTATAAGTTTTCTAATAAACAAAATTAAGCTACATGAATACGTCATAATTGCAATAAATAATTCTTGAAATATTTTGCTAAAATATTTTTAAAAATATGTTAAAGTGTCATCTAGCGAAAATAAAAGTAAGTTTTTTCTGTTAAATATATTTATAAAAATCAGCCTAGTCTATTTTCAAAAATAAATTAAATATAAAACATTATTTCATGGTAATAATTTATCTTATACAATAAAAGTGGTTTGAAAAATTATAAAACAATACGTATCGGTTTAGAGCACCTTGGAAAATAACAATTAAATATAATAGATACTTAAGATGTTCATCTGAAGGAAAGCTTAATTTGATTTTAAATAAATGTATTAATTATTAATTCAGTTTTGGTTAGATTTTTTAAAAAAGTATTTATATTATATTTTGTTAAGAAAAGCATCGGGCCCATTAGCTCAGTTGGTTAGAGCGTCGTGCTAATAACGCGAAGGTCGCGGGTTCGATCCCCTCATGGGCCAAGGTTTTTTTTATTTTAATTTTGATTTTTTGTTCGACAAAACAATGTTTTTATAATTTATAAATAAAATTTATTCTTTTCCCCATTAAAAAAAACCTTACTTTTTAATCTTACATCACCACTTATATCATAATTCAAAAAAATCAACCAACAATTAATTTTGATTAATTTTTAATAGGTATCTATTTATCAAATTATTTCAAACCTTTATTGGCAGAAACTGTACTAGAGCACATTTATCCACTTTATTATATCCGAGCATACATCTTATCTTTGATTCATTTGGTCTTCTAAAAAACCTTTTTTTACTTTATTTAATGCTTAAATTTGGTTCTTCGAAAATTCTTCATTGTTTTAATGCTGCAAAAAGGGGCCAATCCACAATGCAACTGTTCTGAGATAATTGAGAATACATTGCGACGCTTTGTATGAAGCAAAAATAATTAAAATGATTTTATTCTACTACAGAGTAACTATTTAACTAGCTTAAAATTTCCACTCATTCTGGATAGAAAGAAGTATGCATGTGAGATATTTAAAATAAACAAGACATGGATTTTGGGTTGGTTCTTTTTTGCTTAAATATGTATCATAGTATAAATAGGCCAAAACTCATACGATGGTTGTCGTCGAAGAAAGAATACGATAATTGAATTTTGAATGCAAGAGAGCGAGAGAGGAATACTTGGATTCTCTCCGAAAGTAATTCGAAATTTGAATCTCGGTGGGTCCGTGATACTGAACGAATTTTAAATACCTAGCTAACAATTTTTGAACCGGTGTAAAAGGGGACGATCTATAAATGGTTTATATCAGGGCTGTGGAGTCGGATGAAAATTTACCGACTCCGACTCCGGCTCCGGCTTTATTTTATACTCCGACTCCGACTCCAACTCCGACTCCGACTCCGACTCCTACTCTTGACTCTGACTTCAATTTTTATTTTATTTTATAATTTACTGCGTCTAGCTAATGTATTTATATTGACTTATTAATAATAGATACAGGTATAAATAAAAAAATTATTATATTCGTACACAAATGAAACAATTTAATAAAAAAATATATAAACAATACGCATTAAGCAATATCTTCACACAAAAATATTATTAAAAATATATATTAATATTTAAAAAAAGAATTAAATAAAACTTTTAAAATAATTAGAAAAACAACACAGGTAGGTATTAAAAAAAATAAGAAAACACTTTAAAATAAAAAGGTTGCTTCATTTGTTTTCATACGTTAGCTAAATCTTATTTATATTGTTTATTATTATTTTGATTCAATATTGAATAGAACACAAGATAAGATTTTTGAAAGTAAATATACTTTATATAAATCTTATTTCCTATTCGTGGTCTAAATGGAATTAGATCTCAAAAAAAGAATTGCTTCTATTAAGTCAGGATTTATGGAAGCTCTTAAATCTGATTTAATCATTTTAAGCGCGGAAAATAGTATCAGGCATAAAACGATGAGAGGTTAACTGGTTAACACATACGTTAACGTTATTCATTAAAGAAAATGTTAAAATAATTAAACGGAGTCGGTCGATTTTTTTCCGACTCCGACTCCGCCTAAAATGTTCCGACTCCACGACTCCGGCTCCGACTCCGACTCCACAGCCCTGGTTTATATATATAAACAAATTCTACATTTATTGTATGAATATATATTTTCATAAATGTAGAATTTGTTTTACTTCCGTGAATATTTCACGGGTTGCAACTAGTAAGAAATTATTCAGTGATAAAGAAATTATTCAAAAAATATAAAAAATAATTCTCCCCGGCGGGGAATCGAACCCCGGTCTCCCGCGTGACAGGCGGGGATACTTACCACTATACTACCGAGGAATATACCTACGGCGAGGAAGTTTATTTTTACAAATAGATTGCACTTATTTTCTTCGAGATAAAATTTGATTATTGGTTCACTACTGAATTTATCATTTTCGACCACTTTTCTAATATTTTTTTTTCTTTTTATCTTCAGATCCTCCATCGCAAATAGTTCCAATAAATAACAAATCCAGATTTTCCGGTCCTTTCATGCAGCCTGTAGTGATCTCAACAATATCGCCAGCTATGATGGAGAATTTTAGAGGTAAAAATAATATAAATATGGAGATAACATTTTTTCCAGGAGTTTTTAAAAGTTGTATTTATTTTATGTATTAATTTATTTTTATTTTTCTAGATATACTCGAATGCCACTATGATCATCCGAAACCACCCAGGCCAACAAGTTTCACTCCAAATATTAAGTCAGAATATGATATACCGCCATCTACTTATCAACCATTGAACACTTTCACATCAGCTAGCCAAGACACAAACCGTTTTGAGAATAAATTGAGAGAAGTCAATTTTCCGGTTACCGACGCGGCTATAAAGGTGTTAAAACATGAACACCAAAGCGCGCAATTTTTAAATATGGAACATTTGGAGCCACTGTACGACGAAATTCCTACTTGGCTTCCGGTAACGAGTGTAAGAAACACATCAGAAATACGAATTGTTACCATGGCCGATGAAGCCGTTACAGAATTATAGCAGCATGGTAAATTACGAATGGAAATGTTCACGTTTGAACAATTAATTTAGTTAAACGAATTTACTATCTGACTACTTCGGCCAAACGTTTTGATTTTAGAAGACCTTGAAACTATTAAAGTAATTTGAGTTATATTTAAGGAAAAAATACACATACCATATTACCCATTTTACAAAAAAAATTTAAAATAATTGTGTATGTCAAAATGTAAAGTAAGATCATATTTGAACTGGTTTCATACTTAAGTTGTCACCTCAGACATCAGTATTACCCCAATTATACCCACTGCTAAGTGAGGATCTCCCTAAATCAACTCAAACATCAATATTATCCCAGTTCTACCCATTTCTAATTGATGGTCTCCCTAAATAACCTCAAATTTAAGTACTATCCCAATTCTGACCAGTGCTGAGTAAGGGTCTCCCTAAATATCCTCTAACTTCAATACTATCCCAATTCTACCCACTGCTAGGTAAGGGTCTCCCTAAATTACCTCAATATTCCAATTCTACCGACTGCTGAGTGAGGCTCACCCTAAATAATTTCAACTGATACGGTTCTCATATTTGTACACAACATTTCTTATTATTAGAGCAAGATCCGGTCAGTTTTGTCATATGAAGTATTGGTTTACTTGCATTTGTTATCTACCACGACAGCTTTGAGGGCCACATAGATTTGGTCTCAGACTGAGTGCTTCGATTCCAACCTCAAAAGTACACTTGAGTGGAGTATTATAAAAAGCTGAAATAAAGTATGATTTATTCATATAAGATTTGTTATAGCGCAAATTAAATATATTAAACAGTTGAGAATAATGATGGTAAAAAAAATTGTTGCAAATAAGGTCAGGTTCAGATTTTGGTTTATTTACTGTTTTACTAGTTTCTATCATATAATGGCTAAGACATATTAATAAGTCAAAAAGAAGATTTGAATTATGCAGCGTGAATTTAATGATTAAGTTTCAAGGCTTGCTTTAAACATGAAATGTGTTTTTCGTTGACATGTCTCTTGTTCTACTCACTTCTGAGTAAAGTTTTAATAATTTTGTGGAAATCCACCTTTTAGCCTCCCTTTGTCAGGTGACGTTTGCAAATATTACGAAAGGTATCTCCCATTTAAAAATAATTACCTATATATTGAATAAAAATTCTACAGTCCCTGATTCTCTAACATTATTTTTGATTAAAATAATGTTGAAAAATCAAAACTCAACCAAAAAAAAAAATGTATGTTAGCGTTGATTATGTGTAGTTACTGCTTTTTTGTATGACAGAATATGGAATGAAGTTATTGGGGATGAATGTAAACTTAACACTTTTAATCCCACGGGGCCGATTATCAGCCCCAACTGGTGTATGCGAAAAATCCTACGGGGTTGATCATCGGCCTCAAAGTTTTCATACAAGATTTTATGTTGAATAAAAAGATTTTTTTTTTATGAAATATGAAAATTACTTATTATTTTACATTCAAAAGGGACGACTCCACAAAAAAATTAGGTTTTGAAATGAAATATTGACTGAGATAAAAAATAAAATATAAAATACTGTTCTTTTGCCAAAAAATGCTTGGGATTTTTCGAACATTTTATGCAAAATATGCTGGGATTAAAACGGTTAAAGCTGATGTGTTGGGTAAAATAAAGAAGATCACTCTGAGATGGTTTGGTCATATGGAACAAATTAACTAAGAAAGACTAACAAATATATAGTGCAAATATGTGTGGACGGCATGAGATAGGAAGATCAATGAAAGTAAGGTTTGATCAAGTGATGACATTTTAAGAGAAGGAAATGTAAAATGTTAGAGTAATCATAGTTGTATGAGAGGGTGTATGGATGTAGAAGAGGTGAAGGATGTGTGCCGAGATAAGAAAGTCTGGTACTCCGTCTTCTTCCCTTACCCCAACAAGGAAATGGTGCGATGGTATGTAGGTGTATTGCATTTTTTGCAATACGTTGAAAAATAATTGTATTTATCATTAGCAAAGCTGTAGTGTTACTTATACCATGTTTACACGAGCTTAGTACTTGTCATTAGTACTTCGCACTCGCACTTGTATCCACGTGTAATGCCATGTTTACACGAGCTTAGTACCTGTCATTAGTACTTATCATTTGTACTAAGCTGCTTAGCAGTATATTAGTACTAAGATTTAATAATGCTTAGTACTAATATGCTTGTTTACACGTGGATACAAGTGCGAGTGAGAAGTACTAATGACAAGTACTAAGCTCGTGTAAACATGGCATAAACAAGCATATCAGTACTAGGCATTAGTAAATCTAAATACTAATATGCTTGTTGTCACTAAGCAGCTTAGTACAAACGATAAGTACTAATGACAAGTACTAAGCTTGTTTAAATATGGCATTATGCTTATTATCCCAACAAGTGGAGGCTAAAATTTCTCTACGCCTGCTCCAATTGACCACTTGCCATGTCTACTGTGTAGGAGGCAGAGTTTCAGATGTATTTAGGTTGTCTTTGGATATTACGGTAGAAGTTTTTACAAAACCAGACGATTAACCTACAAAATTATAATATCAATCAAACTGAGCTGCGTAGTAAATATTGTTTGTTGGGCATTTTAAAAATAATTTATTTTATTTAAATCAAGAATTTTAATTTTTAAATTCAAAACATTTGGTCAAATCGATTGGATTTACTTAAATTTAATGATTTTACAAGAGAAAACTTATATAATTTTTATTTATGATGTTCATAAACATTTTCTTATCCCTGTTATTCTATCTTCGATCATTTTAAAATTATTATAGGCCAGTTAATGGATAAATTCTTATTCGAGTATGGTACATCATAAATGGTAGCGATTTGATATATGTAATATATTTGAACTTAACTGCTAACAGAATTATGAGAAAACCCACTGAGATCTGAGAACTCCTCAATATTGAAGGTTGTCGTGTATTAGGTATAATTAAAAATGCGTAGTATATATCTGGTCCAATTTTCAATATATTTTTTAAAGCTTTCCTTTTTTATATAACATACTTTTATATTTACAAAATAAAAACTTCCATCACCCAGAGAATTGGATTTTCATCAGCACAAGTGGTCTTAAGGGTCTTTAACCTTTCCCTTCCTGTGCTAAAAAAATCCGTGCATTCCAGTGCTGTGTATTCAATACACATGTAAAAATGCGCAATTTAAAATTGGAAAAATAAGACTATTCATAACCCATCGCTTAAATCAATTAAATTTGAAGTCAAAAGGGATAATAATTTAAATTTAATTGCTGAAAACAAAACACAAAACATCAGTCGACGTTCACGAAACGGGCAAAGCGACCACCTCAAACTAATGCCCGCGAGATACTGAAGCGAGCGAACTGTGATTCTATATCTTGCGTTCCCATATACCGAAGTAGAGTGAGAGTAAGATGTGAATAACGTCGCTTCCTCACCCATAGCGGTTTTTTAGAATGAATATACGTACGTCACACACTGGCACACGTTTGATTGTATTGGTGAATTTATTCCCGATTTTCACAAAATATCTCTCGATAAGTGCTAATTATTATTAATATTTTTTTTTTCATTCAATGCGTAGATGTATTACGGAGGAATACCTAAAATCTGAACCCAGTATTTATTAAATTTATAGAGATGTTAAAGTTTTTAGAAGCAATGTGTACTAGTTACACATCACAGGGAAGGAAGGGTTAATGTAGTTCAACAGCTACAATTACCTTATTTCATAAAATCATTGAATATTGGCCAGATTTAGTAGAAAATATACTCAAATAAAATAAAAACTTCCAATTGGAGTTGCTGTTGCATTTAAGCACAAATATACAGTCATCATTATTCTATGTTCTAAATTGATATTATTCCATGTTCAACATTGATTTTAATCCATCTTCAACATTGATTTTAATTCATATTCAACATCAATATTATTCTATATTCAACAATAGTATTATGTTTACCTTTTGTATTATTATTATTATTATTTGGCACAACAAAATCATAATGAAATAATTGCATTGGCATGATCCATGTCATAAGTGATATTTTAATCCCTATTTTGTGATTAACTGAATTTGAATAATATACACATCTGCACTCTAACAAAATATTTATTGATCATTTGAAGATAAGCCAACACTTTAAATTTAAAAACTGATTGACCATGCATATATAAGTGAGAACTGTAACAGTCAGCAATTGGTAGTAAGTAGTAAGTAGCCTTTGTTGAATATATTAAACTCTATAAAGCGCTGTTTATTCCACTTTTTTGTGACGGTATAACCCTACCGGTTTCAAGGCTTTCACCTCATCTTCAAGGGAGCGCAAACAAGACTTGCGCTCCCCTGAAGATGAGGTGAAAGCCTTGAAACCGGTAGGGTTATACCGTCACAAAAAAGTGGAATAAACAGTGTTTGATAAAAATAAATTACAATGTCTTTAAACCTCCACAACGTTAATGCCTTAACTATAAACAACATATTATACTCTATAATATTATCTCTGGTTACGTGGTACATATATCTGTTCCACAATGTTAAGTTCATATAACAAAATGAAAATAATGTATTAGCTCGTCAATTAAAAATGATTCTTTAGAAAAGATTCTAATAAAACATGGATTTGAATAAACATCCACTAATTTCAACATGTAAGAATGACAAGGTTCAATGTTATCTTCTGCGGTGGTACCTCAATATTGAGGAATGTGACCCACACTGAAACTTATGTATGTTGAGTTCGTTCTTCTCCAATCCTCTGAGAACTTTGTTGTTCGCAGAGCCTGTAGCAATAGAATGTTTGTAGCACTGTTCACCTAGTTTTTCTAGTACATAGGTGATCTAATTCTGCTCCTGTGACACTCCACATTGTCAGTGACCATGTGTCTTTCCATGTCATCTTTGTGCAAAATGTGAACTGCAGAATACGCAGAGTACATAAAATTGATAACCACTCTGATATGTAAAATACTTCTAATATCACGAAACACCCAGAAGTCTCCAACAATATATTATATTCAAAAGACCTTGATATTGATTTAATGTATATTTGTAATTTAAATAAAATAAAAAGTATAATAAGATTAGTAAATTTACCAAAATTATTTAATTTAAATATTTCTCTTATATACTTTATTTTCTACAATATTTCTACGTAATTCTTATTTCTCAATTGTTCAAAAAATATCTGTGATCTTTGGTCAATTTGTGAAAAAAGAATATGAGTTGGTCAATTTGTCAAAATAGAATATGAGTTGGTCAATTTGTCAAAATAGAATATGAGTTGGTCAATTTGTCAAAATAGAATATGAGTTGGTCAATTTGTCAAAATAGAATATGAGTTAAATTGATATGTCGAATTCATCATAATTGGAAACAGGATATTTTACAAAAATATTAACAACTGAGGTTAATTATCTAATATTGGAACAGCTTTTTTATTTATTGTGAAATGTAATTTTTCACATTACTTAATCTGTAAAATTTTATTTTTAACTTATAAGAAATTGCTCAAAGACCACAGTTATCACAAATTGAAGAAAAATATTTTTAAGCGGTCATTTCTTTTAAAATAATTGACTGATTAACTTTTATCTGTGGATTTAACTCTTATTTTTATAACTTATGTACGAAAATATTTTATGTATTTTTTAAATTAAGTATAATATATATAAACTCATATTATCTATGGAAATGTAAATGCATTGATGTAAGCAAATTTTTTTTTTATAATTAAACCAAAAAACCCCTTTCAGTATTTTTATTTAACAATCATATACAGTAGAATGCCAATTATCCGGAGCTCAATTATCCGTGAGTTCAATTAACCGTAATCCTATAGTACAAATTTAGTAATTCCGAAGAAAAAAAATCTAATTTTTAACAAATGTCAACGTTTTGAAAATTACTAAGCAAGGACAAAAATTATTCAAAAATATTTGGTTTACATTATACCAATTGATTTAACGCCAGTAAGTTGGCAGCGATTCCCCGCATCCACAATGACCCGAAAATATGGGGATCGCGGGCTTCCTAATGTAATTGCCATGATATGATACTGGCGTTAAGTGATTGTATCTGTTTGTTTGTGTACTCATTTTACGTAGCAAAATTTATCTAGCATGTCAGCTCTTAAAATGTTTGACTCAATAAATTAACAATTCTACATCAGTGGATTCAGCCATTGAGTGATTTAAAAAGAATGATAATGCGTTTTCCCTATTTGTAATGGATTATTGTGAAACTTATAACCATAGTATTTGAAGGAACTTATTGAACTCAACAGTAAATACCGGAAAACAATAGATGTGGTAATACATGGACAAAAATTGTAATGTACTAGAACATTTAATATCCTAAAAAATATTTGCATGTGTACATAAATGTATGTAAATAAAAATAAAATTGTAAAGTTGCACCGAAACCAAAAAAAAGGGAATTTCCCTGTATTGAAAATAGTTTTCCATCATCTTTGTGTTGCAAATGTCATTCTAATCAGTATCATTGTTGAATGTGAACAAATATAAGTTTTCTATTCTCCGAAAGATATGCTTGTTTCTAAAAACAAAATTACATTAGGCGAATCTTCTTCATCAACATTTTCAACTTCTTCTGCTGTCTCCTTCAAGATGATGCCCTCTATCATCTTCATCCACCGGTGGTGAAAGCAGCAGGGGTGACTAGCTTATACCGATAAGTATTCAAGTGAAACAAGTGCGTCTCGAATGCTATAATTTAAACTATACTTGAGAAAATGTAGAATGGTTTCTGTGACATTTGAAATGTCATGTCTCAAAGGGATGGGGTAAAATCATTTTTTTTTACAAATCAAATAGTTTTTTTTATAAATCGAAAAATTGTTTTTCTCTAAACTGGCGTTTTAATTCCTAATTTTCATTATACTGACTTTCTAATGTATTGTATGATTTGTATATATCTTTAAATAGGCCAAGATCCCCTATGAAGTAATACTAATTACGAACATTTAATTTTATGTATAAAAATATCGAAAATCCAATTATCGTATACCCCATCCCTAGCCAATGAAGACTAACGTAGTGACTTTTGACAAACGTCACCAAATATTATTTAATTTTAACAAACTGCCACATTTTTGCTAATTTGTAACAAGATGTATTCATTTGTCATTATTGTTAGTTTTATGTAATGTATTTACCTAAATAACTTGCTATTTATTAGAATCCAGGCTTATATTAAAGTTGATAAAATAATTCAAATTACTAAATGTCATTACAAGGTTGTATTGGGGCAAATTTGTGAACTGTCTCAGGGACCATGCTACAATTTCTCAAGTATAAGCATTTATATTTTAGTATGAAATGTGATTTTAATATTTTGAATAAAACAATTGATCAAGTAAAATAGTATAAAAAACCATAGAGAAATGATCGATGCAGTCTATTTTTGTGTGTTTTATGTGGAATCAATTTAGGACTGAATGAAATAAACTATACAGACAGGAAACGATTATTTAAGGAATGATCAATCAAGGTTTCACTCAATTCTGTGTTTTATTATATAGAATGAAAGTAATCAAAAGTAAGTGTTTTTTGAAAGAAAATATTAGATTGTTGCTGATGTATCATATACTATGTATGGTGGTAGCGTCTGCATTGAACATGTAAAGAATTTTAGTTTCGTAATTATTCCTTAAAAAATAAAGTAAAACAACTATTATAAAGCATTTTACATTGTATTAGGTGTTATACACATAAGTAATCTAGAGATGATTTAAAGTACACAGGAAAATGTGTGTTATACGCAAATACTACATAATTTTAAATTATAGTTCGGAAATACTAGGATGAGTCCTGTGACAGCTTACAAATTTGCCCCAATACAACCTTATGTAATGTATTTACCTAAATAACTTGCTATTTATTAGAATTGAGGCTTATATTAAAGTTGATAAAATAATTAAAATTACTGAACATCGTTACAAGGTTGTATTGGGGCCAATTTGTAAGCTGTCACAGGACTCATCCTACATTTTCTGAACTATAGTGACTTACTTGAGCATCAGCAGATTTTGGTATGCGCTGAGGGTTCTAGAACTAATCCCCGTAAATATTAACAGATGACTGTAATAAGTTTTTAAGAAACTCCAAAGAAACTTTATGACACTCCATGACAGAAATTTATTAAAAAAAAGTAACAATATATATAAATTCTTTATTACATACAAATACATTTTACTTTTGTAAGAAACACAACTTGACTTCATTATTATTTTTATAATACTTAGTAAATAACATAACAAAAATCAGATGTCTGTGGTTTTGTATGAATTGATAACTATGAATACTGAAACACTCTTAATATGAACTAGGCAGAGGGACAGACTTCAAAAAAGTTAAATATATTTACCATACCATGTATGGTAAATTTGCCTTATTTTAGCCACAACTACATAAGATTAGTTAGTTTATTCAATAAATGAAAAAAACAATACATATAACAGACTCAATTCTTACCATCGAATCATGATATTTCAATATCAGCATAACCACTTTTGTTTGGAACAAATTACCGTATTAGCCCAAATATAACGTGATATCTTTTACTCAAAATATTTTCCCAAAAATAACATTCGTTTTATATTCGGGGTTTAGGCCGTGTCCAATGAGCGCAGAGCACACACCAATTGGCTCTTAGCTGGAAATCATCCTCTGATCCCTACAGGAAAAATAAAGAAACCATCAAGTCCAGTCTTAGGGGAATGGATCATGACCGCCTGGCGGAAGATTAGTGACACGTCTATTGAAAAAGGTTTTAAGAAATGTTGCATTTCCAACAATCTGGGCGGGAGTGAGGATGACATTTTATGGGAAGAGGAAGATGCCATAAATGATGCATCGAATAGAAATCATTCAAGCGACACTGATGATAATTCAAATATATCTGTATAAAAAAATCTTATTTTTTATAATACAATTTACCTAATTAATTTTTATTTTATATTTGAATTTTTCCTTTCATTCCTGCTCAAATATATAGGTCGCGTTATATTCGAGGCCTCGTTATATTCGGGCTATTAATTATACATTCAAAAAAGACCCTTGTAGTTGAAAGGGTAAAGAAGATAGTTGAAGAAATTTTCAACAGATGTAAGAAGTACGAGAAATATGAAAACATGTATGGATGTGGGTGAAGCTATAGCTGTGTACAAGGATAGAAACGCCTGGAAATCTTTCCTCTCTGCCTACCTAAAATCGGACAAGGTACGATGGTATGTCGATAGGAACCCAATTCACAAAATATATTTTTGTCGGTTTATTTAAATAATTAAAGAATTGAATGATTAATGAATTCACCCTATATATTAAATCAGGAATATTGTAGAATAGAGAAGACAGTTGAAAAGAAACATTACTATTTTGGTATATTTTTGCACTTAAAGAATTGAATGATTAATGAATTCACCCTATATATTAAATCAGGAATATTGTAGAATAGAGACGACAGTTGAAAGAAACATTACTATCTTGGTATATTTTTACACTTGAAGAATTGAATGATTAATGAATTCACCCTATATATTAAATCAGGAATATTTTAGAACAGAAAAGACAGTTGAAAAGAAGCATTATTATCTTGGTATATTTTTACACTTAAAGAATTGAATGATTAATGAATTCACCCTATATATTGAATCAGGAATATTGTAGAACAGAAAAGACAGTTAAAAAGAAACATTACTATCTGGGTATATTTTTACACTTAAAGAATTGAATGATTAATGAATTCACCCTATATATTAAATCAGGAATATTGTAGAATAGAGAAGACAGTTGAAAAGAAACATTACTATCTTGGTATATTTTTACACTTAAAGAATTGAATGATTAATGAATTCACCCTATATATTAAATCAGGAATATTGTAGAACAGAAAAAAAAAATTAAAAGAAACATTACTATCTTGGTATATTTTTACACTTAAAGAATTGAATTATGGTTATTAACTATTTCAAATACACAGTTCAAATGTTTTTTCTTTCAAAAGGATAGGTAAATGTTTTTTAGTAAAATTTCTGGAAATATTAAAATCCCAGGGAACTTTTGTGGATTAAATCTTGTATATATTAAAAATAATTATGGATTTTAATGAGAAAATATAAAATTTATGATATACATACTGTAAGTAGATATATGAAAATTGAGATTTATTTTATAAGCTTTAAACTAGTTATGTGTATATTTTTAGATTAAAATATTACATTTTGGGTAAAATAGTATTTGCATATAAATTTCCATTAACCTTTTTGCAAGAATATTTGTCTTTTCAACCATACCTTAATCGTTTGCCTTGGTCATAGTTAATCTTCATATCTAAAAAAAGATTTCCTAACTCTACTAATATCATAACTTCACCATACAATATTTAATATATTAATTCCTTTCTTGACACATAATCTAAAATATTCTTTATATTTTTTACATAAACACTCGTCATTATTCCTTCATCTTTTGCATGCACGCTTTATTTTTACATCATGATTTCTTTTTCATTTTATTCACTATGGCTTCATTTTTATACACTATGGCTTCATTTTTATACATTGGATGAATTAGAATGTTCACTAGAACACTAATCCAGTGTTTAGTATAATAATATAATATAATACCAATAAAATAAGAGATCTCAAGAATACTAGGAAGCTATTGGTTAGAACCCCAAAATGTTAAGCCAATCAAATTGTTTTAATTCAAGTTTCGTACAAAATTCATTAAATAAACCTCTTTAAAATATGGCTTGCTTTATCCCACGAGTCTTTAGGTTAGTTTTTTTAAAACTTTCTTTATATCCATGTTTTATTTTTATTTCAAAATTTTATCCATATATCAAATAGCTCCTGCAATGATTTGGATGAAAATTATTGATTTTTAAGATATTTACACTATTTCATGGTTACTTATAAAATATTCTGATTAACAATAAAGTTTTCTAAATTAATAAACAAATATGGGATGCATTATTCTGCGGTAGCGTCATACAATTTGTTAAGATTATAGTTAAACATTTTTTCGTACGCCACTCTACAGTTGTTTTGGAGGCATTTTATATTGCGAATAAACAATTATTAAGAAATAAGGTATCATGTCTTACCAGTAGTGCATTGAGATGGGTAGGGGGAATAGTTGTTTTGGGTCCAGGGCATAGAGGTACACAAAGTAAGTTTTTTGGAAGCTTTTCCTTAATTTTACCTTGCCTTGATGGCGTCAGATTCTGTTTTTATCCACAATTTGAAACAACGTATTTTTTTTACTTTCAACTTACAAATCAAACATGGAAATTACAGTAAAACTACATGAAATTTTAAACAGCGAAACTACTATTAGTGATACTGATTTTTTTACTTTTGAACTAAAAAGTTACTTTTTTAATACATTTCATAATTGTCTGCATTCATATTCATATCAAACACAAAATTTATGATTTATCAAAGACTTCAGCTTTAACTTTGTGGAACTTCATATTAGAATATTTAATAATAAATAACTTTGTTATTTAACAAATTGAATGCTACACGTGTCTCTATGCCTTATCCCGAGATTCTCTTCCACCTGAAGAGCCTCAGGATGAGAGATAGAAACATGTGAAGTGAGGATCAATGTAATCAGTAAAATAACAAAGTTATTTATTGCTAAATAAAACTTATATTTGTCAGTAAAAGAAAAATACAGACAATGAGACTTATTAAAATTAATTGTTAAATTAACAAATCTAAAAATATAAATATCTGGGATGCTGGGTGAATAATCGATGGGACTAGTCTCAAGGGATCAAAGTAAAAAGGGAGATTGTATTGTATGATGCTGCTTCTTCCCAATACAGAATATCCTCTGTAACAAAGATTTCAATTTCGACTTACGTATGCGAATTTTGCATTGCTACATATTCATGCTGAAACATTGACACTTACTCATGCCACCACTACAAAACTAGAAACTTTTGAAATGTGATTCTGTCGAAGAATGCTGAGTGTCTCATTGTTTAAACAAAGTTCATAATGACGACATATTGAAACTAATGAATAAAGATAGATAAATATTATACACCTACAAAAGGAGAAATTTGGAGTATGTTGGATATATCATGTGAGAAAATGAGATCCTTCAACTAATATTGCAGAGGAAAATTCAGGGCTGAAGAAGTGCGGGAAGAAGATACATCAGGTTGAACTTACAGAAGTGGATTCATTGTGATACCATATCTTTGTTAAGAGCTACTGCCTCAAGAGACAAGATAGCAGCTATCGCCAACCTCCGAAGAGAAGTGGAACTTTAAAGAAGAAGTATACATTGTAAGAGAATAAAATTAAAAAAGAATATTGTGGCCTATGATTAATATGCTTGTACAAGCTTTGTCTTTAGCAGATGGACTTTTATCTTATTCCCATAAAAAAATTTGCTAGCACTTTGCGCAAGGGGATGCAGATTTCTTGTCTTTCCCTGGTCACAGAAGACCCTCATAACACTACTAGCTTTCTAGCAAGTTTTAATTTTTATTTACCTTCTTTCATTAATTTTTTGCATTCACATTTAATTTTCATAAACCCGACTTTGTAAACTTCGTTAATGGTCAAATTAATACACAAACTGATCAAATTTGAATTTCGCTTTTCACTCATTTAGAATATTGACTGTAAAAGCAAACTTCATTTAGTGTTTTATAAAATTAATACATTATATAATATGTGCATTAGCTATCGCATTTAATTGTACCACTAGAAGGGAAACAAATAGCACTCTTTATATTTAGCAAGTCATATTATTCTCTCTTCATTTTAATATCACTCGACCTTTTGTGAAAGATTATGCACTCGTAATAAACACAACACTGAATTGCTACCTGACATAAAAGAAGATAAATCACTTCATTATGAATGTCATCTGGTATCTTCAGCTCCATCAGACTCAGATTCGCTGACACTGGCATAGTCATGATCTTTATCAGAAAGGTCATCATTCTTTGGTTTGCTGCTACTACAAGAATCGCAGTCATCTCGATTGATGGAATACAGTGGAAACGTGCACTCGTAAGATTCTCCTTTGTCCATAGGACCCTCAGTTACGTACACAGTACTTCTATAAAGCCAATCATCTGGAAATAAAATTTAAAATTATCATATTATTTATAGCTAAGGAATTAACATTGTGGAGGTTTAAAGACATTATAATTTGTTTTATCAAACACGGTTTATTCCATGTTTTGTAACGGTATAAGTGGAATAAACAGTGTTCTATAAAACAAATTACAATAAAAATTATCATTTAGATCATTTGGATTAATGGTGTTTTTTTATATGTTTTGTTTAGATATACACATACAGTAGAACTTCAGTTTTTTAACTTAATCCAGAAGGATGTTCGAAAACCATATTGTTCAAAAACCAAATAAGTTTTTCCCATAAGAAGTAATATAAATTGGGTTAATCCATTCCAGACCCACAAAATTTAACAGCGTAATAAATAAATAAAATAAATGAAAATTTTACTGCCCTTTTCCTGTACTGACAAGAGCTGATAGCGTAAGTGGAAGGTGGTGAGACAGGTGGAAAGGAGGAAAGATGTTATTGTTTGAAAAGGGAGTCACCTTGCACAAAAACATCAGGTGACTGTCTTTGTGGGTTTCTTTCTCTTTTCTGTCTCACTAAAAACGTGTCCAATGAGGTTTGTTTTTGCATGCATTTAAAAAAAAAAAACTGAAGTGAGATATGGCATTGTCGTTCAAAATGGATATTACAGAACCGACTTGTGTTCTAGAACTGAACTGTATATTCATGGTTGATTAATACTGTATATTCATGGTTGATTAATACAAGCAACATACAATTAGTTTATGTATAGTTATCTTTAAAGTTGTGGGAAAACAATGTATGATATATTAAGGAATCAGGGCATAAGGAATGTTGTCAAAGATAAAAAGAGGAACATTTATGGTGTTTAATGGTTTTTTTTCACCAAGGAAAAGTGGTTGCAAAAAAATCAGACTCGTCATGATTTATTTTATTATTACTATTTTCAAATAGTAGGAGTGAAAAATCTGAATATAAGGAAGTTATTTATACTTAACATGAACATTTGTTATATCTAGCTATCCTAATAAAGACATAGTATAATGCTGATGATGGTTGTTAATATAAACAGTTTTAAATTTTACTCGTAAAATCTCTGCTCTTTCCGATTCTGGACTATGCGGACGTATGTTACTTGGATGTTACAGAGGAAGAGCTGGACAAATTACAGCGTCTTCAAAATGTGTGTCTAAGATTCATTTTCAACCTACGTAAGTACGATCATATAACTTCATACCAGAAGGCATTGAACTGGTTGAATGTTAGAAATAGATGCCAAATTCACATACTGTCTCTATTGTATAATATTTTTAACTGTCCCGCCGCCCCCTCTTATCTCGCCGAAAATTGTCAGCGTCTTTCCAATCATGGATTAGCGCTACGCTCAAACAGAGATTGTTTATTGGCCTTTCCAGTTCAACGCTCCTCTTTCTTTACGTTGTCCTTAACTGTCCATGCAGTGAGACTCTGGAATCAGTTACAAACCAATATAAGACTTGCTCCGTCCTTGGCATGCTTTAAGAAGCGACTGAAAAACCTCTTAATTTCTAGTCAGTTAGATAACGTGTTTCATTCCTGATTTTTCTTTTCCTTTCCTCTCCACCATCCCTTCCTTTCCTTTGATTGATGATATCTCACTTTATATGAAAAAGAAAGTTCGGGTGACTGTCCGTCTTTGTGGGGTTCGTGGGCATGTGCTCACGTATATGTTTATAGATTTCATGGGAATGGATAGTCATTTGAATGATTTATGTGACTACGTAACTTGCTTCATTTACTTTTGTATGGTTGGCTGGAAGATATTGCCGCCTGGCAATAAGCCCGCCAGATTGTATTTGCAATAAAAGTGTTAAATAAATAAATAAATAAACATCAACTTACTTGGATCAAAAGAGTTTTCTTGAGAATCAATCCTGGATCTCATCAGCCTATCGATTCCAATCAAGATCATCCCCACAACCAGAACACAAGTCACTATACACACGATCCAGTAGGTTCCGTCAGTCCTGAAATCAAATTTATTTTTAAGAATCCATTTATGACATCAATTTTTTTTACTACAAAACTTCACAGTACATTACATCATTGTTTTAACCCTTATCATGGCATTGTAACACAGGTGTTACACTAATTTAGGATTTTTTTTTTTAAATCCAGAAACTCGAACGTAATTTCAAATATGGCAACACATTCAGAATACATGCTCTATTGTGTGTAGTGGTATCATCTGGTGATAAATATTGACAACACTATGTTACAAGCTTTCAAACGACATTAGGTCAACATGTCTGGACAGCGTGGGCGCGTTTTGAAAATTGGGGTAATCTTTAAATATCTTATTAATTATTTAGAAGATAAAAATTATTCAAACCATTTTATTTGTTGATAATTCAGCTATTTAAATATTGTTCATGTTTTAGATTATAGAATAATTTTATAGCGCTTTTTGTGTTTTATAAAAATGATATTTTGGCAATGTAACGTGGGTGTTACATATAAAAAAAACTATAAGGAAAAGTTGTGATTTTTTTCCTTAATTTTCCTTTATAGCTTACCATATAACAAGGAATCACCAAAGAAAAACGTTAATATTTTGATAAATTGAACTTTGCCAAGATAAGAGTTAACATGTCCACTGCAAATCATAGACCTCTCCTCTACTGCATTCCTTCCAGTGCTGTGCATCCCAAATCTACCAATTTCTAGCAAACCTTTGAATGTCACCCATCCGCCTTGTTCGAAGGTATCTTTTTAGATTGTTGATGGTTCATGGACTGCATTCTAACATTTGCTTTGTGTATATATTGTTTAACATACCCATTGGCACTTGTAGACAAGTTTTTGTAAGGATGTTTTATACCAATTTATGAGTATGTATGAAAAATACACATACACTACACTCCACCTTAAGTACACGTGTTACTATCACATGCCGGAAGATCTATAAGGTTTATTAGTAGTTTGTCTTCCTGTAGTGAGTTTTTGTTGTTTTCTTACCTCATATATTTTTTTAAATACCATATATGCAGATACGAAGAGTACTAATCTAATGGTAGCAACTACCCCCTTCATATTCTACCTATTAACTTATTTTTTTTAATAATTTTAATATTTCGATAATACCGTATTAGCCTGACTATAAAGCAAGGTTTTTATTTAAAAAGGCGACACGTAAATAGGGGGGTCGCCTTATATTCGAGTCACAAACATAGTGGGTAACAATAATTTCCCTACTCGCGATTAGCGAAATGGCAACATTGTCATGAAAAAAAATCTATATACGGAATATTTTAAATTGAAATGAAGATTTACGTGAAATGGACCAAGATCCACCTTTAAATGGATAAAGCAGAGATTTCTCGAGAATTGACAATGACACAATCAATGGATGTTTTTTTCACATTATGAAAGGGCATTGAAATCCTAATTGAAAATGATTCCGATGAAGAAGGAAGCTTAAAAGTTTCTAGAAAATTTTATGAGATTATACATTGTTATAAGCAGATTGCAGAGGAAAAGATAAAATATGTAATGCAGCAGACATTGGATCGATATTTCCACCTAGTTTCTGTTTCCCAATTGATAAATTCTTATATGGAGTCTTGTTATAAATGCTGTAATGTATTTGTATTTCATTTGTATATATTTTCTATGTTCTAGATAATTCAGAATATGCGGGTACATTCGACTTCTCAAATATTTCATTGATTTTTTTCATCACGGAACATGTCATGTACTCGTACATTAAATATGCATATTTAAATAGAAAAATTAATTCGATATACGAAATTTTGATTAACAGAGAACTTTTCGGAAATGGATCTCTTTCCTAAAGCGAGGTATAGCTGTATTTGCGTGATAATCTAGAAGTGGGATGCAAATTGAATGATAAAGAAGACATGATAGTTGAGTATGGAAAAAAAATGATTTTCTTACCCCAGCATCTGGATTCCAGCTGTCTGAACTGTTATTTGAGGTTGCATCTCATGTTCACAATTATCTCCAATGAATCCTTCATAGCAAATACAAGTCCCATTTCTAGAACACTCTCCAAACACGCAGTGCTGCGTGCAATTGTAAATACACTGTATTAATGAAGAGTTCTTGGTCCGATCATCAGGACATGGGCAGCCCTCTTGTTCTAAACATGTTCTATCACTGCAACCATCTTTACACATTGGTAAACAAATATTCTTACCAATTTTGCTAATTTTGAAGCCATCATGGCACGCACAAGTTTTATCCTTAGTATTACAGTATCCATTTACACAAGGTTCATCGCAAGAAGTTACGATCACACAGTTCGAGTCGATTCTTTGATAGTTTTCATCACAAATACAGATATCAGGAGCGACACATTTTCCGTTTGAGCAATTTTTGCATTCTGGTATACAAGGTTCTTCTGAATCAATTTTTGAATATCCAATGTTACATGTGCAAGTATTTGGCGCTGTACAAGATCCATTCCCACATGGCTTTTTGCATGTCGGCAAGCATATGTTTTTGTCAATGTTACTGATATGGTAACCCTCAGTGCAAATACATCTCCCTTTAGTTTTATCACAATATCCATTAACACATGGTTTTTGACATTTATACACAGACACACAATCTGAGTTGACTTTCTTATAATTTTTATTACAAAAACAAACATTAGGAGCAATACATCTTCCATTGGAACAATTTTTGCAATCTGGTTGACAAGGCTTTTTGGAATCTACTGTAGAGTATCCTTTATCACACGTGCAAGTGTTTGGGGATGTGCAAGATCCATTTCCACATGAAATAGGGCAAAAGGGTTTACATTCATGAAACTCTTTAGAAATGTCTAATGTAAATCCATCAAAACATTGACAGTTATTAACGGCAGTGCAATTACCACCTATGCAACCTTTACTACATATAGGGGAACATATGTTACTTATATTTTGTTTAACATAATCTTTATTGCACGTACACATTCCCGGATATTCACAATAACTGTTAATACATTCCTCGGAACAATGAGGTATGCATTTGAATTGGTCATTTGTGTCTTTCTTAAATCCTTCATTACATTTGCAAGTATTCATAGAGCTACAAACTCCATTTATACAAGGCTTACTACACACTGGTTCGCATCTATATTGATCAGTCTTATTTTTGGAGTATCCTTTATAGCATGTGCATGTATCCGGTGCAGAACAATAACCGTTGGTGCAACTACCGTTACAAAATGGACGGCATATATACTCGTCATATGTATCCCGACGATATCCCGGATCACATAAACATTTCTCTGGTTCCACACATCTACCATGTGTACAGGGACCTGAACATTGCGGAGAGCATTTGTGAGATTTGTTTTCATTTTTGTATCCTTCGTAACAAGTGCATAAATTAGGCGCGGAACAAAACCCATTAACACAAACTGGTTCACATTCCGGCAAGCACGAGGATTCATTCAGTGGATCAGGTATAAAACCTGGAAAACATTGACAAACTCCAGGTAAACTGCAATATCCATTAATGCACTCTTCGCATATTGGATCGCATGTGTACTTATCAGTTTCATTCGGTTTATATCCCGAAATACACATACAAGTGTTTGTTGATACACAGTTTCCAAAAATACAAGGCTTTGAACACATTTGTTTGCAGATAGTATGTGAATTGACTTCAAATTCATATCCTGGCAGGCATTGACATTGATTATCACTACCCAAAATGCCATTAATACAATTCGGTATACATTTAGATGGATTTTTTTCATCCATCAAATAACCATCATTGCATTTACATCTATCAGGAGCGACGCATATTCCATTTGTGCAGCCCCGATAACAGATTGGTTTGCACATAAAAATATCATTTGAATCATTCTCGAAATCTGGGTCGCAGATACATACATTAGGCTTCACACAAATTCCATTTTGACAAGGTTTATCACATACTGGTATACACATTTTATCATTATCCAAATTTTTTTCGTATCCTTCGAGACAGACACATTCATTGGGTTCAATACAAAACCCGTTTTCACAAGAACATTCAGCAATACACTGGTTGGGATCTATGTCACTTATCATGTATCTAGGATTACAGGAGCAAGAGTTTGGTGCAATACAAATTCCATTAACGCATTCTGGATCACACTCTGGTTGACAGACTGAATTGTTATCCAAGCGGTATCCGCTTTCACAGGTACAAACTTCAGGTGCAGTACACTGGCCATGCTCACAAGGATGACTGCATAATGGCGTACATATAGTCGGATCTGAGGGGTCATTAACAAACCCTGGATGACAAGAACATTCATCTGGTTTGACGCAGTCGGCATTTACACACGGCTTGCTGCAGATGGGCTCACATTTAACATTTGTTAATGCATAGCCTGGATTGCAGCTACAGTTGTCAGGCTCTGAGCAGAATCCGTTTTCACATGAGGAAGAGCAGAATGGGTGACACTCAAAAGAATTAGAATCGTTCTTAAAGTATCCTTTGTCACACATACAAGAGTTGGGTGTTAAACACTTTCCTCTTACACATGGTTGATCACACTGTGGTGTACAGATGTTTTTCACCATTTTGTAACCTTTGCAGCAGCTTTTAACAACCTTTGGTGCTGTGTAGGACTGAAAAAAAAATACAGTATTAAATAACTTCAATTTAAAGGCCAAAGCAAAAAGATTATTATAGTCGATTTATCACTAGGCAATAATTTGATACTGGAATCTAAATATCTTCCTATTGCAACAATAAATATACGCGTTGTATAACTCTGTTACCACAAGAATGCTTTGATTTTGAAATAATGAAAGGCAGTTTATAAGCTTAAGAAAGAAATTCAGGTGGAATTATATCTGAAAGTATTTTTAAAATCTGGATACCAATAATGAATAACATGTTTATTTTTCAGTATATCATAAATTGAAACCAAATGATCCAATTGCCTGAATTTCTAGGTTAGCTATTTGTCTTAAGTATATAAATTAAGTGCATAAATAGGTTAAACAAAGGATGACCAATAGGTCGATTGTGACCGAATGGTCAATCGCGACACCATTTTTGGTATGTTGCAGCCGTCTTTGTAACTCACAATATGGTATGCGATTTTGCTAAATCTCATTACGCGCGTGTACTTGTCAACGCAGTCAATTAGTTAAGTGTCCTTTTTTAATACTCGTATATCTACTCCAAATAAATATATGTATGTATAAGTTTTCTTTTCCTTAATAATTTTTTTAGTAAAGTAAATTACGCTCATGTTTTTTAATAAACTTTTAGTTATAAGTTATCCTTCTTTAACACTTGCCACCCTGTGATGGATAGCGAGTGACCAGGACTTATATTTTATTTGATTATTCGACGTTTTAATACATAATTAAATGATTTTTATGGCTAATTACAAAAAAATACTTAGCAGACTTTGCATAATTTTAATTTAAAACATACATTTTTCACTGGACGCTTAGCGTCCAGCACAGTGGCTGGCGGAATTTTTTAGCACAGTAAGGCAAGTGTTAACATGTATTTTATGTGTTCAATTGCACGAATTCGATAGGTAAATCGCGAATATTTTTTAACGTAAAAAGTCGATCGCGACAACAAACAAATTGATCACCCCTGAGTTAAACTAATGCTTTCACTTTGGGTTTACCTCTTTTTTCCTCTTTATTCTTGGGACTCGCCTAGTTTTCAGACACCATGGTTTCCCATCTGTGCAGTTGTTATCTTTATATGTTTCCTGCACCATCTGAGTGTAAGTTTTTATGCGAGTCTTAACTTCCCTAAAAAAAAAATTAAAAACATATTTTTATTAAAAGCGCGAACATAACATAACATTAATACAGTCAGATAATGTATTTTCAATGTTTTACTTGTAGCTTCATTTACTTTTGTCTGGTTAGTTGGAAGAGATTGTCACCTGGCAATAAGCCTGCTAGATTGCATTTGCAATAAAAATGTTATATAAAAAAATAAAAAAAGGTGTTATAGAGGCCTTGATTGAAAACCAATCCAGAACTTACACCTTCAATAAACGGGCAAAGCGACCACTTCGAACGAAAGCCCGCTGGCTACTAAGCGAGAGAAGCGAGCGAACTGAGATTCTATTTCTTGTGTTCCCACATACCAAAGTAGAGTAAGAGTGAGACGTGAATAGCGTCGCTTCCTCACCCATAGCGGTTTTTTAGAAATAATATACCTACGTCACACACTGACACACGTTTGATTGTATTGGTGAATTTATTCCCGATTTTAACAAAATATCTCTGATGTGGCCGATAAGTGCTAATTATTATTAATATTATTTTTTCACTCAATGCGTAAATGTATTACGGAGGAATACCTAAAATCTGAACCCAGTATTTATTATATTTATAGAGATATTAAAGTTTTAAGAAGCAATGTGTACTAGTTACACATCACAGGACAGGAAGGGTTAATCATTCTTTATTCATTCGTTCTATAAGCCCAAACCATATTTAATTACTCTACCGTATCTTACTTAACCGTTAGTGCTGAAAGTCTGCATAGAAACGTTTTATAGTATTGAAAAAAAAATGTCCAGCAGTGAAACGGTTAATACATCACCCTTAACACTTTAAGGTCCGAATAATAAAATTAAAAAAAAAACAGTGCCAGGCATGTTTTTAAGGAATTCACTTTTTTGGAAGGATTCACTAAAATGGTAATATCTATTAGAAATATTGTAATTAAAATTTGTTCATTTCTTTAAAGAACTTCAATCATTTTGTTTAGTGTGGTAATTCTGTCAACATTTTTCTTTCGTAGCGCTAATCACAAGTAAAGGGTCTCACTTCTCTTGTGATTAAAACATCTCTTGTAAGCTCTGCAGGTTTTTTTCTTTTTTGTCAGTTGATGGAATACATATCAACACATGTTCTTTGACAACCTATTTGAAGGATCTTGCAAATTCCTTATTCTATTTAGACCTGAAAAATCCAGCGGTGGCTGGTCTGGAGGTGCGTTGGTGCGCTGAATCGGAGAAATAATTCGCAATAATTAAATTATATATTCGCAAACATGATTTCCAAAAAAATTTAATATTTGTATTGATTAAATATGTATAAGAATACTAACAAATAGTACGAGGATTTTTATTAAAGTGAAAATTAAAAAAAATTTAAGTAAAATTAAAAAAAATATTCCTTTCAATTTGACCGGCCAAGTTTGCCAATACTACCGGAGCGATTTCCTATACGCACCGGATGGAAATGCAAATTCATATAGGGCAGACAGAGTATAGTAAACCGTGAGACAGCGATATTTCATATTCACTCAGGCCTCGGCCACACAGGTAGGAGCCTCGTTTGATACTTAAAGCTATGTTGCGAGTTAGGCGACATATCCTAGCGAACCAACGTACCGCATACTATCGCAGTGGCCACACTGCACGCTTTGCGTCACGCTGCATGACGATTAGTCATCGAGTGAATCTCCTAGCGAACATACGTGTTGGTTAATTTACAAGATGGCGGAAGTTTTAATGACAGCTGTGTATAAAAGGGAGTTTTTGTGGAACACATCGAGCAAATTATAGAAAAATGTACCAGTAATAAAATCACTTTAGAATGAAGTTGCACAGAAAGTAAATAAATATGGTAAGTTGTAATGAAATTGGTTAGTTTTGAGAGTGACATCGTGTGTTGACTCAACCACTCCCAACTGTCAAATGAATTTGTGCGTAGCACTTTGTTGTGGCCAGGCATGAAGTCACCTAGTATATGAGACACGTAAAACCTAGCTTAGCACCTAACGAAGCACTTTGGTGTGGCCTCGGCCTCAGCGTATCGAGGTGCATTGGTGCTCAGCGCACCAGCGCACCTCGGGACCAGCCGCCGCTGCTAAAAACTATAGTTGATCTTCAAATTCATAGTAAATAAAATAGATTCAGAGTAATAAAAATAAATAAATATATATGTCAAAATCTTCAAGATCTGACACTTCACTGCACATTGATGAAACGACGTCATAATTCCCATCATAAATCAATTATGGGTATTTTAACTATCTAGTTAACTGTCCATGTCAGGAGTATGCTGTTTAAATCTGAATCAGGAAACTATCGTTTATAGATTGAATTGTTTACAGAAATATTGGCAATAACATATGTCATTTTTTAGAAGAGGTATCGATCACGTGAAAACACGGAATCGGGACTCAACGTAAATGTAGTTTATCACGTTAAAACAAGGGATCGAGATACAGTGTTAAGTTCGCATTCATTCTAAATCACTTCATTTCGTATTATGTCAAACATTGTCACCTATGTATTATTTTCAGAAATAGGGCAAAAGGGTTTACATTTATGAAACTCTTCAAAAATGTCTAATGTAAATCCATCAAAACATTGACAGTTATCAACGGCAGTGCAATTACCACATATGCAACCTTTACTACATATAGGGAAACATGTGTTACTTATATTTTGTTTAACATAATATTTATTGCACGTACACGTTCCCGGAAAAGTGGAATAAACAGTGTTTGATTAAAATAAATTACAATGTCTTTAAACCTCCACAACGTTAATGCCTTAACTATAAACAACATATTCACAATAAATGTTAATACATTCCTCGGAACAATGAGGTATGCATTTGAATTGGTCATTTGTGTCTTTCTTAAATCCTTCATTACATTTGCAAGTATGCATAGAGCTACAAACTCCATTTATACAAGGCTTACTACATCTACGAGTATATTGATCAGTCTTATTTTTGGAGTACTCGTATCCTTTATAGCATGTGCATGTATCCGGTGCAGAACAATAATCGCTGATGCAACTACCGTTACAAAATGGACGGCATATACGAGTATACTCGTCATATGTATCCCGACGATATCGCGGATCACATAAACATTTCTCTGGTCCCATACTTCTGCCATGTGTACAGGGACCTGAACATTATGGAGAGCTAAATCTAGTTTATCACGTTAAAACAAGGGATCGTTATACAAAGTGTTAAGTTCGCATTCATTCCAAGTCACTTCATTCCGTATTATGTCAAACATTGTCACCCATGAATTATTCTCAGAACACACATTTCTACAGAATTTATACGGCTCCGTTCGGTACTTATCCACGTTCGCTTCACTTCTATACATCAAAGTTTTAAATATTTATTTAATTATTAACATTTCATTGCGTAAAAAATCTGGCGGGCTTATCGCCAGGCGGCAACCAATCAAAATTATTGTAAATAAAGCAAGTTACATGGTCGCAAAAAATATTCAAATGATTTTTCATCTTTATGAAATTAATGAACATGTACATAATAAATTTAAAAGTGAGATATCAATCTAAAGAAAAGAAAGGGATAGTGGAGAGGAAACGAAAAAAATTAGGAAAGAAACACATGATATTACTGATTAGAAATTAAGAGTTTTTTCAGTCGCTTCTTAAAGCATGCCAAGGACGGAGCGAGTCTAACATTGGTTTGTTACTGGTTCCAGAGTCTTACTGCATAGACAGTAAAGGACGACGTAAAAAAAGAGCGGTGAACTGGGGAGGGCAATAAACAATCTCTGAGCGTAGCGCGAAAGACGCTGAAAATTATTGTAAACTATCGTCTTAGCAGATTTTAATATTATCCGTTTCGAGTAATATAAAGGTTTTAGTTATAAAAAATGGGCTTCAACAAGAATCGAACCCGCAACCTTCAGCTCGGAAGACATAACTAGGACACAAGGATCGTCCTTAAATGCTGAAGCAAAAGCTTGTGTCGTTTACTTTTGATGTGACAAACAGTGAAAATATTTTTTTCTTGGAAAACTTTGTCTCATTAAGGTGAGATACCATGGAATTTCCATAGCGAAATTTTGAAAAATCATCATGCCATTAATTAATTTACGTAAATACTCACATTATTTTTCGACTTCCACAAACTCCCAACTCTTGGCCACCATCGACTTGCATTAAAATATTTAAAAATATAAACAAAACTATTAATTTAAATGAAGCAACGCACAATTTGGGTAAAACGTCGTCAAGTTCTCTTTTTAATCCCATTTTTTCTTCGTTTTTCAGACACTTAACAAAATAACTATATGATTGTTATTGCAAAAACAACATTTCTAACTAGCAACATGAGAGTTGAACGGGAGCCGGTTGTGGGAACTAAGATAGCGCTAACCATGGGCGGCGATAAAATAAATTAGTTACTATTTATTTTACAACCTACAAGGGTTACTATGACACACTTGGTTCTTCTTCTGAGGCATGATTTCTATAGAATTCTAAATTTGGAGATTTAATCTAGTTTCATTAAAGATAATTTATACGAGTATAACATGATTCTAACTATTCGCTTCGAAGAGGACTTTTTGTGTTGTTCAAATTATTTTCAGATGTCTTGAAAAATGCATGTACATTTTAAATTATTATAAATTCAGTATTTATTAAGGAAAGTATAGTTGTAGACCAAGGAAAATATGGTTGTAGACCAAGGAAAGTAGGGTTGAATAAAGGGAAAGACATTCTGAAAAGAGAAAACGTAAAAACCCAGAGAAATCGCAGAAGTTGGCATGCAGAAGTAACTGACAAAACTTTAATTTCTAGTCAGCAATATAACGTGTTTCATTCTAACTCTGCTTCGAAGAGGACTTTTCGTATTATTCAAATTATTAGCAGATGTCTTGAAAACTGCATCTACACTTTAAATTATTATAAATTCAGTATTTGTTAAGGAAAGTATAGTTGCACACCAAGGAAAGTATGGTTTTATACCAAGGAAAGTATGGTTGTAGATCAAGGAAAGTATGGTTGTACACCAAGGAAAATATGATTGTAGACCAAGGAAAGTGTGGTTGTAGACCAAGGAAAGTATAATTGTAGACCAAGGAAAGTATGGTTGTAGACCAAGGAAAGAATGGGTTGAATAAAGTGAAATATGTTCTGAAAGGAGAAAACTTAAAAACCCAGAGAAATCGCAGAAGTTGGCATGCTTTAGGAAGTAACTGAAAAAACTTTAATTTCTAGTCAGCAATGTAACGTGTTTCATTCCTGATTTTTATTTCCTCTCCACCATCTCTTCCTTTCCTTTGATTGATGATATCTCACTTTTACTTTAATTATGTATATGTTCATAAAGATGAATAATCATTTGAATATTTTTTGCGACTATGTAACTTGCTTTATTTACTTTTGTCTGGTTGGATGGAAGAGATTGCCACGAGGTAATAAAATCGACAGATTGTTTTGAAAAGAAATATTTAATAAACAAATAAGTTGTTTGATAATGTGTTTGGATGTAGAAGGGGCGAAGGATTTGTGTCAAGATAGGACAGTCTGGCGCTCTGTCCTCTCTGCCTATTCCGACAGGAAAATGGCGTGATGGTTTGTATGTATGTATTTATTTAGATATATACCTAAGATTAAAGCTGCAAATTAGTTATCGCTGGTGCTCAAATTGATGGCCGTTGTGGTCCATGCACTGATGATAACGTGGAATAGGAAACATCACGAATCATTTGTTTAAGTATTTGGGCGCATTTTATTTCAATGGCTGTTCTCAATTCATTAACTGTCACTCATCAAAGATAAAGTGTATGCCACAAAATTGGCAACTGTTGCCGGTTTCGTGCTATACACTTTCTCTTTGATGAGTGCCCATAAAAAGAAGTCCTTTGTCGTGAGGTCTGCGGAGCGCGTAGGGTTTTCAATCCTCCCTCTACGGCCTATCCCCCTGTTTGGTAACTCTTCATCAAGATAGCTCCTGACATCACGATGCACCATGTTGCTGGAAATATGTCTTCTTTATCCCTAAACTCCTCACGAATGCGCGGTATGACAAATTTTTGCAGCAAATTCAAGTAAACAGCACGGTGTAAAAGTGTGTATACATTTTTTGGAACACCCTATTCTTCTTCTTCCCAGTGTCATGTCAGGTCCCCCAACGTTGAATATCACTTGAGAGTAGACATCTTTGTCCCCGGCAGCCCGAAAAAGATCTCCAACGCCCCTTATGCCAGTCCAATCACGTATATTGCAGAGCCAGGAGATTTGCCTCCTGCCAACACCTCTTCGGCCTTCTATTTTGCCTTGGATTATCAGGTGCAGTAATTTGTACTTTGCTCCTCTAAGTACATGACCCAAGTAGGACACCTTTTGGATTTTAATATTAGTCAACAACTCTCTATCAACTTGAGCTCTTTGAAGAGCCCTTATGTTGCTGACCATATCCGTCCAGGGTATGCGTAGCATTCTCCGGTGCATCCACATTTCGAATGCTTACAGTAGGTTCATACTAATAACTTTGAGGGTCCATGATTCCACTCCATACAATAACACTGACCAAACATAGCATTTGACTAACCGTTGTCGAAGTTTCAGGTTTAGATTATCATTGCAGAAAACGCTTCTCATTTTATTAAAAGTCGCACGAGATGATTCAATTCTGCACTTGACTTCGGTTTCTGGGTCGAGGGACACCCTATATTGTGATACTAATTCTTTGTTTCGAAGAGGGCATTTTTATATTATTTAAATTATCTACTCTTATATGCGAGTGTTACAATATTATATGCGAGAATCAGATATTATAAAAAATGTTTTGAAATTTTCAGAATCAATGTAATTTTGCACTCTCTCTTTCGTGAGATACTGTCATCGTCATATCTGTATTGATGATGCAAATATTAAGGAGAGCGTAGGCGAAAGGTTTTTTGGTTTAGTACTTTGTCTTTGATTACTCAAATTCATATACTGACTTAGAACTACTGGAGTAGGCACAACGCTCATACTTCGACTATGTTTCTGTCGGTATAGTAATTAATACCACTCGCGGAGGTAACAATACTCGCATACGAAGACGAACTGTTTTAACCAGACTAGGTTTTTTAAGAACTATTAGGAACCGAACCTGAAACCCAGTCCAGACAAGCGACTTATCATATAGGTATATAACATAATACGCTAACGACAACATTTTTGACCAAGTAATTAAGACACTTGACTTCTCCTCTCGATGATTTCGGGTTTGACTCTCTATGGTATCTTTAAATATATAAAAAAAATATGTAAAAGAGTTTTTCAAATGTGTACAAGTGTTGTAACCTCTTTACGTGCGGGGTAGTATTCCAAACAAATGCGATGATGAATCACAAGTTTCATGCCTAATCCAATGGTTCTTAGTTCTACGGCTCGATTAATGGAGCCAAAGACGATGTCCCGGCCATGCTCTTCAATATGTCCGAATAACCAATTCGGGTATGTTCAAAAGATACATACCAAATGAATGAATGAAAACAAACGTATGGCATAGCTTAAATCACTGTTATTGATCATACACACTCAGATTATAATCTATTGAATTAAAGGATAATAATTATTATCCTTTAATTGAATAGATTTATCAAAGGTTTTGGCTTGAAGTTTGCAGAATTCTATATTAGAATATTTAACATCAAATTATAATACTTTGTTAGTTCACTCATTACAATAAATACATTCACCAGTTCTAAACAAGAAGGTTCAATTAATGAGGCCGAAGACAAAGTTGTCTTCCGGTCACACTCTTCGATATGTCCAAATCACCAATTTGGGTTTCTTGAAACGAATGTTAACCAAGGAAGTTAAGATTAATTCATATGGCACCACTCACCCAATTAATTTGATAAACTAGAAGATTCGATTAACCTTTCCCTTCCTGTGCTAAAAAATCCGGTGCTGTGTATTCAATGCACATATAAAAATATGCGATTTAAAATAAAAATATTTATAGCCAATCGCTTAAATTAATAAAATTTTAAATTGTGATAATAATTGAAAGTGATAATAATTGAAATTTAATTGCTGAAAACATGAAAAAAATATCGGCCGACGTTCATAAGACGGGCGAAGCGACCACCTCAAATGAAAGCCCGAGAGCTACTGAAGCGAGCGAACTGAGATTCTATTTCTTGCCTTCCCATATACCGAAGAAGAGTGAGAGTGGACGTGAATAGCGTCGCTTCCTCACCCATAGCGTTTTTTTTAGAATGAATATACCTATGTCACAACATGGGACACGTTTGATTGTGTTGGTGAATTTATTCCCGATTTTTACAAAATATATCTGATGTGGCCGATAAGTGCTAATTATTATTAATATTATATTTTCAATCAATGCGTAAATGTATTACGGAGGAATACCTAAAATCTGTACCCAGTATTTATTATATTTATAGAGATATTAAAGTTTTTAGAAGCAATGTGTACTAGTACACATCACATGGAAGGAAGGGTTAATGAGACCAAAGACAAAACTGTACGAGTGTCTCGGTCACTCTCTTGAATATGTCTAAATCACCAATTTTTATATCTTGATAAAAGGAATCTTAAACCAAGGAGGTTTAGATTAATTTGTATAGTACTACACACGCAATAAATTTGATTATATTTTTAAAATAATAGTAATTTTATAAATAATTTTAATTTATGCGCCACCACTGTAACATATCGCAGGGCACAGGATGTTGAATGGCACTCAATATTTTTATCGAAAAACCAAAGATAAAAACATTTTGTCGCAAATATCCATACAGCTTTGTTTTTCAAAATTTCTCACTGGTTTTATATTCGGTCGTTACTCATCGATCACACGCTCGGAAATTATTATCATTTCTTTGTTAACAAGGACTTATACACCCACGCCGGATAAATAGATTTTCTATATATTATATTATATTATATTATATTATATTATATTATATTATATTATATTATATTATATTATATTATATTATATTATATTATATTATATTATATTATATTATATTATATTATATTATATTATATTATATTATATTATATTATATTATATTATATTATATTATATTATATTATATTATATTATATTATATTATATTATATTATATTATATTATATTATATTATATTATATTATATTATATTATATTATATTATATTATATTATATTATATTATATTATATTATATTATATTATATTATATTATATTATATTATATTATATTATATTATATTATATTATATTATATTATATTATATTATATTATATTATATTATATTATATTATATTATATTATATTATATTATATTATATTATATTATATTATATTATATTATATTATATTATATTATATTATATTATATTATATTATATTATATTATATTATATTATATTATATTATATTATATTATATTATATTATATTATATTATATTATATTATATTATATTATATTATATTATATTATATTATATTATATTATATTATATTATATTATATTATATTATATTATATTATATTATATTATATTATATTATATTAATAGGTTCTCCGGAAAATTGTTTCTTTTTCTCCAATAGATGTCGTTCGGACAAAAACTTCGTTGCTAACTTCATTCCAAACGTGGTGAATGTATATTATTATGAAAGGCGTAATAGTTAAGCGTATTGTTTCCGCATTTGCTTAATCCAAATTGCTTGTGTAGTCTTTTAAGCGATTTCATTTTGAAGATGACTCAAATGATGAGAAAAGTGATTTTTCCGTGATCAATGCTGTTTTATTACCGCAATAGAAAACATACGACATGTACAGTATATGGCAACGATGCAGTAATCGATCGTATGTGTAAAATGTGAAATGAATGTTAAATTAAGACTGATGGGTTAAGTAAGATGAATAAGAGTACATTGAAATGATTTGGGCATGTAGAGCGAATGAATAACAAAGAAGATATATGATACAGTGCAGATGGGAATGGAATACGGATAAGAGGAAGGCCAAGGAAAGTATAGTATAATCAAATGAATATTCTGAAAGAAAGAAAATTAGAAAATCAGAGAAATAGTAGATGTCGTACGTCGTGTATGGATGTAAAAGAGACTAAATATGTGCGTCGAGTTAGAAAAGTATGGTACTCCATCTTCTCTGCCTACCCCGACAGTAAAATGGCGTGATGGTATGTATGTATACGTTGAATGTGGTTTAAAAAATTCCGTAATGCTTGTACGACATTCTAAGATGGTGTCTGTTCTAGAAGACCGATTACCACTGATGACGGTCAAATCAAGGTTTTGATCGATATTAACCCTTCCTGTCCTGCGATGTGTAATTAGTACACATTGCTTCTAAAAACTTTAATATCTCAATAAATATAATAAATATAGGGTTTAGATTTTTGGTATTTCTCCGTAATACATTTACGCATTGAATGAAAAAATTATATTAATAATAATTAGTACTTATCGGCCACATCAGAGATATTTTGTGAAAATCGGGAATAAATTCACCAATACAATCAAACGTGTGCCAGTGTGTGACGTAGGTATATTCATTCTAAAAACCGCTATGGGTGAGGAAGCGACGCTATTCACGTATCACTCGACATAAGGGATTGCTGAAATTTTGAAAACATCGAAAACTACCGTACACGAGCATTTGGTGCAATTTTACCTTCGAATTAGGACTAAAATATACGAAATATTCTTTCAATACATTAAAATCAATCCAGTGTTTAGACACAATGCCTTACTATGTAGTACAGTGCGACAACAAATCATCTCAGAAAATTTTTCGTTTATTTAATTTAGCTAATATAAAAAATATATGTTTTTGGTCTGTCTGGAGTGATGAAGTGCGAGGAGTTTGATTTCGCGTAATGTATACATGTGTAATTGAGTATCACTGTTTGTCAGGTTGATGAGAATGTGCAACGGGGTTTTTTATATAATCGAAAATCGGAAAAAGTATCGATTTATTTTTTCATGATGCATGTCCTCAGTGAGATACAGGCAACAGCCTAGTTTAATGGGGACACGACAAATGAAAGTCAACAAACCCAGATCCATTAAAATTGTGCGTCCAAATTAAATTACCTGTTGTTTTTTCACAAATGATGTATATTTCTTGTCATGTGTAAAATAAATAAAAAAAAGCTAGTGTAATACTTTAAAATATGAAACAGTTTTCACTTAAAACCTCTTTAACATCTTTCTGGTTGATCGTAAGGAATTACCACATAGCAATGAGCTCGGCAGGTTGTGTTGCACCCAATGAAAGTATAATATAATACAACTTCTTAATTACAAATTTCATTCGAAACATGCAGTTGAAACATTTCTACTCTACATTGACATCCCTACACAAATTTAAATTCCAAGATATCACATAGACAATTTAAAAAATCATATCGAAATCATAACCAACAATTCCTCATCACACACTCTACATCGGTCATTTGCTCATATGCCTGTATAGAGACTTCCAAAAGCTTCTCATTTCGCGCTCTCCCTTGTCAAAGAGTCACTTGGTTATTTTTTTCATTGAATTTGAAGGCGCGACATTATAAAAATCACCATTTTCCCTCAGAAATGTGTTATAAATTCTTGGTGCTAGACACACCATGTTCCTCCTCCCAAATAATTTATGAACGCGTAGGGTCAATCAACATCTGATTCAGCACGTCGCGTTTTGTTCTACAAGTTCACTCGTACTTAATTATCGTAAGACAATTAATTTGTATAACATAATACAAATACAGGGTGCGTTTTATGGTCCAGGTCGATGTTTTTTTTTTTTTTAATAACTTTTAAATGAAACACAAGTTTATAATTTGTATTTAATTGATTGATAATATGGTCTTTACCATTATGTATGGAATATAATGTCGGTCAAGTGGCCGCCTCTGGCCGTGGCGCAAACGCGAGTTATTTCAAGTACATTTTTCATAACATTCTCGAAGACTTCTGGTGTTATTTCAACAATTTCTTTTCAAATGTTGTCCTTAAGCATCGGGGTTGTGGTTGGTTTGTTGGTGTACACCTTTCATTTCAAGTACCTCCATAGGAAATAATCGGGGGCGGTCAAATCAGGGGATCGTGGGACCAATCGATATCACCACTTTTTGACATTATTCGGCCGGGAAAAGTTTCTCACAAAATTTGCATCGTAGCACGAGCGTTTTGTTCTACAAGTACGAGTAGACGCGTACTTATTTATCGTAAGATGATTTGTATAATACAAATTTAATAATATAATTGAGTCGATTTTATGTTAATTTTAGCTTACATATCTTGGCATTGTTCATAATTAAATATGAACGTTACATCATTCTGCAATGGAATATTTTGATTTTTTCAACATCAAAACAAAAAAAACCACAAACAATCCAGTAAGCTTAATGACCGGACGTCTCATGGTCGATAATGCGGTTTCTGGCTTAAATGTTATTCTTCAAATCCAAACAGTTGTTATTGGATTACACTGTGTTCAAATAATGATTCCTTTGTACAAGTGATGGATAGCTTGTTCGGAGTTTCGGTCCGATGGTAGGACACCTTACTCCTTCATCGGATAAGTTCTGACTGTTAAGATATTTATTGGAAATTTTTGGATCTTTTTGGGAATCGGGAAAGGATAGGTTTGTGGTAATTGTTTTGATTTTATGAATGATTATGAGAAATTATAAACGATTAAATACATATATAAATATGATGATATATACATGTTACAGAGCTCATCTCCCATCACAGGTTTCGATCTTGATTCTTGATGATGTCAAACATTATCCAGCCATACTGATCAATAATACATACGTTGGTTTTGATTCCTTCGGATAACGCACGTTCTTTGAAGTGAAGAGAATAATCATCTAACGACTGGGTGTAACTCTCGGAGATGGCACTGGGAACCAACTGCTTTAGCCTACCTGAAGTGAAGAGAATAATCATCTAACGACTGAAGTGAAGAGAATAATCATCTAACGACTGAAGTAAAGAGAATAATCATCTAACGACTGAAGTGAAGAGAATAATCATCTAACTTTGAAGTGAAGAGAATAATCATCTAACGACTGGGTGTAACTCTCGGAGATGGCACTGGGAACCAACTGCTTTAGCCTACCTGAAGAGCTCTGAAAATAGACTCGGAGTAGAAGTGACTACATGTAAGGTGAACATGCATAAATGGGGTCTCTTGAACGAAAGTAGGATTGAAAGTGATTGTGGGGATTTACAAGACACACAACACGTGCTAAGTTATCCGAACATCGGGACTACATGCTTGGGGCAAGACATGATTGGTGTGAATGATAGATAGGGCGATCTCTATTGCCTTCTATTGGAAACAAGTAACATAATTAACAATTGTTGAACAGGATATGGAAATTAATTAATGCTATTTTGATAAAATATTTATAATCTAGAAATATATTGTAGAATCAAGCGAGTGGGAATATATCTTGAATTGCTTAAAAACCAATGAAAATTCGCGAAATATTTTTTTCCCATCTAGTATTGGAAGTATAAGGATACCTATGACTTCGGTCATATCTATTCTTTAAAAAAAAAGGAAAAACATGCTCCGATTGTCTCACTTCTGTGTGTCATCTGATCCAGTACATCGATGTGGCAGGTGAGTTTGCTGGTGTGCAGCGGTTCACTTACTAAAAAATAAGAGAAAATTTGAAAAAAATTAAACTCCACAGCACAGCTTTGCTTTAACACTGAATTCACGTTGGAATAGCTACGGGATCCTCGATTACAAGACCCAGCAATGACGACAATGAATAATATTTTGAACAAAGAAAATGCATTGGAATCAAAATATATCATGTGTAAAAATGTTAAGCGATAGGAAACAAAGTCAATGGGGCATTAAAACATATATACTTGAACCAGACAGAATCAAAATCAGCTAAGATGATAGTCCACAACAATATTTTGGTGCCAACTTTGATGTATGACAGTGAAACGTGGACATGGAAAACACTTATAGGAGACGAATAAATGCTGTAGGAATGTGTGTACTGTGAAGAATACATGGAGTGTATGAGAGAATACGAAGTTAAGTGATTAGGGAAGAATGTGACATTAAGGTTGATGTGTTGCGTAAGATGAAGAAGAGTATTCTAAGATGGTTTGGGCATATATAACGAATGAAATAAGAAAGACTTGCAAAATAAATATTACGAGTATATTGTGCAAATGTGATAAAAAGGCGTGTAAGACAAAAGAAAATAAGGTTGGATCAAATGAATGGTGTTTTGAAATAAGGAAGCGTAGAAAGCCAGATAAATCGTAGTAGTTGTATGACAAGGTTTATGAATGTGGAAGAAGCTAAATATGTGTGTCGAGATAGGAACGTCTGGCACTCTGTCCTCTCTGACAATCCAGACAGGGAAACGGCATGACGGTATATACGTAAAATTTCTTACTCTCTTTATCACTTTGCCCATTTTTATCTATATCTGATAGGATCTATCTTTTATATGATCTATATTTTATAGGATCTATCTTTTAAATGATCTACATTTTATAGGATCTATCTTTTATAGGATCTATCTTTTATATGATCCATATTTTATAGGATCTATATTTTATAGGATCCATCGTTTATAGGATCTATCTTTTATATGATCTATATTTTATAGGATCTATCTTTTATAGGATCTATCTTTTATATGATCTATATTTTATAGGATCTATCTTTTATATGATCTACATTTTATAGGATCTATCTTTTATAGGATCTATCTTTTATATGATCTATATTTTATAGGATCTATATTTTATAGGATCCATCGTTTAAAGGATCTATCTTTTATATGATCTACATTTTATAGGATCTATCTTTTATAGGATCTATATTTTATATGATCTATATTTTATAGGATCTATCTTTTAAAAACTAGGAAGTAAGTCGTGGTATATTTTTAAGGAAATGATTCACAGTAGACCCAACTATTCTCAGCGTTTGGTTCAGATTGAGGGTATACATGGACAGATGACCCTCAGATAGTACAGGTCTATGTACCATGCACTCTTGTGCTGATAAGGAAGGGAACGCAAAGGATGTTTCCGGGGTCAGTATGTACAATACCCGGTGGTAAGTAATACACATGGCTTTGTAGAGCGTCGTGTCTGTCGCACGATGGCCTGATGTGTATTACTTACTGCCGGGTACTGTACTGACCTCGGCGACCAAGCTAACCCATTGCCAACTAAAAATAATACCGAACAACAAACAGTAAGACTTTATTTATTAAACTCTTTATCGATTAAATACAATATAAAAAACAAATTTAACTTTTTTTTCTTTCTTCATCGCGTAGTTAATGCTGAGCGTTGTGCTCAGAGCCTCGTTTAGTTACAGACAAACCTAAACGTTTGCCTAAGGGCGCTAAGCCAAAGGGGGTGCCTGAAAAGTCATATTGTAAATACTTACACATACTCGTATATACCATCACCACATTTTCCTGTCAGGTTAGGCATAGAGGGCTGAGCACCGAATTCTTCTATTTTGACACACATCCTTTGTTTATCCTAAATCAATAAATTTCTTCGTTTCTTTCTATAATACATTTCCTTCCTCTAAAATATCATTCACTTGATTCAACTATACTTTCCTTGGTCTTCCTCTCTCACTTATTCCACTTATATTTGTAATATATATTTATTTTATTAGTATTTTTTCATTCATTCCTTATACATGCCCTAACTATCTCAGAGTGCTGCTCTTAGTCGTATTTAACATATCAGCCTTAAGTTCACATTCATTCCTTCTCAATACATTCCGTATTCTTTTACTTTTCCATTCTCACTTTTCTATCACACTTGTCTTTGGGTTTTAAAAACTTTTTTGTGAATAGAAGATAAAATTGTCACTTATTTACATATTTAAGGTTCTCTGAAGTAGGCCAAGACTTTTTGCGACGGTTTTTTTTTCAATAACGCATTTTTCTCTTCTTATATGGATCATTAAAATATTATTTAGTTACTAGTAAATGAGTCTTCGATAGAGCCAAATTAGTTCAAATTACCAAAGAGCAGATAGAAAGAAGACGAGACAAGTTGCAAGTACTAAAGTCGCAAGCTTTAAATGTAACAACAGCCTATAACAAGTTGACTTACATAGTCATATCCGGTGGTATTAGTGACATATAACCTGATCGTCAAAAAACATTTATTCCATTCCTCGAAAAAAAAAAATTGTAAGTGTATCAACATTTGAGTGTTTGACTGGCGAACCCTTTTTGTTTGGTTTATTATCAAATGATAACACGTAACGGGTTTACAAAGAGGAAGTGAAATATTTATATGGAACACTTTGTGGCTTTTAAAAATAAAATAAAAAAGCAAATTTACGTGGGTAACGAGATTGCTATCGCTGTTAGTTGATACAATGGCAAGTTCAACGACCAGGTGAAATTACAATATAATGTGTTTAAAAAAACTTTCCACTTCTAGAACTATTTGAAGCAATACCCTTAGCCAAGTGTAATGTGTACAAATTACACTTGGTCGAAAGCTTAATAAGCCAAGATGATTGTCATGAAAACTTAACATCACTGGACGCCCTCTGTGTTCTAGTGAGACGCTAGTCACTCAACCAGAAGGTTGCGGGTTCGACTGGAGCCCAGATTTTTTTTAAATAATTCAAGGCTGATTTTACCTTCAAGCCCCTTGAACATCTTTCTGGTTGGTTAGAAGATATTTCCACATAGCAATAAGCACGCCAAGTTATAATATATAAAAAGAAAGTGTAATACAATTCAATACACCTGTCTCCATACCTGAAGGTTGTGGGTTTGAACCCCGTTAGTACCCATTTTTAAAAAGGGTCTAAGTGTGGTTTTCAACCTAAGGCCTCGTTAAAATCGTCCTGGTAAGTTGGGAAAATAAATGGAGGACTTAAACATATTAGATGTACTCGAACCGAACAGTTTCAAAATCATCTAAGTCCACAATACTAAAATCTTAGATGATTTTGGTACTATAAAAAATTTTGATACTCACAAGTCCACAAGAGTAGTTTAGGGATACCAGTCGATGTCATACATTTGTTAGACTATATTTGGAATATAACATTAGATACCTGCTTTACACTTTACTATCATAAAATGTCAACAATGTAAGTTTTTCTCAATTAGCAATAAAAAATACACTGAAATTCCAACTTAAAATTTAAATCTGTAAGTCCAAACTGTAATGAAAAAAATATTATATCAGCGACAAAATTTATTGATGTATAAAAACAGAATTCCTGCGAAAAAAACATTAAAAAAAACTTTTTTAATTTTAAAACCATTTGTTATTCTATACACATATGTTACATACGTATATACCATGCCGATTTCTGTTTGGATAGGCAAAGACAGTAAACCAGTGTTTCCTAACGTGGGGCCCACGACCCACAGGGGGCTATTTGATTTTTAAGGGGGGCAATTCGAAAATTGACTCGTTCAGAGTTTAGTCGTATTTTGATCGCTTTGTCGCGTCACCGTTACGTAGGGGGGGCATAAGAATTTTAGAAAGGCTTAAGTGGGGCATAGCACAAAAAACGTTGGGAAACACTGCAGTAAACAGTCAGAATTTCATATCACAATACACATATTTTGCCTCCATCTACATACATACACCTTCTCACAACTCCTTCAATTTCTTTGACTTTTAAATTCCCTTTATTGAAAATACCATTCACTTGAACGACTCATTCCTTCTTGGTATTTCTCTAAAACGCGTTCCACTCACATTTGCACTGTATATTTGTTTTGATAGTCTTTCTTCCTTCATTCGTTCTACATATTCAAACCAACTCAGTATGCTCTTCTTCTTCTTTCGTCTACTTCAGTTTCAATCCTGGGGATTGGTTAGCAGCAAAGCCCTGCATCTCCTCCTCCACTGCGCTCGGTCTTCAGCGATCCTCTTGAGCTCTGTATAGGAGGTGCAGTCCATATCGTGGCATATTTGTTCCAGATACTCTCTGCGAGGACGCCCTTTGCCAATCGATCCCTCAACCATTCCCTCCAGTATATTGTGCAGGAGATTTTCATGTCGCAGCATATGACCCATCCATTCTGCACGCCTTTCCGATATGGTGTTTGACAGGTGCCTGGTTTCTTCGATCCTGCTGAGAACTTCGTCATTTGTAATGTGGTCTCTCTAGGAAATCCTTAGGATTCGTCTATAGGTCCACATCTCGAAGGCCTCCAATCTTTTTCGATCTATTTCGCCTATGCACCATGTCTCGCAACCATACATCAAAATACTCCACACATATGTTTTGACCAATTGCTTTCGGAGCTTCAGGTCCATGTTGTTGGATTCGAAAATCTTTGATTTCTTATTAAAGGCGGGTTTTACTTGGTGGATGCGACTGTCAACCTCTCTTTTTGTACGGCCATCCCATGTGATCTTGTTTCCAAGATAGACAAACTCTTTTGCGTTCTTAAGTGCTCTTCTTCGTCTTACTTATAACATCAGCCTTAAGTTGATATTCATCTCTGATCACTTAATTCCGTATTCTGTCATACATTGTTACCTCATGTTTATTCTCAGTGCACGCTCTTGTACGGCTTTTTCAGCATTGTTACACAGATATTATTTAAAGTACTTTATTAACTTACTTGTTTAGTGCTCCATAAATGATTATATGGACTATTTATTTATTAATACATAGTACAGTCGTACAGTGTACCTTATAACAAGAATAATAATGAAAAAATAGTGAGTGATTCATACATTACAAAAAGACTGAATATTTTTGTAAGCTTTATATAGAGACACTCACCTCTGTATATACCTAATGCCAACAGCGAATACTTATTTTCTTGGGGCACAAAGTAACGCGCCAAGAGACTTGATTAGAAATAACTATGATACTTGAAAGTAACATAACATGTATGGCAAAATACTAAAAAGGGGCTATCATTGCACTGCAGCGGTCAAATTAAGGAAGCAACAATTTCCATTCTATACAAGGCAGCACACCTACCCAGGGATTGGGTCACATAAATGAGACTGGTGAATGCAACCAATGGAATAATGACCCTCATACAAGATTAAAACGATGACAGAAAGAGAGATTCTTCTTCTTCCCAGTGTCATGTCAGGTCCCCCCAACGTTGAATATCACCTGAGAGTAGACATCTTTGTCCCCGGCAGCCCGAAAAAGATCTCCAACGTCCCTTATGCCAGTCCAATCACGTATATTGCGGATCTAGGAGATTTGCCTCCTGCCAACACCTCTTCGGCCTTCCATTTTGCCTTGGATTATCAGGTACAGTAATTTGTACTTTGCTCCTCTAAGTACATGACCCAAGTAGGACACCTTTCGGATTTTAATATTAGTCAACAACTCTCTATCAACTTGGGCTCTTTGAAGAACCCTTATGTTGCTGACCATATCCGTCCAGGGTATGCGTAGCATTCTCCGGTGGATCCACATTTCGACATCTTTGTCCCCGGCAGCCCGAAAAAGATCTCCAACGCCCCAATCACGTATATTGCGGAGCCAGGAGATTTGCCTCCTGCTCTTTGGCCTTCTATTTTACCTCGAATGATCAGATGCAGTAATTTGTACTTCGCTCCTCTAAGTAGGACACATTTCGGAATGACCCAAGTTGGACACATTTCGGAATTTAATATTAGTCAGCAACTCTCTATCAACTTTGGCTCTTTGAAGAACCCTTGTATTGCTGACCATATCCGTCGAAGTTTCAAGTTTAGATTATCATCACAGAATACGCTTCTCATGTTATTAAAAGCCGCACGAGATGATTCAATTCTACACTTGACTTCGGTTTCTGGGTCGAGGTCTTCCACTTGGATACTTCCGAGGTATTTAATTTTTTTCACTCTGTCTCTATCAGCATCGTTCAATGTAAGACGTGCTCTTGCGTGATCCTGCCGGTCAAACACAAAGAGAGATTACGAGAATATTTTTATAAATTACCATTTAAATTTTTCGAATTTTCGACTTTTAACGAAAAATAAAAGCTTTTATCGAAATCAAGCTTTTTAGTATGTGTCACAACCTGAATATGTTTCCAAAGCTGATTCACAGATGGAGAGAGGGTGCTAGAAAATTCCATCGAGGCCTTTACTCCCGAACTGCGTTCCCGCTTTTCCTCGACTAACTACTTTAGCTATCGAGTCGATCGCAGAGAGTTGCGCAGATATATCGTGGTTTAGCCTATATACCGCTTATACTAACATGATATGAAATAATAGCGAAATAACATAATTTAATTTTGAATTTTCTTTCTCATCAATGTCATGAATTGATTAAAATTTATCGAAAAACACGACAGGGAAAATTTTGCCTTCGGATTTTTTTGTTACATTCTTATGTTTCTTGCTCTTTATTTATATGATTAATATTACGTATTTTAGAACATTATTTAGTTTTTTTTTTAATTAACTATACAGTTATAAGAATATAAGTGTTTTAAGTTATTTTTTGGGAAAAAACCGAGGATAATTAACCTAATTTTGATATTTCTAACACGTGTATACGCACATAAATACAAATATATGAGAAAACATCTCAACCATGGTTCGGTAGTTTTCGGAAAATTTCGGCTTTCATCGGGTATTTAATATTATAAGGGTGGAACTGGTATGAATGGAACTGAAACCTGAACATTTCCATTCTTAAATTTACAATAGCTTTATATAATATTTCGGAATTATTCCTATATTTGATTTGTTTGAAAAGTACAAGTAACTAACATTACGAGAGTTTTTCAGCTCACATATTTTCATACATCGCCTTGAAAATTAACCTGTTCCCCGCGGGGAGCACAAACGCCTGTGATCTGACGACAATCCAAGTTTCAAATCACAAATACTTAAAAAAAATGACACAAAACCGGAATAAAAATTGAACTAAAATTTAAAATAATCTTTATTCTAGCGATATCTCTGAAAACCTTGTCAAATAATATATTAGTTTATGAGATATTGTTGAATAAACAGAGCGCCGATTTTTTTTGATTTCTCAATATTTCCAGCATTAACGACCTGTCTCGCGGATCGAAATAAACATTACTAAGTCTCTCTTACGTAAATAAACATTACTAGTGCTATATGCATTTGATTGGGTGAGTGTCATGAAGCATTCATTTGATCGTAGCATTCCTTTGTTTATTTTACGTAATGTTAAGTTTATCTCCTTTATTTAATGAGTCTCCTTAAGAGTAATGACTATTATTTATTATCAGAAAATTACTTAAGTGTCATGTGTACTTGGTGTTGTAATCAAATATCAGTGGTTCTAAACAAAATATGTGTTTAAACTTAGAAATTAAAAAACGCTGAAATTGTGCCGCGCACAGGATTCGTGGAATTTGATTTTTAACGCGGTGAACAGGTTAAGGTAATATTTTCTTTACATCGCCTTGAAAATTAAAACAGTGGTGCATTCAACATGTTAGTCATCTTTCCAGCCAGCCGAACATGGCGAAATATTCTAAAAATATTTTGAATTAATGAATAGCCGACAAAATCTTCAAACATGTATAGTAATCATTATTATTGTAGAAATAATATAATATTTATATATTTTTTATGATTCTTTGATTTTATCTTTTTAAAGTTGAAGACTAATGTTTTTAAATATTCAATAAAGAAATAGTTTGTTCTTCCACTACTTATATCAATCTTGTGTTTCTACTTCTTGGGTAACTAAATGACGCCTGAAATTATGAAATTTCAATTAGAATTCTCGAAACTAAAAATGTTAATAAGAAAAGACAAGTCATTATAAAAATTATCGATAAAACACTCAAGCTTCGAACGAAGTCAACCTTAATTTCTATAAAAGCCTTAGCAGTTTTACCCTATTCCATCCCTGTGGAGGCTGTACGGTACCCGCCCCAAACCCTCCAGTACATCGGCAGCCGCCGCGATGCCAGCACTCCTGCGCTCCGCTACGCCCGCTCTCGCCTTACTACCCTTCAAGTATTTTGTGTAGAAATGAAATAATAAACGACAAATGTTAACTTCTACTTTATAACATAGTGCTTAAACCTTTCTTGCTCAAATGTATCTCTACTAACTCAAATCGCTAAACAAATAATGCAAATCTTCCAAACATTCACGTTAAAACCGATTTAATACGCCGCCGATGGATCTTGATACATGATAAAGGTAATTTTTAAGATGTGTTACTACAGCATGTCTGTTTTTTTAAATGTTTTTATAAACGTAAAATAATCTAAGTTAGTGATAAGTCAGAGTAAAGTCTTACAGCTTATCGATCAGATGTATTGTTGAAGGCTTTATAACCCCCATTCTACTTGTCTGATGGTTCAATCAATTCTACCTTTCATAGGACCGTAAAATACTGATTTTCAGGTAAACCTTATTTGCTAGAATATACAAATTCAACTGAATCACGGTGATATGTGATATAATGTATTTTAACGTTATTTCGTCTTCGTAGGATCTTAACGACGTATTTCAATGGCATTTTCTTTAAACGGCGTGGTGACAAGTACGTAGCTAAGGGTCATTAGCCTGTATGGGAATTGTGTTTCTTATCCTTAACATTATTTTTTATGTCTATTCATTTTACAAAGGTCAAAATATGTTACGATTCAAACATTAACCAAAATAAATTTATTCAGTTAAATTATATTTACAAAGTTTTTCATTTAACTGAATTCTAATGTAAACATTAAAGAATTTTCTACTGAAAATGTGTAAAAAATTTATGAAAATAGTCATAGCTTGAAATCGATTTACACTTTGCTACACAACAATTACTTTCAACAAAAGTGCTTGGAATGATGTATTTTTATTTGAAGGGCATTATGTAATTATTTCAATTAATTTTTTTAAAATGGTGTTATCATAAAACTCGATGTTTATTATTTAAATAACAAATTTTAAGTTTTTTACATAATTATGTCAACGAGGCACTAAAACGTATATACTCGAACCGGACAGTACCAAAATCAGCTAAAATGATAGTCCACAACAGTGTTTTAGTAACAACTTTGATACATGGGAGTGGAAGTAAGAAACGACTGAAAGGAGTCGAATAAATGCTATAGAAATAAATTCACGGGCTGCAAAAAATGGACGGGGTGAGTATTTATGTCAGAATACGGAATTAAGTTACAATATTAGGGATGAATGTGAACTTAAGACATCATGATAGTGATGTCTTAATGAATAAGATCGAAGAAAAGCACTAATCTAAGTAAAAAAGAGCACTCTGAAATGGGTTGGGCATGTAGAACGAATAAATTAAGAAAGACTAATAACACAAATATATGATGGGAATTTCAGAAGAAGGCGTGATAGAAAAAGACCGAAGAAAGCATGATGGGATCAAGTAAATTATATTTCAAAAGAAGGAAAAGTTGATAATCAGAAAAATGGATGATGTAGTGTGAATGTTGAAGAGGTGAAAAATGTGTCGCGAGGTAGGAAAGTCTGACACTCTGTCGTCTCTGCCTACCTCAACATGGAAATGATGTGTTTTTATGTGTGTATAATGATTTGTAAAAACATATTATTGATTAATTTGTGTTTTAAGAAAATTATCTAAAGGTATTTTATTAAGGGATTAGCAAAATAATATTTGACGAATTAAATATAATTTTGATATAAATATGTTATAACATTTATTTTTAAATCTCTTAAAAAGGAATTTGAAAATATTTCATATGCCAAATTATTACCTACACTGACATAAAAAAGAAATCAAGTTCTTATCCAGTCGTGTTTGACGTTGAATAATTTAAACGACCTGATATTTTTATCTACCTACCTTAAATGGCCAGACATTTCTTGCAGAGCTTTAGCCTCTTGCGTGATTTTTCTCCAAGTTGATCGGTCATCTGCAGTCTCCTCCCAGTCTCTCTATGGAGAGATCCCAGCTTCCTAAGGAGTGGTCCCTGCCTCCTGGGAGTGGTCCCAGCCTCCTAAGGAGCGGTCCCTGCCTCCTGGGAGGGAGCCTTCTAAAAGCGTTATCTAAAAGACCGTATCAACTTAGATCTTCTTACATGGTTTATCCATAGAAATTTTTGTAACCTCGTGGTGATGATAGTAATAAGTGGTATATAAAATATTAGTCTTCTGAAATATAATATATGTAAAATAACAGTATTACGAAAAAACGCGAACTATTTCAGTTAAATTTCAAATAAATATACTTATTACAGACATACTCGTACATACCATTACGCCATATCCCTGTCGGGATAGGTATAAAGGGCAGAGCACCAATTTTTCATATCTCGAAATATATCCATCTCCTCTTCTACATATGTCCATACACCTTCTCATACAACTCCTCCGATTTATCTGACTTTTCTTCTTTTAAAATATCATTCACATGATCCAATAATACTTTCCTTGGTCTTCCTCTGTCACATTATTCATTTACATTTGCACTATATAATTGTTTTGTCAGTCTTAATTTATTCATTCGTTCTACATGTCCAACCCATCTCAGACTGGTTTTCTTCAACTTATTCAGTTTTTTTCTAATTATTTTTCCATTTTCCTGCTAGGTACGACTATCTCGATACACACACCTAGCTTTTTCCACATCCATACACCCATGAACCAAAATTTAATTTTTCCTTGTTACAAAATGTCATTCACTTGATCCAACCATACTTACCTTATTCTTCCACTCACATTTGAGCTCCATATTTGTTTTGTTAGTCTTTCTTCATTCATTCGTTCCACTTGTTTAAACCATCTCAAAGTACTCTTGATCATCTTACTCAACACCCTTTAAGTTCACATTCTTCCCTAATTACTTCTCTCGCATTCTGTCATACAGTTATCTGTTTTTTTTAATATTTCACACAAAAAAAAATTAATTGTAGTTAAATTCGCGTCTAGGAACCACTGAGTGCTTTAGAGCTTATTTCGACAGGTTTTTTTTTAATACTAGAAATAAAGTAAATATCGTTCATATTTTACTTGTCTGAGAGAATAATATACTCGTACGTGTAGGCGGCCTTTTCAATTTGAAACGCGTTTACTCCTGCCTTTTAGAAAAATATTTTTTTAATTATGTAAGCATTTTTCGCAGTATTAAATTACATATTTCTTGAAAGAATGTCGTACAAAATACAATTATTAGAGTGCTCAGAAAATGAAAAGATTTCATTTAAGTATGATATAAACTATGTGAAAAAATTAAATAAAAAGTCACGTAAGAACAACATTCCGTAGAAAATAAAATTGAACGTTTACTTGTAAATATGTACCGTTATTTTAATGAGAGTTCCAAAGCTATTTGAAAATGTTTTATTTTAAGTACGATTCTAACATTCTAAGAACCATTCAAAATATATACCTACATCATTTCTTAAATCAAACAATTATAAATATTTTATATATTTTTACTAACATTTGCTCGCTTTTCACATTCACTTGTTCTTTTCTCCTGTTCAGTCTTCTCGCACAGCCTTGATAAATTACACAATTATTCCAACAAATCTCAATGCCTTTCAACAAAAGCAATAAAACTCCTTCATCAATTTGTTGTATCGCGTCTGGATTACTGTAATTCTAAAAGGTCTTTCAAATTGAGCGGTTTTTTTAATTCTATTTTTTTTTATTCTTGAATAAAATACATAATTTGCTTTGATTTCAAAAAACTTTTATTGGTCATTGAAGTATAATGTATGACATTTAAACACAAAAAAACAATATCCAGCCTCTTGCAACTCCACAGATGTCCACCCTTTTGTCAAAATTTTCGATGACATTTTGGTATAATTGCGGTTCTAACTCACCAATAACGCGAATAATTTCGTCCTTCAGCTCAGGAATTGATTGGGGGGCATTATTATAGACCTGGCTTTTCACGTAACCCCAGAGAAAATAGTCCAACGGTGTCAGATCACATGATCTTGGTGGCCAATTAACATCACCGTTTCCGGAGATTACAATAAATAAAATAATTCAACAATTTGAACGCGTTATTGTATTGTATACGACTTCATTTTTATAAACGCCATACATTACAGTTCTTAAATGCCACAAGTTCCAGGTAAGTTCGCGACGCCATCTGTGTTTTATCCAAGAATTTAAAAAACGGCTCAATTTGAAAGACCCTTTATTTATTCTGGTTTTCCCGACTCACAAATTTCTGAAACCCCTGTCTGTTTTCAATGCAGTTGCTAGTCTAATATATGGTAGTCATTATTTTTGTCACATTAGTCCTTTTCTAAAAAGTCTACATTGGCTCAAGTATCGCGAACAGATTGATTTCAAACTTTGCCTCCTTGTATTCAAATCGCATAATGGGATGTTTCCACTACATCTTCGTATCTATGCTGGAGAGATGTTCCTTCGGAGAGGACCAGAATTTTGATGTCGATTTCATATTCATCGAACGAATTGATTGTTATGACATTGCTTTTGTCGTTGCTAATCCTGGGGCGTAGAATGGTCTACCTCTAAGTGATAGAGATATGGGTGGCGTATGCAGCTTTAGGAATCACTTGAATACAGCTCTTTTCGAGAGATCTAATCAAAATTTATGATTATCAATGAACACTACACACATACACTACATTACACCTAAAACCGAATGTGTTACTATCACATATCAGAATATCTACATAGGTTTGTTCAGAATTCGTCTTCTCTTGGTAAACTTTCTGAGGTTTTCTTACCAAATATATTTTTGTTATTTATTTAGTCAACCACTGTTTAGTCCACTTTATAGAACGGTATGCAACCGCTGCTTGCTGGAGTTGTCTCCGGCCTCCCTCTTCCCACAATCCCTGACCTGATTTTTTACCGTTAGAAGCGTATACGAGTATGTCGGTACCAATTCAAACATAATTAAGTTTTGTTTGTGCTCCCCTGATGATGAGATGAAAACCTTGATACCGATATAGTTATACAGTTATATAAAGTGGGATAATCAGTGTTTGAATAAACAAATTACAATGTATTTAAGTCTCACAGTGTTAATGCCTTAACTATAAAAAAATATATAAATATATTTTTCTAAACATACTCGTATGCAGATACGAAGAAATATTCGGAAACCCCTTAACTTATTCATACTTATTTTTCAATAATTTAATCTGTCAATAACCGTGAGTTCGAATTCTTAGTTAGAGCGCCCTTGAGGTGGGTATGTTCTTTAAACGGGCCTATTTAAATTGTCTGTTTAATAAAGGCCGCAGCTATTTCCGGATGTTTAAAAAACACTATCTGGAAAAACAAGCATATGAACATCCAAAGCAAGATGAGGATATAC